>CM060950.1:111129254-111553348 GCA_030765055.1 Mantis religiosa
GTATTGGATGAGTAAGTGAAAACATTTAAAGGATTAGTCCATGAAATTCATAGCTATCCGCTTTAGGTTAGGTAATAAATTTGTTTTAATTTCTAGAAGTACAACAAGTCTATCGAATCACCATTCATGACAAAAAAACAATAAAAATTAAAAGAGCCTGAAAATTTGCGTTGCAGTTCTCCGAAAACGTCGTCTTTTGGCATATGTTTGTTACCCCCGATGCAAGAAAACCGCATAGCATATCATATTTACAAAGGCTCGTGGAGTTTTTGACCATATCCAATCGTGTATACATTCTAACAATTTGGATTATTATGGCCTGTCTATTATTTCGGGTCCACGGACTCAACCTTGCATCAATTTCACCTTTCCTTTTACTTATTTCCTTCAGAATGGACGTTAATGTCGGGAGTTAATGTTTATTTGAAAGCAGAAGTTTTCTTTATAAAATTATTCAAACAAATCTGCTAATGTACATCAAAACTACCACCATGACATAATTTGTGTGGTATTTTTCACCAACAATTATAAAACAAGTGATATGATAAAATTACCATAAATTATCCACTACAAACCAGGAGAAAGTTTGAGACACATTTCGCATTCAGAGGTAGCATTAACGCTATGTAATTCCAAAATGAATTTTTATTCCTTTAAATATCAGTTGGGGCATCTTATCAAAGTGATATACTCATGTAATGCATGAAAATAGTAGATAGGGCATCCTCTTGAACTGGGCGAGTTTGGTTAAAGACGTTTTAATCTGTTATATTTGTGACCGTTATTTGTATACTAAACCTATAAACATTGTTTATAGTTCAATTTTGTTATTTTAAATTTATTAAGAAAATAATTCATTGGAAATTATCAAAAAAAAAAAAAAATCAGTCGAAAGTGAACGAGATTAAGAAACAATTGAAGGTATACTTATGACTGAATTGGAAGAAACGAAGGAAAAAGAACTGCGTAAAAACGAAATTAGTAGTCCATGATTATAAACAAGTCATTTGAATATTAAAGTGTATAAACATGATTTTAAAAAATTATGAAAATTACCTGACATGGTAATGAAAAGTGGATCACGAAAGATGGCGTGAACAAATGCGAAATTAGCGAATTGCCATAGCAATGGCCAATTCAATAATTGCAGTTATAAAAACATCTGGTTTCATACTGTAAAGGAAACCGGAGCTTCTAAAGTTACGTATTAATTTGTGTTACGACGCATTCTGTTAATTTATATAGAATTAAATATTGGAATATTTAAAAAGAATCTGAACATTTCCTTTCATTTAGTTAATTAGTGCCAACTCCTGCCTGAGACCAAACCCAAGGTAAAGGGTATTCAAACTTCGACTGTAGCAGCCGTGGACAATATCTAAAGGAATTGCTCAACCTGAGACATCGACTACTAGACTCGAAAACATCGACACCGTCTCCGAGGACAGGACGCAGCAGCATCTTCTGGGGCAAAATAGCATCATCGCAACCCTGAGATCTTGTCGCAAAAGTAGCCTCAACGAGATCCTTAATAGGATCCTTGTAAATATTACTGCCATAGAAGGCTATGGATGAGTCGTATTATTTTCTGAACATACTGCGATGCGCTTTTGTTTACCTTTTCGTCTGCATAGAGCTGAAAAAATAGTGGGTAAACAAAGTCGTAAACAAAAGCCGTGAGACAAATTTGTCATCCATGGTTCTGAATTGTTAATTGAATTGGTGACATAGGATAAGGATATCGTGGAAAATAAAAGGACGGATACGATTAATGTAAAAGAGTAAGATGTCACGTGGGAAAAAATTGGAAACGAATTTAATTCAAAAGCATGAACGAAAGAACTTTCTCTGTATTACGTAAATTTAAAACGAGGAGCGAAGAAGGACAACTGACGAGTGACTTGAGCGTTTCAAGACGGGAGGGGGACAGTGTATTATATACATAAGTCAGTGAAATATAAAATAGTTAATTTATTAATATTTAAAGTAAAGGCGAGAACGGCATATTTCTTTCTATGCATGTTCTAACCTCTCTTATCCTTCCGCAGTAACCTTCATAGCAACTTGTTTTGACAGTCTATACCTCTGTAGAACATTTTCTTCTGATAGCTCCTCAAAATCATTTCTACTCATAGGCAGTACTCTGTTACGAATGCCATTTAGACGATATTAAATATAGCAAATGGACATCAACACCATCTTGACTATTTACGAATATTAAGGACATATCAACAGAAATTTAGCTTCTTAGTTTAACAAGAGATTTAACACCAGTGTTAAGCTAACAATTGTTGGTGAAATGCAATTTTTGTTATAACTATTGCTAAACGCGTGTTAAGTCTTAGCATCTGTTGGTGAAATAGGGCATAAATATTATATAACTGAACACTAAACATGTAAAGTTGTAGTACTTTGGAATTTGCTTCTAAAGTAGTATTGATGAGGCCATATTCCTTCATATTAAGAATGTCTTCTAGATATCTTCAATAGTGTTGGGCTTAAAAAAGTAATAGATACAACCATTTCTCGATTCTCGATACTAATACTGGTCTTATAACACTAATCCTCGTTATTCACTTTATAAAAAAGTGCAAAGGTGATAGCCTGTTCGCTGAATTATGTTCTTATCAGTAGTTTTCTGGGAATAAGCATATGCAAACAACTCCTCCTTTGCTCAACATTTCTAACTGCAGCAACTTGTTCTGACAGTGACCAAAGACTCGTACATACTATTTCAATATTGATTATATAAACTTGATTGCGTGTATGAATGTTAAATGCTTCTTTAAGTGTGGTATTGCGTGACTTACCACAGCGTGAAATGTGTTCTGCATATTTTACAGACTGCTCTGTTATTACTACCTACTTCAAAATAATTCCTAAATTACAACATGTTTTATTCAGTATCAGTGAATAAAACAAAACACTTGAAAATCAGTCTACGGTATACTTATAAGGAACATTCGAGACCCGCGATTGTCTTGAGAAACAAACTGACGTGTTATCTGACATCTTAAGTTCTTTCTCCTGGATCCACAGATTTTGATACCGGAGTAGGTATATGTAATGTCTCCCCCCCCCCCAAAAAAAGTCATCGAGACAGGGAATTGAGGAAATGCGGTTTAATGCGTCAACTAAGGCAGCTTAATGAAAATTAATTGTTCTTTCACACTGGCCGTGGGTAGGCTAAAGTTTGGAAAGATAGAGTCAGACTGAAAAATTCAATGCCATAGCCGGGATTTGAACCACGGATCTTCTAGTCACAGTCCAGCCACTCTAACCCTTGAGCTACTATGGCTAACGTGCCAACATGGCATTAAAGTCACCAACTGACTCGTGTTTTTCCCGGTAAACCACTTAGGAGTTCTCATAAACACATGAGACAACTACCTCAATGGCGACTTACAACCTGTAGGTACTTCATAGTTAACCACTATTACATTAATTAATGGCCAACGTGCCAACATGGCATTAAATACTCCAACTGACTTGTGTTTTTTTTTTCTTCCGGTAAACCACTTAGCAGTTCTCATAAACACATGACACAACTACCTTAATGGCGACTTACAACGTGTAAGTACTTTAAGGCCCGGGCTTTATAGTTGACCACTATTAGGTCAATTAACGGAAATATATTGTTCGTGTGTCGGCTAAAGTATGGAAATATAGAGTCAGACTGAAAAAAATCAATGCCATAGCCGGGATTTGAACCACGGATCTTCTAGTCGCCGTCCAGCCGCTATAACCCAGAAGTTCGTGGTTCAAATCCTGGCTATGGCATTGAATTTTTCAGTCTGACTATGTTTCCAAAGGCAGCTTAGTTAACGTTGCAGTTACATAAATACCTGTACTCCATCTCCGACTGTTTTGCTTGGTTTCATTTAGAAACAAGGGTCTGTGGAATGCAACAGGTTTATCAAGAACTATAGTCAGCACTCTGAAATAGCAACATGAAGTACCAACTCCATTCATTCCTTGCCTAACATCAAGTTAAACGCAGCAACTTTCAATAATGCAAAATTTAAAGTTTAAACAAAATCGAAAAATATCCAAGATATATCTCAAAGTATTAGACGTACAACAGTACTATCGAATATCTAGGCTACTGAGGCATCAACGGTATCAAAGTCCAATTCCTACTTTATATCTAGATTACTGATATATTTCAGTGTTGTTTACCATGCAATGGCTCGGGTTGTCTCACACATCATGTCATATTGACAGCATCTAATACGCTAACTTTCATTTCTAGTCATTTCCACTGCAGCTACTCCGGGAAATGCTGTTTGTTGCCCGAATATTGTGAATGATTCATGCTATAAACAGATTTTCTTCTTATACAATAAGGTGGGCATGTAATTTTAACCAGGTGTGAGTAATGAGTAGAACAGCCATACATTTGCTCTTAAGTCAATCTGTGACTTACCGAGCGGGATGGCTCAGGCCGCACCGTCTGTGGCCCGGGTTCCATCCACGTGGCCGATCTAGCTGACCCATGGGTTTTTTCGGGGGTTTTCCAGGGTCGCTCTGTGATTTCTTTCTGTCATCTGTTCACGTTGTTCCACTCTCTTTATTTAGTTAGTCTTCTTGGTCAACTTGCCACTTATGCACCTTCGCTCTAAATATGTCGCTGTCTAGGACATAGTCTTGAGTGATTCTTACCCATTTTTAAATCCATTTTAACTTCACCAATCAATTTCATAGTGTCTCCTAGTGCTTTACTTCTATTTTCGTAAAATTCCATAACTTGTTTTGCGTGCCTATTTGAAGTTAGGAAAAACATCTTTGCATGACCACGAGACGTCAATATGTGGTCTGCGTTGAGTGTGAATTGGTTGCTGGATATACAGAAACCTACGAATCTTAGATATATCTTCCTAAATCGTGAAACCAAGTATTTCTAAAGACACCTAATAACAAGGCTTTTGCTGCCCACGCGTTTTAATGCCCAATATTTTTAACAGCTGCAATGTGCATATTACAACTAGAATTTTCTGTTTTTATATCTTTATGTACTTGAGACGCATACTTGGGTTACTCTTTGTGTTTTTAATTTCATTTTATACGTGTTTAAGTCTATTTTAACTGCAAAGGGGCATTTAGAATATTTCCATTAGTAAAATGTATACAGCTTCGTAAGGGTGAAATCCAATATTTGTAATAAATGTATTTGTTGTCTACTTCTTACAAATTTATTGGTACAATAATGCTGTTTTTAAATGGATAGAGTCAACATGAAAAATTCAATGCCATGGCCGGGATTTGAACCACGGATCTACTGGTTTCCGTCCAGTCGCTCTTAACCTTTGAGCTACCATGGCCAACGTGCCTTCCTGACATTAAACTTTCCAGTTGACTCATATATTTCCCCGGTAGACCACTAGGGGCTCTCGCATCCGAGATACACCGTTTGTGGCGACTTACTGTTGTAAGTACTTAAGTCCCAGGCTTCATCATTTAACTCTTATTATTTTAGTTAATTGATGGAAATTAATCATTTCTCCACACTAGCCGTATATAGGCTAAGATATTTGATGGATAGAGTCAACATGAAAAATTCAATGCCATGGCCGGGATTTGAACCACGGATCTACTGGTTTCCGTCCAGTCGCTCTTAACCTTTGAGCTACCATGGCCAACGTGCCTTCCTGACATTAAACTTTCCAGTTGACTCATATATTTCCCCGGTAGACCACTAGGGGCTCTCGCATCCGAGATACACCGTTTGTGGCGACTTACTGTTGTAAGTACTTAAGTCCCAGGCTTCATCATTTAACTCTTATTATTTTAGTTAATTGATGGAAATTAATCATTTCTCCACACTAGCCGTATATAGGCTAAGATATTTGATGGATAGAGTCAACATGAAAAATTCAATGCCATGGCCGGGATTTGAACCACGGATCTACTGGTTTCCGTCCAGTCGCTCTTAACCTTTGAGCTACCATGGCCAACGTGCCTTCCTGACATTAAACTTTCCAGTTGACTCATATATTTCCCCGGTAGACCACTAGGGGCTCTCGCATCCGAGATACACCGTTTATGGCGACTTACTGTTGTAAGTACTTAAGTCCCAGGCTTCATCATTTAACTCTTATTATTTTAGTTAATTGATGGAAATTAATCATTTCTCCACACTAGCCGTATATAGGCTAAGATATTTGATGGATAGAGTCAACATGAAAAATTCAATGCCATGGCCGGGATTTGAACCACGGATCTACTGGTTTCCGTCCAGTCGCTCTTAACCTTTGAGCTACCATGGCCAACGTGCCTTCCTGACATTAAACTTTCCAGTTGACTCATATATTTCCCCGGTAGACCACTAGGGGCTCTCGCATCCGAGATACACCGTTTGTGGCGACTTACTGTTGTAAGTACTTAAGTCCCAGGCTTCATCATTTAACTCTTATTATTTTAGTTAATTGATGGAAATTAATCATTTCTCCACACTAGCCGTATATAGGCTAAGATATTTGATGGATAGAGTCAACATGAAAAATTCAATGCCATGGCCGGGATTTGAACCACGGATCTACTGGTTTCCGTCCAGTCGCTCTTAACCTTTGAGCTACCATGGCCAACGTGCCTTCCTGACATTAAACTTTCCAGTTGACTCATATATTTCCCCGGAAAGTTTAATGTCAGGAAGGCACGTTGGCCATGGTAGCTCAAAGGTTAAGAGCGACTGGACGGAAACCAGTAGATCCGTGGTTCAAATCCCGGCCATGGCATTGAATTTTTCATGTTGACTCTATCCATCAAATATCTTAGCCTATATACGGCTAGTGTGGAGAAATGATTAATTTCCATCAATTAACTAAAATAATAAGAGTTAAATGATGAAGCCTGGGACTTAAGTACTTACAACAGTAAGTCGCCACAAACGGTGTATCTCGGATGCGAGAGCCCCTAGTGGTCTACCGGGGAAATATATGAGTCAACTGGAAAGTTTAATGTCAGGAAGGCACGTTGGCCATGGTAGCTCAAAGGTTAAGAGCGACTGGACGGAAACCAGTAGATCCGTGGTTCAAATCCCGGCCATGGCATTGAATTTTTCATGTTGACTCTATCCATCAAATATCTTAGCCTATATACGGCTAGTGTGGAGAAATGATTAATTTCCATCAATTAACTAAAATAATAAGAGTTAAATGATGAAGCCTGGGACTTAAGTACTTACAACAGTAAGTCGCCACAAACGGTGTATCTCGGATGCGAGAGCCCCTAGTGGTCTACCGGGGAAATATATGAGTCAACTGGAAAGTTTAATGTCAGGAAGGCACGTTGGCCATGGTAGCTCAAAGGTTAAGAGCGACTGGACGGAAACCAGTAGATCCGTGGTTCAAATCCCGGCCATGGCATTGAATTTTTCATGTTGACTCTATCCATCAAATATCTTAGCCTATATACGGCTAGTGTGGAGAAATGATTAATTTCCATCAATTAACTAAAATAATAAGAGTTAAATGATGAAGCCTGGGACTTAAGTACTTACAACAGTAAGTCGCCACAAACGGTGTATCTCGGATGCGAGAGCCCCTAGTGGTCTACCGGGGAAATATATGAGTCAACTGGAAAGTTTAATGTCAGGAAGGCACGTTGGCCATGGTAGCTCAAAGGTTAAGAGCGACTGGACGGAAACCAGTAGATCCGTGGTTCAAATCCCGGCCATGGCATTGAATTTTTCATGTTGACTCTATCCATCAAATATCTTAGCCTATATACGGCTAGTGTGGAGAAATGATTAATTTCCATCAATTAACTGTTTTTAAATATTCTGTATTTTTTGAGAACTGTGGTGTCATGTTCAATTATTTATTTACAGCATATTATTTTCTCACTTTATTTTTATTTACCTTTTTATTAATCTAAGAGTTTAACGTCCCTTTTAAACCTCCGGTACGCATTATGTGATACCTAAAGCACAACATAGTTTACGTTTTTTATCATAGTAAAGTTAATTCATTGTTCGTTAGCTGTTGCATGAAACCAAACGCTGATAAATATACTTCCGCTGTAAATTTGCCATTATTCATTTACCAGTAATTACTAATTAATTAGATAATACAAACTGGAAGACATGTTCTATGGTGCATTTATGCAGAAAATGGTAATCGGATAGCTGTCAGTTAAATAATGCCTTTCATTCCTGCATATTGTTTACGGTTACCACCCTCAACAGTTAAAATATCTGCTGTTATTTTGATTATAGCTTTAGCTTTGAGCACCCGATTAACTCTTTATGCAGATGTGAACTACATCAAAATACCAGTTTCGATTTTAATGCTAACTGCAACACCTTATATTGTATGAGCTTATTTAAAGAAGCTATAATGAATGGAGAAGCCGAAGAGAAAGGTATAAAGAGAAACACGCTGTTTTACAGAAGGATAGAAGGTGATAACAGGCACGTCATTATTTTTCTTCCCATTATTTTAAAAAATATCGAGAGTGTTAGAAATGCCTCTGGAGACTGGTACGTGAGGTTTGTTTGGAAGGTAACAAAGGTAACCTATAAAACCTTACTTGAAGGAACAGATTGATAAAGTTGTTCTGAACAGAACTAGACGCTTTCTAGGTATCAGAATCCAGACGTGTAGGCAGAAACTGGTGCAGCAGCAGTATCCTTTGTTATTCGAATTGTTATTCGAATCCTTTAATTCGTCCACATACAGATTTAAAATGTAAATGAAAAGAAAGTATACATGTATTACGTTAATTTAGTCAGGAATTTCCAACGATTAAATGCAGTATGCTGCTCACACTTTTACTTTATGTATGGTATATTGATTTATTGAAGAGTGATACAAAGAAATTCATTTAATTGAAATTTATAGCTGTATATCGAGTGATACCTTTATCATTTAAAGTCAGACAGGAGGGTAGGTACTCATAAAACATATTTCGTCGCAGTTCTAAAACTGAAACTAAAGCGTTTATTTTCCTAAAACTTTCATTAAACGTTACAGTAAAAAGATGAAGAAGTACTTGCCATTTACAACAATAACAAAAGCAATCCTGTTTTACATTACAACAAGTATTGACAGAAAACTTTTCACTGCTCTTGCTGGAATTTTAAGGTCAACAAAACGGTACATGTATGTGTGCGTTCATTTTGGTTTAATTCATTACTTTAAATTCTAGCTTCTAGCAGTCATGATTTCATATTAGAAACATCTTTTTTCATGTAGGCAGGCTTAGATTTTATATATGCACTTTTTGAGCATTTATATATGCAGCTGATGATTGGAGGAGATAGGAGAATTTCTGCTCCTTTAAGTTAGCTCACTTTATAAGTTCTCCGTTGGGTTAAGGTCTGGACTCTGTGGAGGTGGATATATTATTACTTTTGGTGAACTATATAGCATCATTCCCTGGCAATACAGGCCCGGTGTTTTAGATCACTATCCTGGTAAAACTTCAAGTTTTTCTTATTCCGAATCTCTTCGGACACTGATGGAGGTCTTCTCTGAAGATTTTAGGGTGTTTATCCATGGTGTCATAAATGAATACCAAATTTCCCACTCCATCTGCTGATACGCACCCTCCATGGCATAATATTATCACCACCTTTATATTCAACTCTGTAACGGGATTATATTTTCGTTCATCTTCAACTAATAAGAAGCAAGCCAACTTTTTATAAGATCCAAGTCGAGTTTTAATCTACTGAGAGTCGTGAGATCTTTTCTCAGGTGTGGATGCGGATTTTTGGTGAAAATAAAATTTAGATGAGTCCAATTTTGTAATATATTATTTAATTATATAATATGAACTATGATTCACTCTTATCTATTATAAATATTGAATAACACTTTTTGAATCTTATTAATTTTCCTTTACAATTACAATCATCGTAACATCTTTCCTCGTTCTCCAGCAAGACACCAGATTCTCACTTTTTCTAGATTATTGATTTTCTTGTCCCCATAGTAATTCCCACTTTATTTTGTGATTGGCCGATTCACTTACACGTCATCACACCACGTCATACCACTACTACTTCGGCCAATCACACAACTACATACATTTTTATATATTTATTATTCCTTCGAACATTACTAAACAAAAATACTGTTACAACTCTAGGTGTAAATTCCTTATATTCAGCTCTGTATTGTTCTTGTACCAAACAACAACGTTCCCTTCTGTTTCAAATACATAAAGGTACTTTCATCAACGAAAATTACATCACTACACCATATTTAGTATTTTTTTTTCAGAATTCTTTAGCAAACTACAACCTCTCTGCCCTGTTTGGTTTGTTTATGTAAGTCATTTTGCTCGTCGCTCATCCATTATAGCCTTCATCTCTAAAATCTTTCTATTGTGTCATCTTTACCAGTAGCCGGACGCAATACGGTCGCCAGTTTTGGCGCACTTATTTTAGGATTACTTACTATCTTTCTCATAAGCATGCTCTTCTATATCTGATTAAGCTTCTGTGGACGTCCTGTTTGGGACAAAGATTCACTTCTGTCTTCCTCTATACCTTGCCGGATGAGTCTTCAACTGTGCTTCGTGTTATCTTCACTTTAGCAGCAATTTCTCTATGCGTAAAAGCTTTAGCGTAGTGAAAGATTATAATCTATCGCTCTTCAAATCCTGTGTTGTTTCCTTTGTGTCCCATTTGAAGCTTTGCGGTACATCTCGATAGCAGAGAAATATAGGTTTGCCATTAACGGTAATGGGGGTGCGATCCTCCCCTTTATATAAATGTCTACTAAGCGGATGGATACAGGCATACCTTAGAGTGTCCGAGCATCAAAGTGGCATATGCCTATCTTACTTTGGAGTCAAGCGGTATCTAATAACTGGTATCAGTTGTAAAAACCTTAGTACCTGGATTTATTTAATACACTTTTTGTGCTATAAATTCAACACAAACTCGTTTAATACCATTTCATAATTTCACATACCTGTGAGTACTTGTACGTAGGCAAGTAGGGTACGGGGGGTTGCCACCTTGGGCCTATAGCCAGGCTATTGTATGTAAGACGTCGGGAAGGTGGACACCTAAGTACGCAGTGAGTATCAGAGCAGGTCAACTGGGTCTACAGCGCGATGCAGTTTTGGGCCTCTAAAGTGCGCTGAAGATACTTCAGCTCCACGCCACGTTTTCCGGGCAGCCGCCAGGCTCACAGGTTTCGTCACCAGCTTCCCCTGCGGTGACCGGCGACCATAGCGTCGCCACTATGCCAACAACAGCAGTTACAGCGCGCAAATTCCACCATGCAGCAGCGCCACCTTTGCACCTTCGTCGACACTTCCTACTCGGATACACTGGATTTAAATGACTATGTAATGAAATGAAGGACAAGAAGTCGCGTGGAAGAAAGTAACCAACCCGGCATTGGCCTATGACCAGGAAATACCGCAAAACTTGTTTTAGATTCTTAGATCACCGGGGATCTACCCTGGGTCCTCCCAAGTGCAAGTGATAAACGTTACCGTCTGAGATACTCGGTTTATTTACGCAGGGCTAATATGGGTATTCGCATCAACGTATCTACATTTGTGAAAATATATTTTCAAAAAAGGAAGTATGTTAATCAAAAGTATAGATCTGCTAGGTCTAATGATAGACAGAACAAAATTAGAATTTCAAATGTCTGCAATTATAGCACAACAATGCCGATATCATTCACCTCATTGAATATGAACGGATATTAACGTTAAATACTTCATGTAGCAGGTGTGTGTAGTTGTGTGTGTGTGTGGGGGGGGGGCTATGAGCTACATTGTCTTGAGACCATGAATGAAATATATAGTTATTAAGTATTTAGTTGTATCAGCTATAATTACTTAGAAGCAGAGTTCAGTTCAATGAAATGTATTAGAAAACTTATGCAATCTCTGCGCCTCGTCCCTGAGACTTTATCTTAAACGTTTTCTATCTTAAACCTACATGGTTTCGCTCGCGGTTCGTTCTCTGGTGGTTGATGCGGACGCCAAGAACAGTTTATTACCCTTTACCTATGTCACTTCGCTACAACAGACCTAATTTAAACATGAAGACATTTACTGTGAAGGTATATTTTATAGAACAGAGGGGACTTCTCGTATAGTGCGGACTACATAACCTATTGTTTCTACCACACTACAAGAGGTATGATTAAAGTGAATGAACAGAAGGCTATAGGTCACAGGCAGACGCTACAGAGAGTCGCAGAATCCCTAAGAAGCCCAGACTTCGGGGGCTGCAAAGAAAAACTGATGAAGGACCCGTGGCCCAAGTAGCTCTCTCTGTTCTCTGGGAAAGCTGCTTCATTTGAGTGAGCATTCAGGGCATTTCTACTTCTCCATCATAGGTCACGAAAGCTAGAATTACCTACACCTAAAAGATGAGAAAACGCAGTGAAAGAAAAATTATGGAAATAAAATGTGATAAATGAGAAACGACGCTAAAATTTGTCTACCGGTCAAGAAAATCACTAAAAATCTAAGGTAGAGTGGGTGGTAGATGAAAATCATACCTGTGACATAAATTATCGCAGATCCATCTCTATCGGTTTTGAAGTATAAAACAGCAGTCCATACGTTTTAATGTTAATGAAAACCAATTTGGCGTTTCTTGGTTTCACAGAAAAAGGAATATAACACCAATTCTGTGTAAGTGTGATATTTGTTATATCGTGTGATTTAAAACACTTGAGACAATACAAAGAATGAGGAGATACATAAATAATTTCGGTAGGACTAATCAAATCCAATATAAGAGAAATGAACTAAGAATTTGTAATGTGAAAAAGGCCATTTGCGAGTTCCGTGTTACGAAAAAGTAATTGGCTAAACCAATGTATCAAAGGCAATTATGGTTCCACTAAAATCACGACATCAAGAAATCCGTTAGCTTAAAGGTTCGGGTTATCAGAAATCGGGAGTTGCTAAGATACATAGCCCAAGACTGAAAATTAAACGAACAAATGGAGATTCCGGAAATACAACAGGTCAGAGAGTGAAACATTGTGTTTCATATGCGAATGAGTTTCCAATTTAACAAAATAAAACGGGAACGCCGGAGGGGAGTGTTATAATAGGTGGGACTTAAGATCGTGCTTTACCGTCTTACATAAGTGTTAACTGTGATGGATTGTCAGCTGTTCGTAGCACCTTAAGACCATGCGCGGGTGATTATAAATGTGTATCACATGTCAATAACTCACGGCTAATTATCTTTCTAATTATTATTACGGAAGCAGTAATTTTAAACCATAAATTATTGATACTCAGAATTTAACAGAGGCAACATTATCTTATGTTTCACTTCTAGTGCAGAGTATCAGAAGCAGTTTAATTCTATGTCTTTAAATAGTTGTTCATTATGTTTATATAACTCATTATTAGTCTCCTTAGTTTTATCAATCAATTTAACTGGTGTTATGTATCATCACACCCGCCCACATATACCTTGAGAAAAGCATCTCGTAGTTCACCACTGGAGCAGCTGGCCTAAGAATCACCGAAGCCTGAGATATTGCAGACTGCATCAAATGATTTCGCATCAGGAAACTTCGTTATTCATCTTTTAATATGCAACCGAGATTCTATGTAACTGTTTCTGTGAGAGAAAAATAATGGCTTTTCTAATTTTGTGGGTTTGCTCTTTTTGGAGTTAAATTTCCAGACAAAGTTTAAAATAAGTTGTGTATAAACCATAAATAATTGCAGTTTCCAGATAACGAGGTGTAGCTAATTTCCGAAACTTATACGGAGATCTTTTCTTAATTTTCTGCATTTTGTAGCTCACGCTTAGTTCGATAATAGTTTTCTGTGTAATTAGAAATAAATTTTAATTGAAGCTCACGCTGTCTCAATTCCGAAGCTAACTCAATAGCTCTTTGCTAGTCTATAATGTAAGCGCTGTTGCCAGATCACTTGATCTTTTCACATCATGTGTAAGCCAATAGACGCAACGACGAATGGTTCTCTCATTTAGCTCTGAGGGGGTAAAAACTGCCGCGCCTTGGCTCAGTGGTTAGACCGCTTGGCTCTCACCAAGGCAGCCCGGGTTCAATCCCAGGAGACCGCAAAGTGAGATTTGTGGTGGACAACACGGCGCTGGGGCGGCTTTTCTCCGGGATCTCCGGTTTCCCCCGCCATCTCATTCCACCGGTGCTCCATCTTTATCTCATGTATCATCAGTGTCATCGCCTGCGGTGCCGTATGTAGTAAAAGCAGGCGTTATACACTATACATTTTTGAGGGGGTAAAACCGTTCCTTTGTTTACTATAAGGTATGATAACACATAGATAACATCAAGAGAAAGCAATATCTCTGTTACAAAACAAGATTCATGTTTGTTTATTTCTATAATGTAGATTAATTATGAAGTTGCATAAATGCAATGAAATCGCAGAAGGCTTAAAAGCAGGTAGTTGGCGCAGATATAAAAACGTGATGGTATATAAACATTTCTTTCTGGAGATTCTCAGAAAAATGGTTTCATTTGATTAACGCTCGGCGTAACACTGATTATAGAATATAGGATCGATAGGTTTAATTTAAAGTCGCGAGAACCTATTTTATTTACCCGATCTTACTTCTTTATCCGCTGCGCCGAAGAGCAATCAAATACTGACAGAGGAATTATTAATTTACTGCCATGGATATGCTGCTGCAGGATACCTTTTATTTATTTATTTAAGTTAACTCATTGAGTCTCACGCAAGGCAAACACAAAGAAGGGCAATGAGATAGGAAACCAATTCTTTACTTCTTCAAAATAAGTGCATGTACTTAATTGTGTATACAGTTTTACTTTGCGATTGGACTTAAAATTCTTAACCTGTATACATTTCTTTCAGGTTTCATGTAGTAATACATCAGGACGAGAACCTACCAACTTTATACCGGACCATACGATGTGCATTTGCTGGGAAGATGTCAGCGCGCCATTGCGCGATACGAAAACTCGTGTGCGAGAATGGTGGGTATAATTGCCTACCTTCCCAAACTTATAATGTGACAGTAGGAAGTAATAAGAAAAACTTTCACTTGAAGGTAATAAGTAGAGCCCGGATTTCTAAGCAATATGCTGATAAACGCTTATACATCCATTTTTTTTTTTTTTTTGCTGAAATACGGTGTTTGGTTGCTTATTTTATGGTTTTTAATTAAAATAACTTATTTTATCCAACTCATATTAATTTAAAAGTAAATGTTTACTCCTAGCCATCATCGTCTCGCCAGAAGAGTCAGGAGCCAATATAAAAACGTGGATCTTCTTGTCTGTAGCGTAAATAAAGTGTACTGCCGCCGATTAAAATTAAAAAAATTCATGAAGTTCTTTAAAATTTGTCTTTACATCCTCAGCCAGTTTTAACTCGATCGGGTTCTTGGTTAAAGGCTGTGTTATTCTACGTAGAACATTTCAATGAAGTGAAAACAGTACCGTACTCCTTAAATGCAGAAGATGCAAGCAACATCGCCACAGCACAAGAATGTTTTGCTAATGTTGGCATTCAAGATAAGATAGAGTACATCTATAACCTCTTCTCCAAAATACATGCTATTATAACACAGTTGGAAACTTGAAATAATACCTTGGAACATTCACTTTTTTGACATAACAAATTTCAGTAACGTTGTCTTCAGAGATTCACAGTATTGCTAAAATTGCCTTTGAGAAACTCAGTAAGGTATCAATGAAAAATCCTGGTTACCAGACACTATAAAATTTCTACAAAACTTTCTGGTACAGAAGCGTATATCTAAGGGGAATTCATTGAAAAAGAACTGTGATGCTTTTCGCATGTTCCAGTAACGTCATGCGACGTTGAGAGATCCTTTTCACAGAGTAATTTTTTTTTTCTGAAAATCGTAGGAGCTTCCCACAAGAAAATCTCAAAGGGGTTCAGGCTGTGGGGGTGGAGATTTTCCTCCAAGATAATTCATCATCTTCCCCAGAGTCTGGAAGTATGAATGAAAGTGCGAATGTGTGCATGATCTAATGATTAAAACCCAACGGATACCAGTTAACACCTTTGATATGTTCCAAACGAAAACGGCCGCCGATATGACCATTGGAGTTGAAGGTCATCTCGAGATAACTCTCTCGTGTTCTGTAACGAGCGTGACTAAGGAAACAATTCTACCAAACAATACGTTTATGATTAATTTTTTTTTTTTTTGCTTATTTTTGGTGCTTATTTGTTTCACTTTTCGTGCTTATTTGCTTGCTGATTGCATCATTTGATTGTGCTTACAAATCTGGGCTCTAGTAATAAGGAAAGCTAGCATTGATTTAAACTTCTATTACAGCATGTATTATGATTGTATCAATCGTTGTGGATGCAACAGGCTCGGAAATTCTGGAATACTTACCTCAACTCTATATATGTAATTTTACTGAATACTTAGTCGGGTCTCATTCTCAAGTTCTTAATGAATATGTGGATTACTTATATAAACTTTTTGTTGTAAATCTACCACACAGATAAAAGACAACACAGTCGTCAGTAGACAATGCACCGCATCATTTTAGGCAAGAGTTTTGCTATACCTTGCGTGTTTTGAACAGGACATTACCATGACACTGAGTGATTCGTCGGTCGGCCGTGCGTGACCATTAATTTTACTCGTATTACCGTGATGGAGCAACCAGTTCTCCTCAGTAGGTGCGTACCATATGGGCCGCTAGTACGCCGGTTAGTTTGAAATGGTCCGCACCCTATTTTACTACTCAAGGCGGAATAAATTACTGAAAAGGAAATGGGAAAGAAATTTGAGACAGAAAACTCAACCTGTGCAGCTGATACATTCAATTGAATGAATAGTTAATCCATTTATCAGTATGAACCTTGGTGCCCACTTTGTTTCCATGTACATTTGTGAAAAATTAAATGGGCTATCACTTAACGCTGTGCCCGCCTTGGTAGAGTAGATGGTAGTGCTTCTGCCTCACGTTGAAAAGGTCCTGAGTTTGAATATCGGTCAGAGTGATTTTAAATGGATAAAGTTTTACCAAGGGTTTTTCTTTTTCCTATAAGACGAATGTCGGGTAGTTCTAGGCTCTAGGGACCCAGGGCTCATTTCGGCATCATTTCACACATTCTATTTATCGTCCGATATGGCTTAACGTTGGAGGATATAAACGGGGTGAAAAAACTTGGCGTTACCTTATATTATAGCCTTAGGATTAATAGATACTCAAGAAAGTGTTAAACTGTGTTATTACACAATCTAAACTTAATTACAAAATTCTGCCATTTTTATAGCAGCAATGAAACAAAGACTTAATACGTATATTCCAAAAAACGTAATTGGCCGCACTTTAGGTTTACGCTTCTCTGTAATTGGTGGCAGCTTATGATTTCTCTAAATGCATATAGTCTTATTTTTTACTATTTTTCATAAGCGTTCATACTGCAAGAAGTTCGTTTAACTAGGAATTTCGGAGGTGGGTAGCGCTATCAGCTTTGTAGAATATGTTTATAAAAATGTATTAGTCTGTTAGTGTAAGGGTGGTAGATGCACCTGAGACACTTTGAGGTTGCCACCATCACCAGTCAAACACAATCAAGGTCTTTGAATAATGCTACAAATAATGTTAGTCGACAACATTAGTTCACTTTTTCGCGTAATGTGGGTAGCTTTAGCTGATGAATCACGTTATGTAGGGTCCCCAGAGGTAAAATTATAAGGCCAATAGGTTTGAGAGCCATACTATATGTTCGACAGCGACGCTTTGGCTTAACCAATGGGGCGACAACTGGCACTCATTGAGTGCAACAAACATTTCTTCTCAATTACCCCTTCTACTATACTGACTTACGCTGGTTTGCTGCCCTGTTACAGAAAAGGAGAGTTTATGAGGCAATCAGTGGTGTATGCTACTTTAAAGATACGGATATAGCTCAACGTAAGAAAACATCTTGCTCTAAGAAATGGTAATTGGTTTACTCTTTATTCTACGAAACGAAAAACTGGTCTATTTTCTAATCGTGCAACTATTCACTTTAGTGCACATTTTAACATCAGGCGTCACTTCAATACTTCAATACGAAGCATGCTGAGAAGTATGGGAAACGTATCATATTTTTATGTGTTATTTACTTATAAATTGCAATAAATTGCGGAATCGATTTATCGGTTAACCTTTAGCGGCGACAAATGGTGGCTTACTAATAAGCATAACGAGTAGTATAATGTAGGTAATTCTATACAACTTCGTATAAATATCAGTCGCTCATGTGGTTTAGTTGCATGTTCGATTCCGAAGTAAGTCAATGAAATCTTAGGGGTGGTTAAGATTAATACCTGATTAATTACTGTCTCCGAAACTCAGACAGTGAATAACAACTGAAAATTGTCTTGAATTCCAAGTGTGTTTGTAGTGTACAGAAGCCTTATTTGGAGGATTATTTGACTTAATGTGGCCAGTTATGTTTTCATTACCAGAATAACACGTTAATACATTAACTTTAGAAGAGCTACACCCCGTGCATAGAAAATTGAGAAAGGTGGTGACGATGTTATTCTTCCACTACGAGTTCCGATCCTGGTCTTATCAGTGTCCAGGGTGAGTTGCATCGAAGTGCTCTCTTAAGTCTTGATAGTAATAAGCTGGAGTATTATCCTGCTGCTAATAAAAGGCCTAGTCCTCATAGAACTTTTCGGTTGCAGCCAAAATCGATGTATACATATTTCCGAGATAAACCGTAAATTTTTTCCTTTTATTCGCCACTTAGTGCTGTTCTCATCACCTACATAAACAAAACATACTTAGCCAAACTAAGACACGTAAATTTTATAGACTTTAAGGCACACCTTCACCAAATTTGAGACTTGTATCTTAATTCATCGAAATCTTTATTTATAACCATATTTATTTGGTCGAAGTAGCTATGACCTAAGTTCATCGGGAGGTTAGCACCATGTGGTCGGAACGTAAACATATAAACAGCGCGCCTACGCAGATAAATGTTGCAAAAGCTCTAGGTTCTTCTAGAAGTTTCGCTAACTTAAATTTCTGGAACTGTGTGAACAACTCTGAAAGATATTTAAGTGAGCACTATCGCAAGGTGGGTCAGCGAATACATGAGTGAATTAGTGAATGTGCAAGTCAGAGAGCGAGCGAGTGTGTTTCCTTTGCGACGAAAACAGCCTTTGATTATGATATATACCGAACTTTACATATTTAATTAGGTACATGTTAAGAAAATGTATTTGACTTTGTGGGTTCGTAGACTTAAAAGTCCAATTTGCCGAAATTCTAAATGCTCTATTTCCGTAGAAATACACTGTTCAATTCTCACGTAACAACATTACGTCGCATATACTACACAATCTTCCAAGGTCGATGACAATAACAAACAGCGTTCAGTTTACAAGATCAGCTCTCGTTACAACAACACGCCCAGCTGTTATCTGCTTACCTCTCGCGACTCACTCTCGTTTTACAACTGTCCACTGGCGTGTCACAATCTCTTATATATCTCATTCATAAATTCGAGATTGTTCTGTACAATCACTAGATATTACTGGAATAAACATCGAATGACGAAATCCGAACCTTCCAGAAGCGTCACTTAATCTATGTCGGCAAGTCCTTTATCTCAGCTATTATTATTTGCCGGCTCTTTGTGTGCACCAGCCGCAATATCGTAGATAACGGCTTCGCGCTTTCTGTGCTTTTCGCCGCGACAGTATCAATTAAAAGTAACGGTTGCTGAATCATCTTGAATAGGTGCGGATTATATAGCAACATGAACACTCGAGGCAAATTGCTTTAATCATTCAGAAACGTGTGGCAAACTCGTCGATACTTCTTGTGGCTTTTACCCTCTCCCCGCCAAATCCGAGAGCTTACTGCACCTGGCAACAAAAATGCGACAGTTGAAGGGCCTTTTGTTTACAATACAATGCACACCTGAAACTCCATGGACATAGGTATTTGGGTATACTGATGTTACGATGCTCTATTTGTACTTTTAATTTTGTTCAGGTTTTGGTGTTGAGTATATTTTACTTCCTCTTTGTGTTTTATCCCCCTCGTATGGAGGACTTCCACTACTTGGGGTCAGATACCTTTCGAGGACTACACAATCTCTGGATCAGCGGAAAGGAAGTGATGGAGCAGTTGGTGAACTGAATGACGGGGGAACCACGAGAAAAAGCCTTCCCAGACGCCACTTTGCCCACTACAAATTTCCCATATTGTCGATTGTGGACCACCTTGGTGAGAGGCCAACTGTGTAATTGTATTCTTGGACATGGCGCCGCGTCTTGTATTCTGAAATATGTAAACGAGTTTCTGTGTGCTCTAAGTCAAGCTACTCAAGATTTTCTGTTTAATTTTATTTGCTACGTTTTACTTTAATTTTAAGAGTTGAGTAAGTCTGTAGAACATTATGGCTTTCTCTTCCAAGAACGGTCTCGGAAAGTTTAAATGCTAGAGTGAATGCATTGGAATTTTTGTTTGTAGGTTTATTAAATTTATTCGACTTGCGGAGTCACGTAGAACGTTCAGAGCAGACGTAAATCCAATTTATCGGTCTTTCACTGCGATAAGGGACCAACTTTTTCGCTTTCTTTCAACAACAACCGTTCTTTGAAAATTTTCTGGAAGTGCGGTTTTATAATTCTTTAGAAGAACTGAAGCTTTTAGAATGTCTGGGATGGTATTACTTGTTCATAATGAAACTATTGATCTAAGGAACGAGAAACAATAAATAAATTTTCCCAAGTTCTGGAGCTAATGTTAAAGAAAATGCTAATCCTAGAAGAAACAGAAAAACCTAAGCACCTGTAAAAGACGTCGAGCTCTGGTAAAGCGTTATAAAAGCAAAAATTAAATTTAACTTAGACAACAGCATTTTTAAGTGGCATTCAGCCTGAAATGAAAAGGGGCAACGTGATTTTACACTTTAAAACATTAGTGAGTCTCCAGACATAAACATAACTAAAACTACAAACGAGGTTCTGAGGCTACCTCAATATCCTTAGCCGAATTGCATACTCTGAAGTGGTTTTATTACGAATCTCTACTTTATTACTCTTATGTGCAAACACATTCATACAATTTCAAACATTTACCTCTATTACTCCCATATCACAAAGATGGGATGTCTGCATGTATAAAACGTTATGAAATTCACATTTCTTTTATTTCAGTTCGCTCAATTTGCACATTAAAAATCAGGTTTACTTACTTGCCATTTAGAAAAGTAAAGGTTGGTGATCTCAGTAAATTATATCATACGAATTAAATGAAAATAAATGAAAACATCAGTAGGGCCAAATATTCTCCGTGGATTACTTAGTCGTACAACGTAGTGCGGATGTTACACTTGAGACACTGTTTCGCACACTTAGAACAAAACACAACTGAACTACTGTCTTCCCAGTACAAGAAGGCAGGGATGTGGAGCGTAATCACTTTTGCTGACCACATGGTGTTTATGGTGGCCTTCCGAGTATGACAAGGATGTTAGGTTCGTTGTCACATAACTCACCCATACATAATACCTATCACTGCACTAACTGCAACAAGCATTAGATCTGGCAACATGGGTGACTCATATGCACTCTCACACACTCTTTACCTAGGAAACAGACCCACTACCACAGCTGATTAACAGTTTAAACTCCTCTCCCCTTCATTCGTTACTTGCCTACTTGTGGTGGGTAGACTGTACTGAGTCAGCTGCATATTGAACTGTGCAGTGAGCTCTATAATTAGTTCTACTGCCAATTATTGTCTGCTGTTATGCCAAGCAGTAAGGTCTCTTCAGTTTAACAAGTGACTAGTCACTTGACATTGGTTGCTGTCGTAAAATAGGTTGTTCTGCAAGCTGAATGGTTCCTTATTTAACACGATCATTTAGCTGGAAAATATTCAATGATGATTGCCGAATATATACTCTAATTTCTGAATTAATATATTACTTAACAGAATTAATGCATCTAGAAAATATGCAAATTGTTATGACCAAATAAGTGGGATGACCTTTCTGCTTAAACCTGCCTATCAAGTCAGGAAGGGACGTGCATCTATCACGATAGATGTTTTTATCACTATTATCGCCTGCTATTCTTGCATTGCAAACAACTTTTTTGACATCATTCAGTGGTGTGTATTAAAAAGCGGGAAAAATTTATAAGGAAAAGGGGTTAATGAGCTTCATATATAAGTCTCGTATAAAAATGAAAATTTTTAAGAAGAATCTAGGCCAAGCGACCGAAACGATTTCTCTGGAGGAGTGAAGTGGAATACCATAGCTGTTGTTTTGCACGGGCTATTGGTCTAAAGAAAACCGTCCATTAGCTGCATACAGCCAAGGTTGCCAGCAAGGTATGCGCTAAACGAAGCGGCCCGAAGATATCTTAGTGCTGCATTGACAATAATGATGTTTAAAATTTTGTAGCAGGTAGAAACTAAAATTATCCAAGAAATATCCATAGTACATACCAAGAGTATAATTAAATGTTATATCGGTAAACTATTAGTAATGAAATACTAAAGTGGGGGATTTATGCAACCGATAATAATTTAATTTATATATTTAAATAAGATTTTCATTTAAAATAATTTCATACTTATTTTTAAATCAAAAAGGCTTGCTTAGTGCCTGCGTAAATACTGGAAAAACATACCTTTGTAAACGGAAATACGATTATTAATGAAATAAATCCGTGTGTATGAAAAAATTAGAAAGTATACTCGTGAGTGGCATTAAAACTTCCTTGTTTCATCTAATATACTATTAATACATATTGTATATTATGAACTCTTTATGATTGAATATACAAATTTGTGCGCAGAAATGCAAGAGTGAATTGATGACGAATACTAAGAGCCAGTTACGCTTCTGAAGTAATGGGTTTCGGAGATTAAAAGGTCAATTGGGTTAAAAATGACATTTTCTGTTTTAGGCTGATATTATTATGTGACATTTGCTGAAAAGTTTGATATATAGTTTAGTGTTAGGAACGCACTACAAAAATTTTAAATAAATTTTTGGACATTCTGCTGCCTCAGACACTCATAGGTATTCATAATTTCAGAGAAAGGTCATCTACTTTGAATCAATTGGGCCAACAGTATGAAATTTAGTTCATTTTATAGTGGAATTTACGCCGCAGCGATTACGTAGAGTCAATGTTTGCTTTAGGAATAATCGGAAGTATTTTTTTACAATTGTGTGATTGTAATGTTCTCGAAAATGAACAAACGATTTCAACTTTAGACCACTTTCACTACACAAGTCAGGTGTTCTCCTCACACTAAAACGACAGATTCGTTTTATTTGTTCTCAGTAGCGGGACAATGAACAGATACTGTAATATATGGTCTACTGATGACATCACTGCAGTCACGCCGCCGCATACCGTTCGTTCATCAGCGAGAATTCAAGTGAACAAGCGATACATTCTAAACCTTTTTTGTGCAACGATGCCATGTTGTAATGGGATCATTATTTCAACGCTGAATTACAGGAATCCAGTGGAATTAAACTGCGATACATGGGCGGAAATGAGGAGGCTCACACATGACCTGAAATAATGCAGCTTTAAGCGGGGTGCAAACTCCAATTTTACATCAATTTTCTGTTGTTTAAGTCACGCAGACCATCATTTCCGAATGGTAAAAGCCGTGATTAATGCCGTTTGTCTTGGCGACCAATACGTTTTATGAATTCCTCTCAGCACACTCCAAACAATAGACTATGCAGCATTCGATTCTGAAAGGAAACAACAGGCCGTGGTGTGTGACATCCAAAGCCCTCACGTTCGGGTGATATGAGATTACACGAGCTCAACGGTGTTATCCTTCCCCCACCTGGCTCTACTGTAAGGCTTAAGACCGCACGCCACGAGGAAAATAGAAATTGGTTCCCCGCTTTCTTTTAGCACCCATGATGCGTACTTCCTTGGGATTTTATCGCTTTCTTACATCTCATAGGGAAGAATTATCGTTAGCAAATAAAAAATATTAGGGAAAGCCCATGAATATCCGTCGAAGGAAGTACAACTTTCGCAGATATCAAATGTATCGAAATAAAGGGACATTGCATAAAAATTAAGATGTGTGAACCTATATGACAGTGTTCTTTCACACTAGCCGTGTGCAAGACTCGCGAAATCTGCGCACTCCCAACCCTAACATCCTGTTTAACTATTAGCTCTTAACTATGATGAGACCACGTAAAATAGGCAAAATTCAACCCCTAAAATGGTTCAACATATTGCTTAAAATGCATTTGTGTTTATGTTGAACGCCTTGTTTTAATTAATTTATGCATTGATGTATGCAAATGATTTATGTCTATGTTTTATTCACACGAGTTTGATGCTTTTTGTAGATCTTTACGTAAGGGTAGGGAAAGAAAAATTGAAGTGGGTCTGCTAAAATACTTCCCCCTACTGTTAGAGAAATTTTATTTATTTTAATGTGACTTTCAGGAGTTTTGGCTAGGGGAAACAGTTCCTCAAAATTCTATTATGGCTCATAAAAATATTTAACCAAAGTACTTCATTGGACCCTGGGCAGTAGCACAATAGCTACTAGATCCTGCTAATAATGATTATGATGATGATGATGATTTTTAATTTTACGTCCTCCAACGCTAAGTCATATCGGACGATGAATGGAATGGGTGAAATGATGCTCAAATGAGTCCGGGGTCCATGGAGCTTAGAGTTACCCGATATTGGTCTTTCAGGATAAGGGAAAACCCCGGTAAAAACCTTATCCAGGTAACTCACCCTGACCGAGATTCGAACTCGAGACTTCTTGAACGTGAGGCAGACATGCTACCATCTACGCTATCAAGGCGGGCGATGATGATTTTGATGATGATGATATTGATAATGATAATAATAATGATAATAATAATAGTAATAATAGTAATAATAATAATGATGATGATGATGCTGCTGCTGCTGCTGCTGATGATGATGATGATGATGATGATGATGATGATGATGATGATGATGATGATGATGATGATGATGATGATGATGATGATGATTGAAATTTAGGTGGTGGACACGTTACTTTAGCTTCTAGTAGTATAAAAGTATCATTTGAATAGGCTAAGTTGATTCAAAAGTTAATTTGTTTATATTTACAGCAATCAACATTTCGTTTAAGTATACAAAAATACGATTCCGATATTTCCCCAGAAACATATTTTTTTACACCCTTATACCCATGGGAAAGCATTTTATAAAAAATGGCTCTGCGTATTGTGTTTATATGCATCTGATGTGTGTATGTTTGTTGGTATCTGTGAACAGCATAATGCAAAAGGAAAATTTGGCCAAGAAAATATCCCTACTGCAAATTATATCCCACTGAATATTTTCCAAAAATTTAGATTTCGTTAAAAATTGTTTTTATTAAGACAGCATATATTTAAGATAATGCTATGGAAAATTAAATGTACATATTGAAAATCTTCTGGGAATAGCCTCTTAGCTCCTGCAAATACTATATGAGTTTTGCATAACTGTTAAATCGTAAGAGGGAATACAAACTATTAGAGTAAAAAGACAGTATATATCGTTAAAGCACACAATGTATGCCAAATGTAATTTTGTGTAATTAACCATTTCAGAAATATTCCTTTTTATGAGTTTAAGATTTCAAAAGCTTCTATTTCTCTGAAGTGTGAGGTCATTATTCGTTTCCTTTTTCTCTTCCTGGACGAGCAAAGGGAATAACATTTCAAAGCCATCACATAGAGATCAGTTCTGAAAGAGGTTGACTACCACTTAGCCCCATCCCTTCCCCTAATTTCACTGAGCCTGCAAGCAAATATGGAATATAACCATTCATAAATGTTTCTCTCGATTAATGGAATAGATACAAAAACAAGTTCTTAGAAGAATAATTTGTTGAGGAATGGTTAGAGAAACACATATGCATGTAAATACGTAAATTCTACTGTTTTACCACATATGCTAAGTAGAAATATTGCATTTCACCCAAAAATTTGATATCGAGATTTCATCGGAAACAACAAACGTTGGTACATTGAAACTGAAAATGCCCGTGTGTGTGTGTGTGTGTGTGTGTGTGTGTGTGTGTGTGTGTGTGTGTGTGTGTGTGTGTGTGTGTGTGTGTGTGTATCTGAGAATCGCGTAGCTCAAAGACGAAAAGTTTAATTTAACAGGGAGATATTTTGAATAAAATTTTCTATCCCCAGAGCATTTTGCACGCAAAATTTTCGAAGATTTTGAATTCTTAAAAATGGCTCTAAGTTTATAATTAAAATACAATATATTTTAGATATTTTCATGACAAATGAAATGCCTATATTGAATTTTCTGACAATGTTCTCAGAAGTTCTCTTCTTTCTGAGTGACTTTTGCATAACTGGTGTAACGTAAGAAATAGACATTGAAATGCACTATTTATGTCGATACATTTTCTGTGGAGTGAAATACTTCGGAGGCAATCATTGTTATTTGTCTGAATTGTTCAATGAATTTATCAAATGTAAAGTTCATTTTCTATCTTTGGCCAGGAAAAGAAAATGGAACTTCAAATGCCTGGTATAGCCAAAAGGAGTTTGAAGATTTGACTCGCATGTAGCCTACTGCATACACACATTCCCTTTGTAGCTACATACAAATTAGTAATAAGATCATTTCTACAAATGTTTATCTCGAAAGTGTATCGAAGAATAAGAGTTTGTAAGAAGAGTTTGAGTGCAGAAAGTCATGTGAGTGCAGTTAGTATCCGTTTTGGTTTTACTTTAAATATACATTTTATATGCAGCTTTAGTATTATATTTGCCTCGGTTGAACATACATATATAGAAAACGCATAGTGAAATACTTTTAGAAGTTTTCTATTTTGCATCAGTAACTAATGACATTAATGTCTATTGCTATATACTATAAAGCAAAACCGGAAACGCAATTGTTGAGCGTATGGGTTGCATCTATGCCTTTGCTCTGGAATGGCCAACCGAATGTTGTTAAACATAGTGGATAATATTAATTTGACCAGAATTAGAACAAATACTTTTTGGCATCTAAATTACCTTTACGAAAAGGCAGGTTATTTCGATTTTTGAAGTAAAAATTTAGAAGTAAAGGCCGGAGAGATGTGCGCTCGCATGCGGCACCAGTTAGCTGGACGCAGAGTATGAATGACGTCAGATGTACAGCATGGTCATCAGATGTTCAAACAACTGCCACTGGAAGCAAACGTCCGAAACAACATAACGTAGTACTCTGCCAAATAGTGAAGCACTGTCTAGGTGTAATATAACGCGAATGTTTGGTTTCTTCTCGCTCTACCTGTTATGGCCAAGCTGTGCCTACCTGCAGTTGTTTACATGTGCGAGGCACAACACTGCAGTAGACCTATGAAAAAACGAACATGCCTCAGGCCTTTATAAGTCTCCGTAAAGTTACAAATTTGCTAGCTGAACGTTCAAGGATTTGTAGAAATTTTAGTGACATATTCGTGTGTATAAGTCAGCACGAGAACCAAAGTGTAGTTCCCATCGTGTAACAAGCAAATAGGGAGGGAGAAAGAGAGAAAGTGAAAAACTATGATCAAGTGTGAAAGGGCTATGATGAGAGAGGTAAGAAGAATAGAGAGTAAAAAGAGAAGCAGGCGGCAAAGACGAAAGGTCAGAGAATTGGAATGAGAGGGAGAGGAGATAATGAGAGTGAGGAAGAAGAAGATGAAGACAAATATTACAGTTAACGCAGTAACTCAAACGGAGCTGGCTGAGAGCACTACCAATGCATCAATTAAACCTGTCGAGTATTATTGAACTAGCGCCATGTTTTAAATAACGCTTAAGTTTCTGCTGCATAAGTTCAAGCAAAATGATGGTGTACAGGTACAAAAGAAAACATTGCGTGTGGCTTACATAATGACGAAAAGTGCTATGCCGGTACTCGATAATATGCAAATATACGAACCATATCACAGTGTAAGCCAATAAAAAATAAAACTTCGTGGTCAGGCAAGAGGTCGACAGTCTTTCAAAAAGGCTTTATCAAAATTCATGGTTTGCGATTGAGGCAACTTATTACAATTTTAGCTTATCAGATGATTGTTGTTAAACTAGCGGCGTTCAGCGTTGGCAGAGCACGGACTGTAATGATCCCAAGAGTCTGCAACCTCCTTATAGTCACCCATGATATGAATGCGTTTGGTGTGAAAAGGAACTAAACAGTAGGTGGGGTATCGGAAATGTAGTCAGGTACCGTGTTACCAACCAAACAAGGTGAGTTGGGACTGAGGTTTGAGTGTTAGTCTTCTCACGTAGTCAATTTGTTTACTAAGATACATAACAGCTATAGCATTTCCTGAGAAAGATTACAATTAGAGCTTCAACGTATGAAAAAGGCTTAGGACTCCTATTTGGTAGCAATGCTGCCGTAACAACGCTGTGCCCCACGCTAACACGTTAAGTTTTATACAAAATACATGACCGTAGAAAAAATAAATATAAGCATACATGGTTATTTATTTTAGACATACATTTTACCAGCATTTCTCAGAAAACTATTCATCAGTTGAGAGCAATATATATATATATATAATTTATTGCAGTATTTATATGTATATTTCACCACACTTATGAATTTTGCTGGTAGCAGCTTCACTTAAATTGTACTGGTTCTGATTGATATTTCATCGCGATTTTCACCCACGTTTTCAGTTCAACAATTCTTGTTTAGAAATAAGCACTCAGAATAAGCACTACCATCTGCCTCTGCATCTCGTATTGTTACGGTCAATGCTTCCTATGAGGTATTGGTACAATATAATTTAGGGAGCTTATAGTTAAATTATTGCATAAACCATATACGTAAAAGCTTTAGCCGAGTCATCCGACAGAGAAGGCTTATGCTACGTCCGAAATAACTGCGCGATTGATACATCAATAGGTATTCCCATAATGTTTTATAAGATTTGAGTTTATTAAAAAAACAGTAATAATGCTGAAACTAATCTATAACCGAATTTGCAAGTAAAACCAAAACGCTGCATGTTTAGCTCTTTGCATACAGCTCTTTCTCGATCAGAAAATTTCTTCGTCATCTTTAATATCGTCGGAGTAACGTGTTTTTTTAAAAACTCACTTGCTAAAGAGCTAAAGAAGACAGTGGTTTTTGGCTCGCTTTTCCTGCTTTCACTTTCTATCTCTCTCTCTTAAAACGTTACTTGTATATTATGCTGTATACTCTTATTTGTCTAAATCAGTCACACATTTTAGAAAGTGAAGTAAAAATAACAAAAACTAAAAGGTACCTAGAACTTTTAAAATACCTTTCGAATCAACCAATCACAATATTGGTTATTTTGTAAGACTAAGAAACAGGAAGGTTTAAACATCTTTAAAGAGAAACTCTCAATAGAATAAAGCACGAGGAACATTTATACAGATTACCAAGAAGGTAATATGAAATTTCAGGAAGCGAGATGGCTCCGGGATAACAGCTGAGGCAAAATGTTTGGTACGATTCAGTCTGACTGGTCAATCTGATATGACATTTTTGTGTTTTTACCGGATCATTGGCAAATGCTAGGACGGTTTCCCCTCTGCCAGAAAATGTCATGTCGCCATAACTTCGTTTAACCTGCTTAGACTCATCTATCTGAGGGCAGTATGAGAAAGTGACGGTGGTTGGTGTGTTGCGGTAAGAGGATGAACATTTCGCTTTGGAAAAACATTTTTCTTGGCGTTTGATGGGGTAGCCGGAATCCCTTTCCTCCCTGGAAATGTCTCGTCCACATCCGGAACTTCTGGTTGTGGATGGCTCAGGTAAACCTAGCTGCCGTCAGGACTTGTACTATGTTGGAATCTTTAGGAAACCCATTCTAGCTATGCTGTAACGTCCGAGTCGGGTTACCTTTGGGGTCTGCACCTCAACCTCTCCTCCCAGGGATTACGTTGGAAGAACAATGATTCACGATGTCCTAAGTGAGGTCCTGGGCTTCTTTCAGTTCCTTAATGCCCCTCCCTCTGAGAACACAAGCCCTAATGTTAAGTCCCAGTTACAAGGGACGCATTAATTTATAAATGAAATGTGCGTATATTTTAAAATAACTTATGACAGTTCTGTTTAATGTATAAAAGTATGACATTTACGGAAGAATGTTGTAGTTATAAATCAGCTTAAAACAAATTACAATTAGACTCCAATACATTGCATTCAACATACATAAACGTAAATATAGGTCTTTGGTAGCTCAAAATCAGTGGTGCTGAATCTAGTGCAGGGTATTAAGCTTTTACTCAATTACAGTCTTTTGAGGTAAGATCTATTTATTATTCAGTAAATGAATACTACTAGATTTGACACGAGTGTTATTCCTGGGTACAGTAACGACAGCCAATTTTAATGTTTTATTACTTTACATGCCAAATTCCCTTGCTCGACATAAAGATTTCAAAGAGCGGATTGATCTGTAAAGCAAGAGGAAGCTAACAAATATTCCATCGTCCTTTTAGGTAGATATTTTTACTTTAACAAGGATCGCAAAGGGTGGCTTATCAGCGTTGCGGAAATACAAACTCTAGAGTAAATGTCAATATCAGTTCAGTTCTCCAGATGTGGCACCCTATCTATAGATACCAAACGTTTTTGAGGTTACCGCAATAAAAACAATTCGTCCTGCTAACGTTTTGTATCCGTACTTTCGGGTTGATATCGAGAGCCCTCTCCACAATAGCATTATCGAATGGGGAGTAGTGTGCGTAATGTAGGTTGTCTTGTCGAGTTTGTGACATATTTTGAGATAAGTTAAGTGGTGTCAAATGGAACAATTTTGAGTATACATATCCGACGATGCTCATGTAGCAAGCCATACGTGAATTTTGTATTAAGTACATGTTAGGCTTTTATAGCCGGCGTTAATCCAGTAGAACGCCGTTTCCGGATTTGAAGGAGGTGGTCCAGACGTTGAAAAACACCTGACGTTTCGCCGGTAGCTCCGTCGGGTATCTTCAGAGATTCTAGTCTAGTTATAACCAGCCAACAGTAAATCTATAAAGATGCCCGACGGAGCTACCAGCGAAACGTCAGATGTTTTTTCATTGTCTGGACCACGGCCTTCAAACCCGGAAACAAGGTTATACTGGATTTGTATTATTTTTTGAATATTTAGGGGAATGTTCGCCAGCTGCACCTGAAATTCGCACTTACAGTGCTTTCCTTCCCGACCCCGGTGTAACTCCTCTACAGTAGGTGGGTAAAATTAGAGAACTAAGACAAGGAAGGAGTTAGGTTTTGCCTACTCTTCATCTGCCAGCCTCTAAACGACAGAGGCTGCCACATAAAGAATAGTTTTGTATAATAGTAGGTTAAATGGACATTTACGAGAGTAGAAATCCTTTAGCATAGAAGTAAAAATTACTAGGTTTGCTTTACATATCACACTACACTTGACCCGACAGTACTGAGAGAAACAGGTGCGAACAACTACTGAATCAAACAGCCTGGTTAACCCTAATCATGTTTTAGTTGCTTTTTTTCGTTACTACGCAAAAAATGAAATTTGTAGCGTTTAACGCCCGCTTTTACTACATGCGGCACCGCAGGCGACGACACTGATGATACATGAGATGAAGATGGAGCACCGGTGGAATGAGATGTCGGGGGAAACCGGAGATCCCGGAGAAAACCCGCCAGGTGAATGGCTGATTACAAGTGAATTTCCGCTCGACGAAGTACAGTCGTACGTAGAGCAGTAGGCTAGAGTAAAATATTTTGTATAAAGCAGCGTGGTCATTTTTCAGTCCCCAACATTACAAACGTAACTGCCAAATGCAAACAATACACCTTAACAAGGCGTAGAGCTTCAGTTACTGCATATCTCAGGGTTTCGCAGTTATATAAAATTAAAGTTGAACTGGGTGTGCTTCAGAAGTTATTGTTAGAATACTCAAAGAATCGCCTTTATTAATCGTTCCAGTGGCTCAAACATATTACTATGACGCAGCTACAACGGCCCAAGGTTATCGACAGTATGTCAGCGTTGGGTAGTGGAAACGGTAAGCAGGTTTAGCCGCGCGCTCGCCCTTTGTAATCACGATAACCAGAAAGGTCTAAAACTTTCACCTTCTCAAACATTCTAGATCCCGGTGGAAATTGCCTGCGGCTATATAAACGAGCACTCACGCTATCAGTGGAAGCGAAGCGACGAAAACCGCTGTGCTCCAAGTGAGTTGATGCAGTGTGTACTATTACGCCAAGGACGACTTGAACTCGAATTCCCACATGGTAAAGGGTCCAGAATAACAGACTATGTCGAAAGTATTTCGTTACGCCACTCACACCGTCATGGAAGAAAATGAAGTGAATATGAAATACAGTAATGTGACGGTGAGCTGTGGAACTAGTTCACTTTGATGAAGCGAGTGTGTGTCTCAGTAAAGCTCAATGAAAACCCGCAGTGATTCTAAACTATAAGTGAAGTGACAATTTAAAATATTGACGAATCACCGATATTCTATTTGTTTGTAGTCAGTTTTTGTTTGTTAAATGAAAACGTTTTCTTCGTGTTTTAGCGTATTTTTGTCAGCAAGGGATAACCTTAAGTGTTAGCCTTGCGCCCTTCAAAGGCATTAATTGATATTTGTCCTAATTTTAGAGTTGTGGTGTTTACAGCGAGATGAACAGACACGTGGACAGATAGATAAACAGGCTACAAAGAAAGACATGGACTTGTTTTCTTAAATTAAATGTTTCACTCGAGGGAACTGAGAAAGCGTATTTCATTTGAAAACTGAACATTTAATTTCAAGGTGAATGAAACATATCCTCTATCTAAAGTAAAACGAGAGAAAAAGTAAACACATTGCAATCAGCATGCACCCCCAACCTTCAGGAAAACGCTTCAGATAAGTGCTTTAACCAGCAACTCTGCTGATGTGGATTTGAAACGCCAATTTCAGCGTTTCTGTTTATGCCCTCGAGCTACCTGCCTACTTTGAGTCACGGAGGCAACTGGTTTCTGTCGATGTGTTCGAAAATAAAGCTTGACGAATTTATTTCAGAAAAAAAAGCGAAAATAAGTGGAAATCGCCTACACATCCCTCGTACATAGATCCGCGTCTCGACAGGAGAAGAATAGACGTATTGTAAGGGTCAAATAAAGCTTCGTTCCTCTCTGTTGGTGTTGTTTAGGCCTTGCGTCTATATCGATCCCTCTTGGGAACTCCGGTAAGAGCCTCCCTTTGCCTCCCCAACCCTATTACACCCGCCAGCATTTCCAGCAAGGATTCCTCTTGGGACTCACTTTCCAAACTCTTCCTATATATTTACTCCTCAGAAAATACTTCAAATATTTTTAAAGCTATGTTCTGCTTGAGTATGAGCATTAGGACATTTTTCAGAATCACTGTGATGTGACAATTTCCTTAGAAAAACAGTACTCTTGAAGAAAGGGGTACGCCATCCTTAACGCTTCGTGGTTCATTTTGGGAGAAGAGTACTGTATTGTGATACACTTCGTGTTCATTTGATAACGTTGGACCTTTTAACTGGATTTGCTGTTTAGACTGGCTTTAATAATAGTTCTATTTGCATTTTACCAGTAAAAAGGAGGATACTGAATGTTCTCAAGGCAGCATGTGATAGCCAACGAAGAAAAATGGAGAAAGAAGAACCTAAAGTAAAATGAACTGTAGATTTATTTCACACACCTATAACGTCGGTGGTAAGAGAAATTCAAGTGTAAGTTCCTGTTTGAGTTCTCCCAACAGTCTAAAAAGTTTAAACTTTCTTTTTATAAAATAATTTAGAACATTTTGTTTGCATTAATATAATGTTTAAATTTTCCGGAGCTTTATATCTGCTGATTACTTAAATTAACTTCCAACAATTTTTGTACGATTGGTAATATCTTATTAATGGGAATTATCTTCGTGTTGCCTCATTAAAACAAAGTTATTCAGAGAGTTTATACTGGAATTAAAGGGTAAAAATAATAACATTTTAAACAAATAATATGAAGAACGAATAAAAATTGCAAAAAATAATCTATTTATTTTAAAATTTATGGATAATGTAAGTAGCTGAGTTAGCTAGGAAGCGTAAGATTTTGCCATAGGATGGGAACGATTATTGATGCAATTGAAGCACATACAAGTAGTTCGGTAGTGTATTTAGTTACTGCAAACGTTGCTATTCACGTAAATATGATTAAAATTAAAACGTAAATGAAAACTTTAAAATTAAGCAAAGCTACAGTGTGAAATTGTGCTTCAGATACAGTTAGCAGCTTTAAAGATTGTTACACATAAGCAGGAACGTTAAAATTGATGCTTGTAAGTGGGAGACAGATCTACATGGTAGATTATTTCTTTAAACCTGGTGTAGCTAATATTTGACTTACCTTACTAGATTTACTAATAAAAATATTATCTCCTAAAATTTCTGTTTGGCAAGATTCTCTATTTCTATTTACAAAAGAACATGTTCTTTTTACAAAGGGAAAAACATATATATTTAATATCTAGAACTACTAAAGATATGCCGTGAGATATTAAGCACGCCGATATCCTTGTAAAGTGAACAAACCAGTTAATGAAAGCTACTAATAGTATCTCGCACTTAATTCATCTCTTGCAGTCTACGATTAGCATAGGTTAATCAGAACACTGCAAAGGGAACCTCCGCGAGAATATCAGGCTTACCAATTAGCCAATATACTGGCTCATTAATGGAAATGGAACTCTGAGGATAGGTACGGTTGCAGTAAATCTTGTGACAGTATATGTCGATGATATTGCCTCGGCGACTATGTCCTACAGCTGACGAAGTGACTTCAAACCAAGCCAAGGGTGTACAAAATGCAAAAAATATACCCGATTGCAACAAAGCGGCCGCATGGGAACTGAGCCATATCAAATAGCTAGCTGCTTCCTTCAAAGGACAGTGGACAGAATGTAGCACTTCTATGAGTTTTCTATATATTTTAATTACAACCCTTGATCATACAGGAGAAAATTATAAAAAAAGTGACTTGGATGCATAAGGAACAGATAACATTGGGAGGAATAGGAATTGTGGAAACATGAATAGGAAGAGGCAATAAAAGCAAGCTTTTGGGTACTAAATTAAAACAAGACTCAGAATACTGAGAATAAAGAAACTGTAAACAGTGTTACGGAAAAGGTCATGGATGGAATGGGAAAGGTCAGTGGTAAAGAAATGGATTATGTATGTATGTATGACTGTATGTATGTATATATATATATATATATATATATATATATATATATATATATATATATATTTCAAAATTAAACTGGGGAGGAAAGGATATATGGAAGTACGTAACAAGGAAGCTAGGTGTAGTATGCATGTTCAAGGACAGGAGTAATGAACATAAGTGGCTTAAGAGGGAGTAAATGGAGAGAGAGGTGCTAAATGTGATACATTAGGTTTTAAATGACATTACATTCTGAAATGCAATGCTACTGAGCGAACTGAATACTAGAGAAATGGAAATATTTTCCAATAGAGCTAAAAGCTAGAAAGATTTTAAATAACACTTTTATATTCCATTTTGGCTTAGTTCGATTTAGCATGGCTGAGAAAAATCTTCGTATAGTCCGATCCTGTCAGCTGAAGCAGTTTAATTCAAAGATAAAACAAAGAAATAAAAGGAATCGAAACTTCTTTGTCAAACTAAAATGCACCTCCTGCCATGCAGAGGTACGTGTGCAGATTACGAAAAGGGAGTTGCAGGAATGTAAACAAACAAGCTTGTGATGTCGCGAATATGAATGGGATACCCGGCAGGAGGTAACAGTAAATACGTTTGTAGCGTTGTGTGCTTTAGAGTTAAGCTAAATGTGGAATTTTGTGTTCGATAAAACAAGCGTACAAGTGTACACCTGGATCAAAGTTAGCCCTCCCTATGCACACTATTATATTTATTGTGTATGCTGTACACAACAGGTTCACATAAATGTCCCCCCCCTTGTCGCAAAGGAAGTGTTATGGTAATTTGACTAGAGAGATGGCTTTGCTGGGAATCACACTGTGAGCTCCCGGGTTTGATTCCTGTTCGAGCGGCCACTCGGAACTTTCTAAACTTGAGCTTTCCGTTTTCTTCCGGTCAGTAGGCATCTTCAATTCGTGGCTCTACCGATCGCACTTCCGTTAGCGTCTGGTAAAAGGAGAACTCCAGCTGTAAGCTAAATAGCGTTTCCTGTAATCGTAACGGGTTTTAAGTATTACATTCTGCTGTTTTACCGACTTTTTTGTAATTTACGTCCTCCACGTTAAGTCATATCGGATGATGAGTGGAAGGAGTGAAATGATGCTTAAAGAAGCCCAGGGTCTATAGAGCTTAGAGTTAACCGACATTCGTCTTTTAGGATAAGAGAAAACCCCGGAAAAACCTTACCAAGGTAACTCACCCTAACCGAGATTCGAACTCGAGACCTCTTGAACGAGAGACAGACACGCTACACTCTACGCTACCTAGGCGGACTCTGTTTTACCTATCCATATTGCTTATATAATAAAGGTTATTATTATGATTATGATGATGATGATTATTATTATTATTATTATTATTATTATTATTATTATTATTATTATTATTATTATTATTATTATTATTATTATTATTATTATTATTATTATTATTATTATTAAAGTGCTCTCAGGCGAGATTAATTTATGCATTAGATCGCAGTACCCATTAAACAAGCAATGCATAACACATTATCATTATGATAATTAGTATGTTCAATAGTAAAGTGAACAAGTTGTAAGCTTGACCAGCGTGAACAAATTCAGTAATGTATTACTTAAAGAAATATGTACCATAAATGTATCTCCCTCAGATCCACAAACATTTTTTTTTGTAAGTTTACGTCCTCCAACGTTAAGTAATATCGGATGGTGAATGAAGTAGGTGAAATGATGCTCAAATATGTTCAGGGTCCATGGAGCTTAGAGCCGGAAAAAGCCTCATCCAGGTAACTCATCCTGACCGAGATTCGAACTCGGGACCTCTTGAACGTGAGGCAGACACGCTACCATCTACGCTAACGAGGCGGCTCCACAAACGTTGTGCAGCCAATGAGGCTGTATTTTCTTTCACTTCTGTATGTTTTGTACTGATTCGCATGGCAAATGAAACTGTAGATGAATATCTTTATTATTACTTAACACTTTATTAAAAATTGAACATTTTACGCCGTTATTTGTGAAATAATAAACTATGTTTCTAAAGCAAACTGGCTGCTGTTGGTGACGTGTGGTTTGAGATAAATTACGTTTACCATGGTAAATGGAAACTACTGACGAGAACGTTGCTGTACTCCGGGAGGATATGCATTACGCTAACCATTTTTCCTTTGTGCCTCTTTCAGTTGCTCCCAATACGCTTGTCTGCCGAGAAGTTTAGCCCCAACCAGTTTATCTAGTCCTAGGCTTTACCTGGATATTGCAGTGGTTTAAATTTATCTGTTCCGCATATCCTGGTATTTCAATTCTGTATGTTTCAGAGTAGAAGGAACAGACGAGTAGATAATAGGTGAGTAATGTAGCAGTAGAGTTTATTTAATGAACTATCTTCTGGTGCTCGGTGTGAATTAGGCCCTGGAAGAGACCACTCCATGGAAAGAGGTAGGCTTGTGGAAAATTTTAACGGCGTCTAGAGACGTTAGAGGCCCCATCTCTATTCGAACCTGCTGCTCCGGCTCCGTTTTCCCTTTGGGTCCTTCGTTTTATCCCTTCTTCTAGAGCTTCTCATAAGCACGATTTAATGATTAGTGTGACATTTTTCTTTTGGAATATGTATATATATTTTTTCAATGAAATTTAATCCATTCGTCTTCGTAGTTATCAACGTTCAATCAGTTTATGGTGTAGGCAATTTATTTCCATATCAAACATATTGTTGTGAAGATTCTTGGATCGTAACAGCTAAATGACTTTCACAATCTTATAATTTGTATTCTACACTCAGTGAAACAGAAACTGATGTATAGAAGCTACATGTAAATCTCAAACTTCACGCTGTTTTCATACATAATAAAATCAATCCCATGTAAAACTAACAATGACTTATTCTGTATACCTCTAAGAACAAAGTGTTACGTTTTAATCTAAGTATAAAACTAAATTATGATGTACGTGTCTTCGTATACTATTGAATCTAAATTGAATAATTAACGTCAAATCCACCTGAATTAGCCTGGTGGACTGTGCATGCATTAACAATTAAAGCTGGTGTCAAATTGATCCTGGTGTACTAAGGGAGATCAGTATTTATTTTCCATTATGTTACAGTCCACTGTTGTATTCAGAACACATTTTATAATTTACAAGCAAATGGAATTCAGAGTAATTAGATAGTAGCTTGTAAAATATTCAGTTTACTTCTAAGATATTTTACTGCATTAATATCGTTTGTAATCTCTGAATGTTATTTATAGGTTTTACCCTAACTTAAGATCCACTGAGGTATTACATGTACTAATGACAGGGATAATGACAGCAACAACTTGCTATATCGCAATTGCCTCAATATTTGAGTGTCTGCTTATAATGAATATTTAGATAAGACTTATTTTTAAAAGTACATAAAATATTACGTGAAGCAATGTTATATTTAAGAAGTTCTCGGGAGTTCCATGTAATTTTAAAGTAGTAAAAGCTTTATAAAAAGAAAAACAATTTTAAAGCACTTCCATAGCGTAATCACATTTACTATGCAATTAAGTTAAAAGTAATATGCTGCACATTTTATAACTATTAGTTGGGGACAGGAATTAACTAGCGTGTAACAATGTAATTAGTAGTTAAATTAAGACTGCTAATTTATTTTACTGAAAATCTTCAAGTATAACTTATTTAAAATGCTATTAGGATTACCCTACTTTTCCACGAGATATTCCTATTGAAACGTACAGTTACTAAACTTTAGGTCGACATATTTTCTTCTAACATCGCTTTGGAATTTGTTTCCTCATAATTTATGATAATCGAAAAGGATGTTTTAATATTTATTTTAAGCTTTCTGTTTAACCACCTAAAATTAAAATTATAAAAGGAAACGTAACGTGTTACATTTATGTGATTTTCTATTTTCGTTTAATTTTAATACATTTTGTAAATTATTCATATATTTTGTTATAAGCACATGCACTGGACACAGGAAAGTCAAGCGAAAGCCAAATTTAGAAAAAGCAGTCAGTATATCCTGAGCTCCGAATTCTATTCTCTAACAACGACATTTCAAAGTAAAACCGAAAGTTAATAGTACTTATAAATGAAGTGAAGCAATATTGAAAATATTAAATTCAATAACAACAGATATATCTGATATGGATGATGCTACATTAAAGCTACTTGAAGATAATTGTGTGTTTTATATAGGCCAACATTTTATTAATGTAAACTTTTGCCTATTTCTAACGGGTTACCAGTTATTACATTATATGATTTGTTTCCGAAAACTTTTACATGCTATTCTCGAAAAATGCAAGGCACATGCGTTTTATTTTGCACGTAAATGTCTTAAATATATAAGGCCATTATTTATGTAAAAATAACAATTTTTTATGCAATGGTAGCCTGTGGTCAGAAAATGTAGTCCAAAATCTACACTTTTTACCCATGTGTTTACACGTAAGCGCATCCACGCATTTACGTACTCGTGGAAGGAGATTTTTTAACTCTTACATTTCAAGGGTCTCAAAATATGCATTATTTGTGAAATATTGATGTTGGAATTTTTAGAGGAAGTTTAATAAATTTTCTTTCACTAGCTACGTAGTAGACTGAGCGATTTGAATTATTCTGCAGAGGAGAGAAAGAATTAAAATTTTTACATTCATTAATAGTCATAGAAATGGCTGGTATAGAAATGTGCCAGTTTCTGCTCAAAGGAATGCAGATTTTCTCAGGAATTGCTTATTCTAATAATATGAAAATTACGTAACCCCGGGATTTTTAAATTTGTACAGCCTCTTGAGCAGCAGCTGCGCATTAAATACGTCTTCGGTCCTAGCTTTATAGGTCATTCACTTAGAGGAAGCGTTCTTACTTAGCGAAAAGGTGGTTTAAGGCACACTTCACTCTGAGTTGACACCAAACACATGGTCCATTCTATTCCTGGGTGTTAAGTTTAATTTGGTTCTGCCGTAGTTCGATCTTGATCTAAACCACGTCACTATTTCAGTGTTTCACCTCTTCAGAGGTTGTAAAGGTTGAGTAAATTTGTGACGAAATGTTCTATTTTACACGTATAACAAAGTCCTAGGACTAGGGTATAACACAGGCATGCAAATTTGCCACTTCCCGCTGCACCACCGTGTATTGTGGGTGGTAGGACTTAACGGCGACAGACTCATAAGAAAATAGAATGGTAAGCTGACTAAGAATAAAACAGGAGATGCGTTAAACCTTATGTCCCCTCAATTAGCACCCCTGGCATAATCGTACCAATTTCAACCTCCAATATATCAGAGGACTTGTGGTACTGTTTAGATTTAAACTATTTAGATTCCAACCCTTAGCACTGCCACTGCCTTTCTGTTCATCCGTGACAATCATTTGCTTAATTTGTCATTATTTTCAGTTTTGGAAAATGTTTAAAAATTCAAGAGTATTTAGTATGTTTATTAAAAACATATTGTTTGCTATTCAAAATATGCAAACTGATTTAGCTTACAGTATTTTCTTTTCAAAATTAAAGAAACTTGTCCTTCATAAAACGCCATAATTTTACATTATGGACACCAGGTTTCGAAATGCTTACTTTTCTTTCCATGCCAAACAGTTTCTGTAGAACTGTTGACATCTCGGATTCATGGAGACTAAATGATCACCAGCTAGCGCTGACATTGTATCAAAGAGACATTACAGATGTATGCTGGACAACAAACCAATATAAAGCGTACCTCAATAAAACTACGCAGTTTTGTAGTCCATAATACACTCTTGTATCATACAGTGTAGTTTACTACTCATCTCCAAAAAATATAAAATAAGCGGAACTGTAATACGGATCCAATAGGGAATCTAAAGAACTGGAAGATTTATAGACTACATTAGGAATTGAAAGACACGCCTATTGTTGCGCGTTTCTGACTCAAGGAAGAAATTAGATTAATATTTCAATTCTGGCTTCAATTACGCCTTCTATATTTAGCAACATTATAAATGTTGGCCTATGGTATTTTATTAATGAAATAAGACGCCTTATACCATGCAGAATGGCTCAGTCGATTGCATTAATGATCCACATTCCAGATGTTGTTGGTTCATTGGCGATATTCCTGACGCATGAGCTTTTCCCTGGTTTCCCTGGTTCATCTCCTCGAATGCCCTTTCCCTCCATTTCATCTCACTTTTAAGTTCTTTCACATCTTTCATGCAGCAGTATAGGGTTAGGAAAGCATTTGGCTCGTATTTACTACATAAATCAAGTAATTAGAGAAACTTCTAAAGAATAGTTGTGCAATATAATTTTGTGAGCCAAAAGCTTACTAATGCAAGTACCTTATTTATAGTAGGAGGATCGTTGTTTAAAGGGGAACTATGCATCTAAAAGCGAATGAAATCAATCATCAATTTGCCCTAAAGCACTAGATGGCGCTGCCTTTTTTCTTTTAAGGATTTGAAAAGTTTCTGTTAATTTAATTTCCGTTCTCACATATGAAACGGTATTCACAGATACACCAGTTGTTTCAGACGTCAGTTCAGTTGTTTTTCACAGCCAGGGTTTCATAACGTTGAATGAAAAAAGTGAAACACGTTTAAAACAATATCCTTTACATCGCCTTTAGGTTCTTTCCACTCTAGTGTTTCTGTACACTACTCTCCAGGAACTGAGAGCCCCGTCATACTGACTTCACACGCATACTCGCAATACACACGCGTACACGGAATACTAATTGAACAAGTGGAAGAGCATCGTTTCACTGCTGCAAACAATGCAATTGGGGAAGTACCAAGTACCATATGACAATAAATTGAAATATAACGTTTAAAATCATGTTTAAATATTTTGAAAGTTCAATTACGATATTTGTTCACCCCGTTCATTAATTTAAAGCAGCAAATAAACGATAATATATGCAACGTAGTAACGGAATGTTTTCACTCGCGCTTCATTCTTTCACTAGCTCTAAAAGTTGTCCTGCGGCTTGTTGACATCCGTACACACTTTAAGGTCGAATAGAGTATGGATCAAAACAGGGACAGTGAAAAGTGAGTGAGGCGATGGTAAAAATTAGACAGTGTCACGTATGCAATGCACGACATAAGGACTTATCATTAACCATTCTATTGTGCATCGTACAGACTTATGTCCTCTTTATTCTACTCAAAGGTAGAATTATTTTGGTCTATCTTCATTGTGCGATTTTGGTTACAACGTATAGGTTCTCGATTCTAAAATTCTTTGTATACAATCGGGCTTCATATATAACAAATAGTGTAATTCATAGAAAAAGAACACTAGACAAAAGTGTAATATCCATCATCGGAGAGCTAAACTTTCTTACAGAAATGTGGGCATTATGAAACCATGAAAATATTTGGCGCTCTTCCCAGTGATCTTAAAGAATAACTTGATAATTTCGGTGCTTTTAAAGATGCTGCTAGAGAGTACCTATGCTCAAAATCATTTTATTCTGTACAAGATTATCTGAATGACAAATTATCCTGGTAATGCTTTTGTAAGTAGAATCTAACTTTTTCAATGACAAAGAATTGCCAATAAATCCTTGATGCCTGTTCAAAAGCTATTTTAATGTTTATGTATTGAAGAAATGACAAATAATATCAATTGAAAGAAGTTTGAGACGGACTGGCAAAAGACAAGAAGAGAAAGTTTTTAAAATAAGAATTTGATTTTTTATCATATATAAATTATCTCTGCCTTGTTTTCCATGTTGCTTTTCAAATTGCCTGTATTTAACGTGTCCCTTATGTTAAATTAATCAAGTATACATGCTATTAAACTGTATACCTTTGGGAATGTTCAATTCTCACGGTCCTTTTTGGATACAAGTGAACCCGTTGAACGCAAATCAATCTTATCTAAACTAATTTTAATACCTAGACAGAGTGACACATAAATGTTGTGTTGAGTATTTGTGACTGGAAAATTTAAAGTTATATAATTATTCTAATTGTATTTGTTTCGTTTCATTGAAATTAATTACAGACATTGCGTCATTTGGATCTTCGACTAAATAACATTTATGAAATTTACTCTGAAGGTAGTATCACGAAAATATAGCATCATTTGCACCCCTAGTTTCCAAAACATTTGAGGTAATGTTTTTTCGCGGTGTTTACCTCCTTCAATGAATATTTTGCCTAATAAATACCTCCTATTTATGTTCATGGATATAAATATTACTATTCTTTTCAGTGATTTAATAAGGCTAACTTACCCATGGTAGTCAATCTAACGTTATTATTCTAATTTCATACGAATTTACAATCCAGATATTCGTGGTTTCTATTTTAGGCAGCTTTTGGACGATACAGTATGCTTGTTCACTTGACAGATGCTATGCCGCTGCCTTAACAATGGTAGAGTATACAGTGAAAGGCCTTCCTACAGACGATCTAATATTCAACTGCTGCTAGCACTGTGCATTGTCCAGCGCGCATCATGAATTTAACCTCAGTTTGTATATAATGGATACTTTATGGTGCTCCAGCAACTTCTGACCTACATGTTAAATAATTTTACGTAGCACATTCCTAACTTTGCAGAGGAATGTTTGGGCATCTATCTACTACACAAAATATTGTTGTTACTTGTAAGCAAATTACTGTCATACACTATGTATGAAGCAACGTATTTTGCAGTGTAATATCTTACCTGCATACTTCACAAATGTGCATGAAGCTAAGTCTATTAATAATCCTAAGCCACGCGATTGAATCTGCGGTGCAGTAAACTTAACCTGAATTGTTATTTATGGACATTCTTTTAACAGTTGTCCTCACCGTTGCATTATACATGGCCGAGAAAGACCGTATTTGTTTGCTCAGAAATCTCTTTAGAGGTTTGAGGTTCTTTTACCTAGGTGCCATAACTGTATGACATAGTACCACCAGCTTTACTTCCCTGCCAAAAGGAGCTACGCTACGAATTTCTACGACCGAAGAAATCCATCACCCTCTACCGGGTTTAAACCCGCGATCTCGAGAATCAGAGGCTTGTTACCCCTATTCCACAGATAACGCTAAATACTTAACTAGAAAGCATTTTTAATATTGTGGAACATTAAACAATTACTAGTTTAACCTTGTAAGTTATCTTCGCAATTTTTAACATCTGTAAAGTATATTTTGGCATTTAAAATAATAAGATATAATAGATTTATTAATACTGTTTTCATATGTCTATAGTACACACGGAAAATGAAACACTATTTTGGACAGTTATATAAAAAGAACGTTAAGTTAGTATAGACCATTATTAAACTGAAATCATCGTCCTTTGGTCGATTCTGATATTACACTGCATGGAAATCACCCATACTTCCCCTCACAAAAATCTGCATTTAATAAGATAAAACGTATGATACGGTTTAAAATACACAATGGGACGTTAATTAATGCGAACGGAATATCTGGGTACGTGACTGAAATAGTTTTAAATGGAAACATATAAACATTATGATACGTCTATAAATTGTTTATATGAAACTACTGCTTCAAACGCAAAGTATTGGTGTGAAGAGAAATTTAAATAACAATGCAACTAAACTAATTATTCCGATTCATATCGTAGGTCCAAAATATTACTGTACACAATTTAAATACAAATGCATATTGATAACTCTTCTTAAACTTAGCTGCCATTTTTAAAGTCCTGTTTTATAATAACGCATCAGCTGTTACTTATGTTAATGTGAATACTAGTGGATATTTAATGAAAAGAACCTTTCAGTGCTGTGGTTATAATTTTCTATGCTGTCTAAACGGACTGCAAATGATCACAGTCGGAGCAGATATTTTCTTTGATTTGACATTTTTCATTTTTGAAGTTGTCTCTTTACGTATATATAGGTAAGTTAATGGAAACATTGAGTTACGCACACGCTCAGGTCTCACAAATGAGGAGAGTTGACAATCGGCACAGTGGTACAAACGAGACCATTGAACTACCTTGTATTTGTCCTTAATTATACTATATGTCAATTAAAAGCTGAATGCTTAATTTTATTTAATCACTGGATGTCACTGAATGAATTATTATACCACATTTGTACATCTATACTTTTTTGTTTGTTTTGTAGGCGGTCCAAACAAAAGCAACTTCGCGAATCGGTTTTGGACTCTTAGGCCTTAGTTTGGCAAATCTTCTTTTAGGCCGTATAGCGCCTCATTTGTTTAACATATACCTTTTATATTGAAATGGAAATTGTAAAACACTGGATATTTCCAGTAATTAAAATATTTGGCCATCCACAGTAATGTATTGTTTTTTAAGCTCAAAACGAAAAGTATTTGAAATTTAGCTAGCGTCCATAGGCAGCAAAAATCAAAATCCCACGAGACTGTGCAAGCATAGCAAACATATAACTCATTTTTCATCCGGAAATTCCAGATATTTATGGGGTGTGCATGCAAACGGGTCCGGAAAATGCACATCCATCGTAAATGGCTTATACAATTGAAATGACAGTTCTTCCCGCCTTTTATGTGTCACTACGCCTTTATGACAGTATTACCGCACACCCGGTATACAGTCATTGTTTCAGACGAATTCCGCGGAACATTCAAGTACTTCCAACAAAATACAGAATTAATTGTCTCGCTCAGAACGATTTCATTTGATCACATACTCAGGGCATACTGTGATCCAATGACAGCATACCCCTGGGCTGGCCCCTATAAGCTGCAATTCATTTTCATATAGGTTCTAAAAGAGGAGGGTAGTGTTGTAAAAGAAATAAAAGAAAACTGAGGATAAATAAATACATTTAAAGTTACACAAACTTTCAAATATCAGTTGAAATTCAGTTGGTCGAAGCAAGTTAGTTAGTTAGTTACTAACACTCCCCACATGGCAACCTTGGCCTTCGGGGTAACCTCACCCCACCAAGTGATGACCGGACCCATTTCTCAGGTGGAGGCACCCAGAGGGCGGTGTCCATTACCTCCGATGATAGGGTGATAGTGAAGATGGCGGTGAGGTGAGAGGACCTACAGTTTTTACCGTGGACTCCGAACCACGTTGGGCATAGGGGATACTTCACATGTGCTAGACAGAGGTGAAGGCGTGGATAGGGCCGACTTAAAATCGCCAACCCCAGAGCCGGGAATCGAACTCGGGACCCTTAGAACGGGAGCCGCGAACGAAACCACCGCGCTACCCCGGCGCCCGTTGGTCGAAGCAATTGATATATGAAAAACTGGAAGATAACTGAAGCAATTGTAAATAACTCGACTTAATAAAAATGAATGCAGCAGTTATTTATTGCTTGTATAGTACACATTTACTTCTTCCAGTAGCAGGATGTCATGTATGCCTGTATATAAAACTATGAAATTTTTGTTGTTGTTGTGAACGTAAACAGTAAGGTAGCACTATGATATAATTACAGTTAAACTAAACTATTCAGTTTTGGACAGATTATTGCTTTCATAAAAGGTATAGCTAGTCCAATTTCAGTACTGTAAAGAAACAGTTTTAAAGCCTTACAATATTGTAAGGATGGTTGGGGTTTAGGTGTCCTTATCCCAACGACTGCACCCACGACTTCCATATTATATTTTTGTCTTGTAGTAAGGGATGATGATAAACCCAGTATGAAATTTTTGAACGTTTTGGCATGCGTTGAATTCAGCCACATAAACTCTTGATTCTAAGCAAGAAGTTACTTGACTGATGAATAAAGGTCGGAGGCGTGTGCGGTTTACCATAGTTATACTGCACATGGCCTGTACCGCTTCCGGACCCGCATGTAAACAAATGCAGGTTGGTATAGCCTAGCCATGACAACTGCCTCACTGCCAGAGGAAACAAAACAGCCGCCTTATACTATACCTTGACCTTGACATATACTTGCAAGGCAGAGAGTTACGACCTTTGCACATCTGATGGTCGTGCTGTGCATCTGACGTCATTCATACTCTGTGTCCAGCTAACTTGTATCGCATGCGAGCGCACATCTCTCCAGCCTTTACTCATGAATAGCTGCACCTTAGTATTGAGGGGTCTTGTCCTGATGACCATGTGGCACACTAAAGATGTGTACTGCTTACGTCAAGATGAACTGTTTGGTTAATTGTATAGGCATCGCTCTCTGTTTAAGAGGGTGTACTAGTGTCAATGTAATTTTTACGAATGTGAATATCACATGGATGTTTTTCATAGAACTTCATTACAGAAGGTTTCATATGACATTCCATTTGTTTGTTCTTGTAGGTAAAAATGTTAATAAATAAATGTTGATAAAACACGAATTCCTTTTAGAACTTGAAAACATCTATTATTAAACATAGCAATGAACAATGTTTATAATTATATCTTTTTATTTATAAGAATTTTATTATGGAAAGAGATGTTGAGAGATGTGCTTTTCAAGGCGTTGTACTTAATAATTATGCTGTATTCAAAAGAATATTATGGGATATTAAATATTATTATTATAATATTATAATATTATTATATTAAATCAGAACGGAGTGAACTACCATTCACTTTTGATGAGTGCAGGTGTTTGGGAGATCCGTAAGAAACTGTTATATCATTGCATTGAATACAATCCCCTGTAGAATAAGTTCCGACTCGAAGTGCTATTGTTTTTAAATATTGTGATATTACCAGGACTACACTAAGTAAACAAATGAAATGCAACATGCAGAAATGTTAGTTAGTTAGTTACTAACACTCCCCACATGGCAACCTTGGCCTTCGGAGTAACCTCACCCCACCAAGTGATGACCGGACCCATTTCTCAGGTGGAGGCACCCAGAGGGCGGTGTCCATTACCTCCGATGATAGGGTGATAGTGAAGATGGCGGTGAGGTGAGAGGACCTACAGTTTTTACCGTGGACTCCGAACCACGTTGGGCATAGGGGATACTTCACATGTGCTAGACAGAGGTGAAGGCGTGGATAGGGCCGACTTAAAATCGCCAACCCCAGAGCCGGGAATCGAACTCGGGACCCTTAGAACGGGAGCCGCGAACGAAACCACCGCGCTAGCCCGGCGCCCACATGCAGAAATGTTTGCAAATAAACTTTCATATTACTCTCTTATATAATTCAGTTTGTGTATGTATTGCCATGAACTACAAATTATAAAGTTTGGAAACCACTATGGGTTATACAGCAGAAGTGTCACATGGACGTATATATGAAGGTGTTCTTACAAATAATGTAATATGGTCCAGAGAGAAGTGAAGATTTACACCTCGACATATACTATATGTCCCGGTAAAATGTTATTGTAGAGTACTGGAATGAATGTGTAGTGTTTAACGCCCGCTTTTACTACATACGGCACCGCAGGCGATGACACTGATGATATATGAGATGAAGATGGAGCACCGGTGGAATGAGATGGCGGGGGAAACCGGAGATCCTGGAGAAAACCCGCCCCAGCACCATGTTGTCCACCACAAATCTCACTTTGCGGTCTCCTGGGATCGAACCCGGGCCGCCTTGGTGAGAGCCAAGCGGTCTAACCACTGAGCCACGGCGCTGCCGTAGAGTACTGGTATTTCTTGTGTAGCTTAGTGTACAAATGATCCTTTTATAAGAATATTAGAAAATTATTTTGCATCTCAGAGCAAAGGGAAATGCTTCAAGTGGACATAACGTTATTAAGCTGATGTAATAGTTTAGGAGAGATAGGTATAGCTAAGCTTGTAGCTGAGGAAACAAGTTAGTAACTCAAAAAAGTGTATAATTTTTTATTGAAGTTCTTTTATTCTATTACGGATTAAACTTAACACTCTCAAATCTGCTCTTTGACACCTGATAGAATTCAAAACTGATAGAATAGTAATTAGGTTAATTTTTTGTCGAATAAATGCTCATGCTGAACGGGCGCTGTTGATCTGTGTCACAATCTTATCGAGTAGAACGTTTTGAAACCTGGCTTTACGAGTACCACAGTGTTTGGCTTTTATGACTTGATAACCGACATTCTTCGTGACAGTTTCCTGTGTGAATAACCCCTCAGTATTATTCTGGTGTGTCAAGGTAAGCTTTAATTGCCCCTATGAAGTAGTGGTGCAATAATATCAAATTTTTCTCTAAATTGTCGTCATTGTATTTACCCAGAATTATAAGAGTTGATGACATAGTTAGATGCCTAGATGCTTAAGGAATATTAGGTGGAAAACTGGTGTAAAAAGTTACAAATTTATGCTACTTCATCGTCTAGAAAGAGAGAAGAGTTTGTTTGGCACTCAATGGACGTTCTCCGATAGACGTTTACCGAAAAGTATGATAAATATTAGTTTCTCTACCGCTCAGTATTCAGGTAGGAATCCCTGGATTCTCTCTTTTTTGTAATTTACGTCCTCCAACGTCAAATCATATCGGACGTTGAATGAAATAGGGAAATGATGCTCAAATGAGCCCAGGGTCCATAGAACTTAGTGTTACGGACATTCGTCATGGAGGATAAGGGAAACCCCGGAAAAACATTATTCAGGTGACTCAGCCTGACCGAGATTCGAACTCGGGAGCTCTTGAACGTAAGGCAGACATCTACGCTACCGAGGCGGGCATCCCTGGATATAACAAACAAAACATCGTGACAACTGTATAAACCAAACATGTAAGCCTGATAGTATACTTCATAAATGAATCACACTGTTCAGATTACTTTTGATTTGCTTAAAAATGGTTGTAGCTTTGATTAAAATGTTGTGTGATTGAGATATTAGCATAAGGAGCATGTACTCTGTGAACTACCTGCGATTTTATTCTGTTCAGAATATTGGAATTTGTACTTTGAGATGATAGAGAAATACCCCTAGAGCTTACGTGAAAATAATCGAGTGACATGGCTCCATGACTCTATGTGAAACTTGTATGCAGGAGAATCCGGGCTCGATTACCGTCGACATCCACTTTGACTTCGGGTAATGCTATTTTTTCCCAGTTGGTAGGCGAATGCTGGAGGGTTTCCCATCAGCCACGATCTACCTTTCATTCCGTATCCTTCCCAGTTTCCAGGCAAACTTCTGGTTTTCATGGCGTAAAGTAGTGCCGGACAATGGCGCGGATGATCACTCAAAGGAAATAAAAGACATCGTGGACACTATAGGGCTGCTTGGTTAGTAGATCGTTTGCCATCCTCTCTAGGTAGCCCTAGCACTGAGACGGGTCCTCCAGTGAGGCACTTCCGCGTGTCTCTGTGGCTTGTCTGCCTGCGGCCCCTAGCCTCCTGTGGTTCCTTCACTTTATCCCTTGCTCCTGAGTGGTGGTAGCCACAATAGATTCTTGCAGGTTGCAGTGTGCGAGGTGTCCCGGTCTGTGTATAACCAACAAGTCTAAATTTATCATACGAGGTTATGCTCAAGTATGAGAATAATCTTTTACTCAATCATTCGAACTGAGCTTAGAAATCTGACTCTTCCTATTCGAAGCAGTCATGCTGCTGCATTACTGAGGTGGGCATTTAATTTTTTTGTATCTCACTCGTGATATGTCGTCGAATATTAAGTAGAACCTCTTAGGCATTGAAATTCACGATAAAGAAGCCAATGCAAAATACGATGGGACACTTGTTGGGTCCAGAATTGTCTTCCTTGTTCACGTTTATCGCCGAAGCTCAGCTGCAGATGTCAGGTTAATGGCGCTGTAATAGAGGAGCAGAATTTGCCACAGCACTAGCAAACTCCATGCAAGACTGTACTATGAAACATCATTATCTTCCATTGAAGATAAGCTGCACTTAGAAACAATTAAGAAAAATTCTTTACTTCTCTATACATTTTCTGTCATGTTATATCATCGTCAATTTTTGCCTTTTGTTTTAACTCATGGGCGTTCTTTAACTCTTGTGGTTCTCAACGTCCTATTCTATACTGGGTGAAGATCTGTTTAATTTTACTCATTCCTCATAATCAGACTTGAGATAAATCTATGTTACGAGACCAACGGCTTTACTTCCCTTCGAAGGAAGCTTTCGCCAGAAAGAAATATGATTGTATCCATCCTAATATAGTTATACTTTTCACTTAAGGATACCAATTTGTGAAATTTCAAGCATCTAAAATTGAAGATCTATTTATTTAAATATTTAAAAGAACCACGAAATTTTAATATGCAATATAGACACCAAGTTTCAGGTTTATTTTTTATTATTTACAGGGATAGTAATTTTTGTATTGTTTGCCATTATCATGTGACAAATCTTTCCAAAAATGCAATTACGTATGAAAAAATCAATATTTCTCTACTGAACTCTTTCCTCGTAATAGATTAAAACTAAACAATGAACATTAATTTTATTTAGGCTATAATTTGGAAGGAACTATTTATTAAATATCAGAATTAAGAATTTCATCAATATGAGCAACATTATTTATTAACCATAACCAAACATGTCAAGAAAAATCATTTCAATTTTTATCATGCTTATCAGTCTTTTTTGTTTCTATGCTACTAATTTAGTAGGTATCCGAAAATTCTTTAGGTCATCTCTTGAAAGGTTTGCTCACTTTAATAATGAGAGAACTTACTGTTTCTAAAACAATTTTATAGCATGCTAGACTTACAATCAAGCTTTAAAATACTGCACGATAAGTCAAAAATGTCACGTCGTGAAGCTGAAGTAAATGGTCACTGGAGTTCGAAACATTAAAACCAAAATTGAGGAATTTTGGGCTGTTTTTCACAGATAACCTTGAAGTACGTTAAAAATCCTTATATTACAACGCTGATTCTAGTTTCGTAGGTTTTATTAAGTCAGATTTTAAATTTCACCGAGGGAGAAAATGTCTATGGTGCCAGGAATCTAACCCAAGCAGCAATTTTGTCATTACGCTACTGAGCGGTCAATATGGCCAAAACCTACTAATAGCTACGGAAGAAAAACAGTTTCCCATCAACTTACAGTGCGGGATATACTGGAAGGAATTCTGCAAAAATGTTATATCGCAAAACATTTTACCTTATTTGTCATTTCTGTGATCATATAATAAAAGCGACATTGCTAAAAAAGCGTAAAGTCTTATTTCACGATACTACAAGCCATATTATGGATTAAGGTATGTACAGTTGAGAAGTATAAATTCTCTCTTGAAAGAGAACAGAGATGTCGGAAATGGAGGTTTGTGTGACTAGGATCTTCCAGCTACTTTTACCCCTTTCACCTTTTGCAATTATTCAAAATGAAAGACAACAAAATAGTATCTGGAGGATAGGAAACACTTGCCTGCACTTTGAGAATGCATTTGATCAACGGGAGTATATTTATCGCCAAGTGTAAGACGGCCTTAGCTCCAGTGAAAGAACGTATCTTATCTAGTAGAAAAGGTTTATACTATGTGTAAGAACGACTCAAACAGGCACATAGAATCGTTGCATTTGAATTGTTTGAGTCTTTCTTGCACGTAATTCAGCACGTACTTTAGCAGTAAGGTAAACATTTTCGACAAGATAAGATGTTGCTATCCACCGCAGTAGAGGCCGCCTAAATTTGGCGAGTAGTATAGTTGCTATAGCAACAAAAGCTATAGATTTAGATGTATTTTATGCATATTGTCACGTTGCCGCCATCACGTTTTCTGACGTGTAGGAGTTGAGCGTGAGTAGGGAAATTGCTCCGCTCTAAGGGGCCGGAGAGATGTGCCTTCCATGTCGCAGTTCTAAGTGACGCCACGAAGGAGGAAGCAAATTTGCCGTGCGAGATTTCGCGTCTTCAAGGAAAGCCACTAGCTGACGTGACGAGCGCGTCGTATTATTTACTGCGTAGATATCGTTCGAGACCGTTCCAGAACGTAATTCGATAACATTTGACAAGTACTGCGCCCTGCAGGGCTATATAAATCCGACACTAGGCTTGGTTAGAGTAGAGTACGTTTTAGAGTTTATTTATGTGTGTTTTGAGCTTCGAGTGTCAGTCGACGAGTGTGGCACCATGGCGAAGAGCCGGCACAGTGAAGCAGTCCACGAGTCAGTCGATCAGTCGAGATGTCTGAGCCAACAAAGAAGCGCAGGCGTTCCAAGCTCCGTGGTGAGGAGTCGGAAGGCCCAGGAACGGTGCAGGAAGCAGTATAGCAGTCAGTAAGTGCGACTTGGTGGTGAGGAATCTACGTGCAGTGGAACAGGAAATGAAGCACTTCATGAACTAATATCGGAGTTGTGTTAAGAGTCGTGCAACTCTATGTGAGAGGTGAACCTGTGTGTACGTCCAAGGGATTACCAGCAGCACAGTTGGTACGTGCAACAAAGACATAAAGAAACATTAAAGAGAGTGTTGAAGCTGTGTGTGCAAAAGAGGAGAGTAGGTTAGCATTGCGTTAACTATTGTGGTGGTAATGCCGGAATTTCAGGCATACTTTCGTCCTTTGTGTTTTTGTCAGAATGTTAAATTCTGGCTCATTTAGAAAATTATTCAATTATCGAAACACAAAGTTTGCGTATTGCGATTTCTCTTATTCCTCGAACGACCAGAATCAAATATGCGGCGTAGTGGCTACTCACTTAAACAACGAACTCAATTCTGAGGATCAATTATCGACACAGCTTCAGGAGAATAGTCAGAATTTGCAGACGGAATTTTAATTAAACGTGTACCAGTAATATAAAAATATACGCCCTTATTTTATTTAATAACTGTATAGAGATGCACTTCTCAAAGCTGTCCGCCACTAAATAATGTTTCTTCCTGCAAAAAGTGGTGTGATTTCGCAGTTGCACCTATGCGAGGATAATATGGCTTCAGAACCGTTGAATAGAGTGCATGTCAATCACTTGTGGGTAACAAAGTCAGATTGTGCTACAGATGTTGGAGCATCAATAGTATTTCCACTTTTAAACTTATGTAGGGTCTCTTCTATACTCGCAAAATTATTTTCTTGCAGTAATAATGGTGGTGAATTGTTTTACCTTCCTGCATAATCACCAATCGCCAATTTAGTTCCAATGATAACGGCATAACGATGACTTTGTTATAGAATTGCGATAATATACTACTAAGAGGAATGAAGATTTGAGACTCCAGCGCAGGGAAAGATCAGATTAGATTAAATTGGTTTGCCTTCTGGCGAGTTCACTAGTAACCACAAATGTCTGTGAGCGTTAAACATTTCAGTGAAGTCTATAGTTTAATAGCATATTAATTGAATATTTAACATATACAGACAATATGAAAAACGGCAAGGATAATTATACATGATACAAAATCAAATGCTTCCCTGCAGTTAGAAGACTAGCAAATGTGTATATACAAATACAGTTTGGCAGTTTCACATTTGTTTAACTTCCACTTGACTTTTGACAGTTCGTCTCGGCATTTTATATTGGATTTGCAGTGGATAACACTTATTGTCAGTTCTTCAATACACATATACTAAAATAGCTTTTGAATAGGCATCAAAGGTAAATTGGCAATGATCTGTCGTTAGAATCGCTAGATTCCATTTACAGGACTATTAAGCGTCATTAGTTTTATTTGTAATTTAGAAATCTTGTAGAGAATAAAATTATTTTGAGCAGAGGTACTCTCTAGCAGCAATTTTAAAAGCATTGATCTTATCAATTTTTCCTTTAAGATCATTATAAAGTGCTTTTAATATTTTGGTAGTTTCATAACCTTTCTGGAAGCAAGAAAGGTTAGCGCTGGGATGAGGAATGTTACACTTAGGTTTTGAGTTTATTCTTATGAATTTCAGTGTTTGTTGTAAACGAGGCCCGATTGTATTAAAAATGTTTCAGAATATACATGTATATATGCAAGGAAGGGTTAATATCTTTGCAAAGGAGACCGCTATTGGAAGTTGTTCTCTGATTATTTAAGTTAATTTATGGAAATCAATTGTTTCTTCACACTAGCTGTGTATATGCTAAGGTTTTGGATAGATAGAGGCAAACTGAACAATTAAATGCCAATGACATTTAATGTCATAACGGCACTTTGGCCATGGTAGCTCAATGGATAAGAGCGACTGGACGGAAACCAGGAATTCCGTGGTTCAAATCCCGGCCATAACATTGAATTTTTTCAGTTTGACCATCTATCCAAAACCTTAGTCTATACACGGCTAGTGTGAAGAAACAAATTGCATCAATTAATTTGCATCAATTAACTTAAGTAATAAGAGTTTAATGATGAAGTCTGGGACTTAAGTACTTACAATAGTAAGTCGCCACAAACGATGTATCTGGAATACGAGAGCCCCTAGTGGTTTACTGGAAAAAATATATGAGTCAATTGGAGAAATTAATGCCATGACAACACGTTGGCCATGGTAGCTCAATGGGCAAGAGCAACTGGACGGAAACCAGAAGATTCGTGGTTCAAATCCCGGCCATGGCATTGAATTTTTCATTTTGTTCATGAATTCAACAGTATTTTAAGTTTATTTTATTAAAATTTGTCCTGGAAATACAAAACAAATTGCGATAAAGAAGTTTCTCTGGGATGAAGAATGGAAGATGAAATCCAATAAAATGTATTCCCGGGCTTGTGGGCCATGGTCCAAAGGATGAAACTTCTCCTGACGTTTCACTCATAACTCCGACGAGCATCATCAGAGGATGATTCTAGCTCGGTACTTGCTGGAATTACGTGTTACTTGCTTTCTTAATTGTAACATTTTTGCTTTACCTTCAGTTGCAAAATCTGAAAACACTGAGGTCAAAAACGTTATTCAAATACTCGTAGCTTTGGTTTTTAATGTAATCTAGTTGTCTTTGTAATAAGTCTATCTCTTACAGATTTCTAGTCATAAAAATTATCCAGAACTCTTTCCGAATAAAGGGAGCTTCACCGGGTGATCCCAAAAAATTGTATATATACACATGTATACTAGGTGGCCCAACAGCCCCGTCTTTTGCGTAAGCAAATTCTCCTTAGTGCGTTAAAACGGTTGCATAATGCAACGAGGAAATCCCAGATAAACGCATGGCAGGGTTGCGAGTGGACTACACAGGCTATTTCATTCAAGGGAGGAGTCTCATGTCGTTCGGAGCAGAACCAAGTCCGTTCACATGGGTTTAATTGGAGCTACCCCGTTTCGTTCTGCAACTCTTTTAACGTACGAAGAAGTAACTGCTTACGTGAAAGAACGGGATAGTTGAGCCAACTGGTAAATAGTATGTCATAAATATAATTTAATTAAAATCATTAAGAGTGGTATTTGGGAATATACAGAACAAAAGTTGTTCAATTTCAAGAATCGTATGTGATTGGGGAGGATTTTCTTGAAAATCTTGGTCTCGCATCTTCGGAAGATAGAAACATAAATGCACAACTTATATTTAACCAGCACTTTTTTACTAGTTATGATATTTGGACACACGCATACACACATTAAAGAAATTTTTCAATAAAGCTTTTTATTTATTTCGTTACTCAGGTGGATTCAAAATCTGCAGTGCAATTTCTATATGGAATTTTTGGGTGAAATAGAACACAGTAAAACCTCCAATATCGGAGCTAATGTGGTGACAGTTGATTCTGATTATGCAAATCAATGTTTTAGAGTATCAATAAAATATAACTGGATTGACAATGATATCATGATACGAAGGTATTAATGAGCCGCTGCGGATAGCGCACACCCACACGGCTACTTCGATCTGGTTGCAGTTAATGTCGGTATACACCTGGACAATTACCACTGTATGCAGCTTCCACGCTCCAGAGCATTTCTTTTGGAAGTTTTGGGTACTTACTTTTCCAAAACTTTATTTTATATTCGGGCTCAGTATAAGAAGCTAACTAGGGCCCGGTAAGGACAGTTCAATAGACGGAGGCAGTCGAGTTGAGTAGAAGCCAGTTGACATTAGTGCAGTATTCTTTAGAGTTGAAATTGGGCTTCATTTCGATGGATCAGATGTACTTCATTTCAAATGCTTCCAAGAGTGTCTCAAAATAACGTTTGCGCTCTTCTAACCATCTAAGTGATAAATGCACTATGTTTAACAGTAATTCTCGTTTTGATTGGTGGGGTTCTAATGACAATAAATGCTTATTTTAAAATAAGTATACCTTGGGGATTAAAATAAATTACAGCATGAAAATGCACGTAAAGTAAATAAAATAAATAAAATAAGATGAATTAGATGAAACATATTTAAGAATAAAATAAAATATTATCTTCATTTTTTATTTACTTAGACTGTTTTCAGATAGTTTGTTATTGTAACTTGTTTAATTCTCTGCACACGTCTCTTAGAAACAATATTGGCCCAGCTTGCTTGAAGCATTAGGTTGGCAGCTGTTGTTTTGCAAGATTCATTACCACATTCGAAAGCCCGGAATACTTCGTTTTTAGTTTTTTGAGGGCTTTAACCTCTGACGTCTGGTTCTGGAATTATTGATGTCGTGTTGGATACTATTTCCACAACGTTATTTTGGGTGAACTCGTTTTCTTCATCTCCCCTCATCCACGGTTCAATTCCTCGTCACTGTATTTCTCGTCTAAGTATATATTTAGAGTTTAATGGTTTCAAAATTCTCATCCAACTCTAAATTTTTACAAGGTTCTCCATGTGCAACAATCATATCCACGAAATTATTAGTATTACTGTCTTAATTTTGCTCTAACTTGACAGAACTGTGCAAATTCTAACAAATAAAAGTTTTGTAAGATTTCAGTAACACATTCCCCTGCGTCCATACAGTAATCAATCCTATGAATCTCAAGTATTCAATTGCCAATTGCAATGAAATAATTTGTGCAAAACGCGCGATGATAAGATGATTGATTAATCTCACCTTTTGTGTTGATTTTGAAGAATTCTTTTAGATGTATGCCTCGGTGGTCTGGAGGAATGAGTCTTATCTATGGCCGTAGTATCGGAGTGAGAATAATTTTTAGGCTGTTATGGTACAAAATAATAAACAAGTTTCCTCTTCTTTAAAAAATTTGGATTTTATTCCGCAAGACCATTAATATATCTTATCACAATGTTAAACTTTGCAGATTACGTCCTTTTATAAAATGAGTAATACTGCATCGTTGCACTCTAATTCTCAGTAGACTTGCATATCGGCACCAAAGAAAACACGTCTTAACACGTCGATGATCTGATGCCAAATTATCTACAAATTCTCGACTCTCTGTGCACGAGGTTTCTAGAGTACCTAAATTACTTTTAGCCTATTGGTCCACGTCACAGAATTACGCAATCACATTATTATAATAACCAATAGTTGCACTATTACGTAAGTTGTGTTATTCTGTTTTACATTCTATTTTGTACAAATCACATTTTCTAGAACAATCCAGAACAAATACAGAAATATATGAAAAAATATGAAATAGCAGTTACCAAAGCCTCTATTCAGAATTTAGGGATGCATTTTCATTTAAAAAATTAAATTACTTATTGTTGTCCATACACTCTGAATATAGCTCCTGTATGATAATTATTAATGGTAACAATGATTAACAAAATTAACTATGAATACAATATAGAAAACATAACAACAATGATTAACATCATTACAAAATATAAAACAATGTAAAATATTTTGAAATTAACAATGAATTTTTAGACACTGAATTAACTTTTGACAATTATGACATATATACAATTATTTACATAAGATTTTTCATGTTTCTCTCTTATGTGGGGTGATTCGCCCACATGATTAATTTTTCACATTGTCCGCTATATCGTCCGATACATTGTCGTTTTCGCGTGTTTTTAAAGGTTAGCGTCACGACTTGCATTAGGTGGGTAAACATGGCCATTTACATTACTTTTACTTGCGTATATATGTATCTCTGATTCCTAAACTTTTTTCTGGGTACCTCCCCCCTACAAAATTCTGTAAATACAATCATCATTGTGTCATTCTCAGCGATTTTATGCCGTGATTTTAGTTCGCCAACCTCTCCGCGCTTTGTGCGTATGTTCTGATACTTTTTTGAGGTTAAGTGAAGTAAATACGTGTATCGTCGTCTGAAATGTATCAAGTTTGTTTCATATAATTTTTGATACGTGTTGTCAGTGTATTATGGATTATTCATGTGTACTAGTGTGAACATATTTTGTACATACTGGTTACAATTCACTTCAAGACTTTGATTGTTTACATCTGCAGGATCTATCCTTTCGTAAACATTGGAATTATTACACTCATTGTTTGGCGATTAAACATGTTTTACTCATATATTATTACATTTTGTGTTTCATCTATATATTCCTTCTCATTGTTGTCTGATTCTTCATCTATTTGTGATACTACTTTATCATTACTTAATCTCCTTACATTTTCCTAAATACTACTCGTTTCTAATTCTTTAAACTGTGATCCTACTTATATCTTATCATATTCATTTTTATTCTGACCTACACTTTATTTCTTTATCATCCCTACATTCTTTCTTACTTGATTCTGATTCTTGTATCATATTATTTGCATCTTTCTCTACTACTTGTGTTACACTTCGTAACGTAATCACATTAATTATTTATTATTAACATTACACACTTCAATGACGCAATCTCAGTGTAAAAGTAATTAAGCACGCACGACGTAGCTTCTTCTTTGGTTCATTTGACTCACTGAGAGGTTGAAAAAATTAGGTGTCCAATATCTCCTGAGTTAGCAGTAGGTACTCACTATGCGTCACAGCAGTTGTCACAATGCGCTCCGAGATGAGCATTTTTGTCGTCCAAGAAACGTACTCACTAACATCAATTACGAACACTTCACTTACATAGCCCTGGTAGTTACACAGAGCACTCTAGAACGTTTTGGAGGTGGAGAAGGGAAACGTCCAGAGGATCCTGGGTATTCGATGATGGTGCTTCTGGTGCTTATGCTGATCGAGAGCGGTGAACTGTTTATCTGTCCAATTGTTCGGTGGGGCCAACCTCTCGATAAGCTTAGGCAAGTGCCGTTGAATCAAAACACCGTTGGTAGCCAACGTGATGCGATCACTTAAGTGAGTCAAGAAGCTCTTTCAATCATTGGTTGACCAATTATCTCAATCGGGTGGTAGAAATGCCTACGAACTGCTGGTGAAATTGTTCCATGAAAATGGCTCAGTCCTTTCCGACACTATACTTATTTCTGTGCCATACTTGTGAATATGTGTACTCAGTAAAGCGTTTCAAATATCCTGGCTTCTCTTCCAATCGCAGCTACTCGTAGTTTGTGCAGTTTTGTAATATTGCTACAGGCATAGTTTAATACTCCTTTCATTTTTCTTTCTGTCTCCTCGCACTCAGTGTCACTGTCTTCGTAGTAGGTTGGAGTCGAGCACGGTGACATTGGGAAAATTTAGCCCAATTTCGTCTGCGGTTCTGGTTATACTATATAGTATATATAGCACTATACTATAGCAGTTTGTCCATTTCTCGATCTTGCCTTCATTAACTTAAATTATTCAAAATTCTTTCAGAATTTCTTGTAAAATTAGAGGCACTTTTCTTGTTAATTACCGCCCAAAAAACGGGAAAAATTTGCTCTAGCCCGAGTAAATCTAAGATAAAACATTTTATTTACCTTAACTCCATCTACATATAGGTTTTTATCCCGGTGATTGGAAGCTGTGTTGAACACCATTTCTACATTTCATAATGAAGCTTTTTCCAATCACTCAGTGTTACTACTTCAATTTCAGTCTGTAACTTCTCTTTAGAACCTTCTTCATTTAATCGTTTAGTGCACAAAGCTTTTTTGTTCCATTTATACCCCGCTTTTAAGTACAATGATCATACCGGCGGCCGTTCTCCTTTAAAACATATCGAAGGGGTTAACTCGTATTCGTTGGGTTTTAATCATTAGATCACGCACACATTCGCACTCTCATTCATACTTCCAGACTCTGGAGAAGATCAGGAATCATCTTGGTCGGAGAAAAATCCGCACGCCCACCGCCAGGAATCGAACCCACGACTCCTAGCATGGCAGGCAGATGCTCTACCAAGTAAGTTATGGGACCAGCCCACAAAGCTTCACTTCTCTTGTTACCACGTCTATTTCCATTTTGCGGTCATATTTATGTTGTAACGCTAGATAAATTGACACAAGGTGTGTAACCTGACCTTAGCTGGAATACCATTGTTAAAATAAAAGCTCTGTATGTAATATTGTATTATAATGTTTGACACTGACAGATGTACACTGCATAGCAGCTAGTCCGTCTACTCTGTAAACTGCGAGGCATTTAACTGCCAGATTATCTTAACCCACTGATCTCAAACTTCCTCTGGCATCGTACTTTTTTGTCCAAGTTGATTCTATTTTGTCCACATTGCGGCCGGTAAATTCCGAAGTGCCTCAGGGTTTCCACTTTAACACTTGTGTTATTTAGTATCTTTAAACAGTGGCATACCGCGCTTGCCAAATGCTTAGGTTGCAACGTAGGGTGGTGACATACTCCTCCTACTTACACAATATAGCTACTGCAATTTCTGGATTACTAACGTCCCTCAGTATTCTGGTGAAGGTAATTATTTTCACTTTAGGTAATCCTACACTTCCTACTGCTACCACTTTGCAATCCATCTCCATGCACTGGAAGTGTGCAGATGATGCTATTATATACCTAGGGATTCACTTCAATCGGCGCTTGACCTGACTATCTCAAACCAAACTGTATCCTGTTCTCAATAGCGAATTATACTCGCAGGTATAGTTTAGTTATTTTTGGGCAAGACTTTAGTTCGTCCATTGTTTAGACCTGCCTTGTAGTTTGGATGGAGCTGCTGCATCCAAGATTCATCAAGAGCAGATGTTCCAAAATAAAGTTTTACGACGCTTGCAGAATAGCCCTTGGTATGTAAGCAACATTCAGTAACAATGGATTTAGTACGATCTCTACATATGTTTGCTCGGGTTAATATTGCCCAAGGAAAAATACAATGCGCCGGGCACAAAACCAAGTTCTTGAATTAAAAACAATAAATAAAATGAATATTTCCTGCAGTTCCCCGTATCAGAAGTCTTCTCTTGCAGAACTCGCAGCTCTCTTCCGACAGTTCTTCGAAACCAAAGGATCTTTAATGCACCTTTAATCACCTCTGCTTTTATCGAATACTCTTTAGTTACAAACAGGTTCTTATGCCACTGCCACCGGTTTTGTTATTATATAATTTCCAGTATTTGCTTTTAGATTTGTGTAGCACATTGTTGTATTGATTGACTCCAGAAAAACAAACAAAAGAATGCTGCAGACAGTGAAACATGAGCCTCCCCGTCAAAATACACGCTTCCTTTATTCATTACGCTACGGTCCTTATTGAATAAAGTTGTTCGCTTTTTGCAGACCTATAAATGTTGATTTATCACACGCATTAAACAAATAGTTTGTGACTCTGTCCAGTTTTTCAAAAGTAACGTCGCTAATTTTCATTGTCACTCCATCTATTTCAAACTTTGCTGAAACCTCGCTTAATTCACACTGTCATTTCACGAATGCGAACTAATTAAATTTCTTCTTTCACTTAATTTCCCTACCATCATAATAAAATACGCACGACACAGCTTTTCTTCTCGACAGTTCATTCGCTGGGGAACACAAGATATCTCGAATTTTTTGTTATAACAGCACTCACTACAAGTCGCAAGAAACTTGCTCGGATAGTGGTAATTTTCGTCGCCACGGAAGCGCATTCACAATCACCTTCATATACACCTATTCGGAGACTGCCTTATTCAAAAGGTGAGAACGCTTCCTTATATAGGCACAGGAAATTTACAAACCGTTCCAGAACGTTCCAGATGATGAAACTTCTACAAGATTATGACTGAAATAATGATGAAGCTTCTGAAGTTTACTTTGTCGAGCGCACTCTTTAGAGTTTATGTTCCGACTGCCGTGCTGAACTACCGATTACTTTGGGCCAGAGCCACTGCGTCAGACTATCATAAAAAGTCGATGAACATATCCGCGGGTATTTTTTAATGTATGAAATCTGATTATCTGCTATGGTTCTCAGCGTCCCACTCTATACTGGGCGTAAAACTTCGACAAATATTGCTAGAGGCCGCTTTATCAGGCTTGAGTCTATTTTACGTGCCACAAATGTATAACAGGGATAGTCGACTTTACTTCCCTTCCGAAAGAAGCTAAGCTAAGGATTTTATACCCGAGAAAAGATTCATCGCCCACCGTCGAACACGAGATCTTGGAAACCAGAGGCTAGCTTGTTACGTGGTAAAGAATTAAGAGCACATGTAATTGATACAATGTACTTGAAACAACGATCTATGTGAATAAAGAATGCCCCTATAACGTAAAAATGTTTAAAATCTTGGTTTATATGTTACTTCCAATATTCAACCAAATTTATAATAATTATAAACTTACGTTCACATATAAAATATGAAACTTAACGAAAGATGCAGCGTTTTCAAACAGTTTAAAGGAATAATATTACGGTAAATACATAAAATATTAATGTGAGTAATACGCTATTTTTTTAAAGTAATTTGGAACCAAACTAGAAAATCAAAACTAGATTTACCGAAAGTTGTTAACTTATTTGAGCATAATTTCATCCATTTCCTTCATCGTTTGATATGACATATTTTGGGGACGTAAATTAAATTCAGAAGCAACCTCCACTTACACAACCTTTCTCACCAGCATTAAGGCTATAAAGCAAATATTTTTTGGAGAATCTATCCTATATCGTTTAATATTTCCCATTTTCTCAAAATGGTTATGTCCATTTGGTAAATTGCATTTTGGGACGCTGACGGAGATAATGAAATATCTCTAAAGATTCTCCGAAAAAATAATACATTATAACTGATTGCGTCTGCATATAGAGAAATAGTGCAGGAAAATGTACATTTCTTTGAATATACTATATACCATAAGGTATTTTATTGTATTTACTATTTCGATATTTTTACAATTAGATATAAGTTATATGTTTTACAATCTAGGAGGGCACTTCGGGCATTAGGCTTTACTTAGGTATGTTTCGACTACCATCCCCAAGGTGGCTTCGGTGACTACCTAAGGTCAGTGTTGGGGTTCGAAGGGACACGAACCTGGTACCCCAAATACCATCCTCACAAGTTACCATGGAAATAAATCCCTTTGTTTCCGTGTTTTTAGGTAGTAACATTTTAAGTAATAAACAGTCGTTTTTAAATTTTAATTAGGGGAAAGAAGATTCTCAATTTTCGATTTATATACACAAGAAACACATTATAACTTATGGGTTTTGGAACGCGTAGTTAAAAGATAATTAGGATTGGAGTTTAGTTGCATAGTAAATACTCAGATGTAACCTCTGTTTTCTGCTTCTTTTTTTTAATTTACGTCCTCCAACGTTAAGTCATATCGGACGATGGATGAAATGAGTGAAATGATGCTATGTGTCCAAGGTCCATGGAGCTTAGAGTTACCTGACATTCGTCTTTTAGGATAAGGGAAACCCCGGAAAAAACCTTATCCAGGCAACTCACCCTGACCGAGATTCGAACTCGGGACCTCTTGAACGTGAGGCAGACATACTACCATCTACGCCACCGAGGCGAGCTGTTTTCTGCTGGTTGGCTAGCGTAAACCTAGATTTGTGATCATAAAAATATCAATGTTGTCCCTGTTATTAATGGGAGCATATGGATCTTACTGCTCTTATTATTTTGGAAACGGGCAATGGAAATGTGCAGCACAGTGTGTAATATAATACCTTTCTCTGTGATGGCTGGCAGCACATTAAATCTTTCCACATTAATACTATGCACTGCAATTACAAGTAACGTCTTACTATGCGTTTTTGCATTAATGTAATCCTCAAATGCTTTTTAATTGATTTTGTGGTAACGATTCGATTCCCTTCTGGCTGTACAACTGGCTAACGAGAATTCTCTTTTCCCCCCTCTTATTATGTTTCTAACTTGATTAGTGCTGGAGGGTATTGGAGAAATCGTAGTCCTTACTGTTTATAAACTGAGGCAAATTCAAACAATCCAACTACCTTAGAATGGGATTACTGATTACCACCCGTGTGGATGCAGGTTGTTCCATCAAACTTTGCTGATAGCGGAACTGATTACTATAAATGTTGAGTGAGTTTGTGTTTAATGCAAACAGTTGCAACTGTACCAACGGCATCAGCTTCTCTCCTTTAACTCCTCTGACATCGGAGTCGTGTTTTGTGGTCGTTTAGCAGTTAGTCTCGTTCTTTCGTTACCTCCTGACACCTGTATGCTATGGGATGCATCGTGTCTATTCCAGAAATCTGAATTCATGACTCCGTTCCAATTTCTATCTTTATGTTTAATACGTGTGCGATTCAAATGTCTCTATTCACACAGAAAAATGTTTATATTCATTTTATACAGGAGTTAATGTCTGGTATACATACGATGATAAATATGCTAGCTCTGCTGAATGTTGACATGACTTCTATTTGCTTTTTGCGAATGTAGGATGAATAAACAGGACGTCCGTCGTGCAGAGCACAAATTATTGATGTGGAATGCAATTTACATTATTGCTTACCCTTGCTCAAGAGTAGAATCGATTTGAATAGATTGTTATTCTTTTGCCGTCAATGAGAAAAACGTATAACTTGTTTAAGCCTGTTATTACCAGAGATGTATGTCGGTGTTGAACATACTAAGGTTAGCTGAAAGAATATTACTGAATATTAGGGATACTTCAGCTCATATGTGAATATTAACTTCTTCATCTTATGTGAATCTTGATGCGTCCAGTAATATATTCAGATTGGAAACAAGGTAATCGCTAAAGCCAAATTAGACGAATGTGGTGATTGTGAAAACACCGAAAATGGATGACATTCCATTTTGCAGCAGGAGTATTGGAAGTGTGGCGAAAGACATGGTGATCAAAGAAACTGTCTTTCTCAAAGCATCGATTTTTACACTAAGTGCACATATAGAATAATTCCAGGAGTAGAGTATAAGCCCTCAGGTGATGCACCACCACACTCTGAGGGCCGCAGAAAATAGTAGTTACGAGTTCTTTTGCAGACTGGACTACTTTTGCATACTTTGATACACTTTCACTTACTGCCATCCTCCATTTCGACTGCAGCTTCATCTCCGGCGTGTAGTAATAATCTCACGTTTCATCTACTGTTATGAATCTTCCGAGAAACACACTAGGACTGCGTTTAAACAGGTACAAACTCTTGGGAAATGTTCATTCGAAACCGTTTTGGGTTAATTGTTAAAAAGTCAAAACCCATCGAGCAGAAAGCTCTGTCAAAACCAAACATTCACGTGAAATGTACTATAAAAGGTTCATCGAGATTTTGCAATGTCTCGTAATCAGGGCAGCTTCAATCAGCTGAACGCAACATTGTGAGTTTCTTTTTGTCACAATCACCTTCATGGTTTCAGTTTTGGACGTCCTGAGTGCTTACCAGTTTGAATGAATGCACCACACCCTTAATTGTAGCAGCTCACCTTTTATATAAAGGCTTAACTCTTTAAAGCAAAGTGTCGGTTAAATTGGTAAAGTTAATTAGTTGCTAACCTAATTATTATTGTTATTATTCCAAGGTCAAAAATTTATTCCGATCGATGCATTTTAAGTGTGCTCAAAAGCGAAAGTCCCATGTAAGTAGATTTATTAGAATATATTTGTGAAATGTGTAGTGTTTAACGCCCGCTTTTACTACATACGGCACCGCAGGCGGTGACACTGATGATACATGAGATGAAGATGGAGCACCGGTGGAATGAGATGGCGGGGGAAACCGGAGATCCCGGAGAAAACCCGCCCCAGCGCCGTGTTGTCCACCACAAATCTCACTTTGCGGTCGCCTGGGATCGAACCCGGGCCGCCTTGGTGAGAGCCAAGCGGTCTAACCACTGAGCCACGGCGCGGCCTTATTATTATTAGAATATAGTTACTCCGTGTCGTGCATTCCCAAGCCAACCCCATCCTGCAAACCTCCGTGGTTTCTGCGCAACTGGGCAATAAAGGTTTATCCTTTGCATAGGTGAGACGCGCTAGAGATGATAGTATTAACAAAACACCCAAGGGCGAATTTCGATACACCAATGGCGCTGATGTGTTTCTGGATTTGGCCGTGTCGATAAGAACCAGCATAATTTTTTTTTCTCAAGACGGCCTTTATCACTGCTCGCTTTATATATTTTATAGAAAATATTAACAATAGTTTTAACACACACACACACACACACACACACACACACACACACACACACACACACACACACACACACATACACACACAAGTCAAAACCCTTAACACATCTGAAACATACAGCAGCCCTCTAATGGGTTGTGAAACAGTAACTCGCACCGCTTAAAGCTCTAATGAAATTAAATGACAGCCCAATAAGCTGACGGCTGTTTAAAAAGATACAACAGAAAGCAACGTAATAACTTTGTTGACGTGTATAAGTGAATAATTTGCTCCAAAGTACAAAGGATTCATATCAGAAAATAGTACATATTTATGATTAATGCCATATGATTAAAAATATACCAGTGTGACAAGAAAGGATAGGGCCCAGTGTTTGTTCTTCCAAACAGGTCCATTTGTTCTAAAATTAATTAGTTATAAATGGGAAATATTTGCATTTTTCTCTTTTGTAGAAATAAACTGGTTTTTCCATAATCCTGACGTGCTTTATTAAGCGACCGTTTTGAGTGCAAAATAAAATATTTTCCAAGTAGCTTATGTTATTCCACAGGAAATTATATGCTATACAAAATAGCGTATTTATTCGTTGTTTGCTTATATTCTCTTGAGGTCAAAATGGAGAGTTGAGTCAAAAATGCTCATGTTTATCAACTTGACACTACATTTTATTGACCTGAAAAGAACAAACACTATGTAAAAAGCTAATACTAATCCACTATTTTATAGAGCACATAGTTACAAAACACATAGCCAAAACAATTTATTTTGCTCGAAAAGCAGTGATTTAAACGCCAAACACCAGAGCTAATGGACCACCATATTACTTGGGTATTGATTTACACTTGCAATCGCTTTGGTACCTGACCTCTAAGGTTTAGAATAAAAATGCAATGAATTATATAAAACATTTGAAAATAGTAAAAACAGATGTTTTCTTTATTTCATACTTAATATTTAATTACTGTCAATTTGTCACATATTACAAAACACAGAAATGTGAACGAGTAACATAAAATAAAGCATATGATCCTTACTTTACGAAATTACATTTTATCGTATGATCCGGCTGCTTTGTCCTGAATTATCTCTAATATAGTGCATGACTGACCTCTTATAATTATGCGCAGTAGAAGTTATTATACAGCTTATATGAAATACCGTGATAGAGAAAGAAAAAGGTCTCTTTATTTTCACCAAAGTCATTAGCTTCCTGCTAAGGTACAATCGGCCTTTCTTTTACACAAATGCAGCCCTTCAAAACGTTTCTAACAATGTTCCTGTCTGACTTTGTAGCACGCAACCTTTGTGCTACTATAATCTTTCTGACTCATCGCTAACACGGAGCTACACACCGATTCTGCCCACAACTCCAATATTCACCATTAAACTGCTTCGCTGACTGCATAGCTCAACGATCTCTCACCAGGAGCCGCACTTAGTGTCCCGTGAACTGCTTCCTGCCCACTTCACGGCCGCTGATCCTTTATCACGAATCTTGGAATGCACCACACTGCTTTTTTTTGTACAATTAGCTGCTGAGTTGTACAGAGTCACTTACTGACTGACTGACTGTCTGACTGACGGACTGACTGACTGACTCACTCACTCACTCACTACTTTCCACTTTGTATCAACTTTTATATATCTGCTGGGCGCGGTAATCTTACTGGAATTCGAAGTCTCTGGAATTGCAGTCGCGAAAGGTCTTTTCGCGTAGTATCACTTCACGATATCAGTTATCCTTAGGTAACGTTTATTTCTTACGGCAAACTGCTTCATTCTGTCACGTCAGCCAGTCGCTGACTTAAACCTGTGTCATATTTTCAGAACAGACTTGCGCAATCGTAAGTGACAATACAAACAAAACTCATGGCTGTATTGGTGTATTTACCCGCTTTTAAATATTTGTTCCATCTATTCCGATCGATATAATCGTACATCTTGGTACATGTGACAAGACTTATTTATCTTTGCCCTGACGTACAGTATGTTAGGGGTAATAAGGGTAATAGGGGTGTTAGGGGTAATAAAATGGAATAAGGGCAATTTGATAATTTGTAACTTAATTTATATCCACTTCGGTATAAACATGTTCTTTCTGTTCGTCACTAACAGTTTTCTCACAAACATCTCTCATAATTTACGACCTGATGTTTTCTGCACGGTAGTAAGTGCGTCACGAAATAAAAAACGTCTGTCAGTATACACGAGCCCTGGTGAATATTAAAACGAAGGTGTGAAAGCTTGTCACCTACCCTTACATTAACACAAAAATATAAAAATAATTACATGGAACCGGTTTTCTCTTTGGTTTTTCCCGATTTTCCACTTTGGTGGTCACAAAGGGAGGGAACGTGGGGAACTGTCTTCATACCTGTTCGCTAGAGCTGTTGTAGACCATCCGCTTTGCTTCTGCACTGCACAATTCAATGCCTGGCTTGTTGGCTTAGCCTGAAGTCATTAGCCCTACAGAAAGCAATCGAACTGTTTCATATTAGCATCCCGTTCTGCTGTACCTTCATAATAACATGCCCCGTGATCTTAGGGGTAATAACAAGCATGGTATGAGTGCCAAATACACTTGTTACTACTGACCATCCCGAAAACATACTGCTATTATTAAGTAAAACCTCTGAAACTGCCACTGAAATAAATATTGATGTGATGTCTGTTTATTATATTATCCTGAGTTAGGAATACAAATATGTGTAGTTATACCCATGACAGCCTGAATATGAGGCAAGCTAGAATAAATATTGCTGACAGTGTAAAATTCCTCTGCACAGGAGTGCAGTTTAGAGTATCACAGACAATTCTTATGGTTCGTTTTCTATTCTTTCTTTTCCATTAAGTTCGGAGACTAATTATGCTTCCTCCATAAAATAACACCACCAATATAACTATATGAGAACATAGTAAACCATAACTAAGGATGTCCTCCTAGTATGGTTTAGGAATTAAAAACTTAAATATTCCACTATTTAAGGAAGTTTATTAGACAAATAATGTATAAGAGTGTTCCATCCATGAACTTCCTGAAGATGAATATCAAGGAACTTCGTTACAGAGCATTTTTAATACTCGATTACAAGAAAGAGCAGTAACAACTGCTTTTTGTTAAGGGACAAAGAATGAATGTTGAACAGAAGGAACTCAGTTTATTTTTCCTAGCAATTTACCTTGTACTAAGTCAAGTGCTACATATTCGACAAACATATTATAAGCCTGAGAAAATTCATCATGATTGTATGCCGAAGATTAAAATTATGAATAACGGATATAATATGTTCTAGTATGGGAAACGGGCAGAGCAGCATATTTATAGAGTTTAATGTGAGATACCGAAACATTTAAATAAACCAACGGACTTTCACTCCTTAAATAAGATCCAAAACAATAACGCCGATAGAACTGAAGCCCTAACAGTTTAGTTAATGTTTTAAGACGATATGAGAGAATAAAAAGCATTTGCAAAACCGTAAAAACGATAGAAAGGAGATCATGCATTTCTGTAGTGCTTAAAAATGTTTCAGTAGATCTACTAAAAACTTACATAATATTATAAGAATGCAACTTACCTGAAAACGCCCTCAGAGGACACCCATGTGTTGTAACACTTCCCGAGTCCTCAGATTTTTCTGTAAAACGAAAGAAAAACAATATATTTTCTTCAATAGAAACAGGTTCAGGAAATTTCCTAAAATTTTAATCAGGTAATCACTGAAACAGAACTAACATTAAACGAGACATTAAAGGTACAGTGAAATTATGATTGAATAACATAATTTTTCTTATGTACACTACACACTAAACTGTCTTTAATTACGAATTAATTCTAAATAACATAATTTTGCATTGTAATAACGCTAGAGTGTCCTCTAGAGTACATAAATATATACTTTTGCAGTTCTAATTGATTAAATGTATCATTGCGGCCTCTCTAACGCTTCCCATATGGTTCTCTGACTCCTGGGGTGACATTGTACCAAGCGACGACAGGGTCAAACTCTGAGATGAAGACACCAGAGGGCGCCGTCAGTTACCTCTAATGGTAGGATGGTTATAACCTACAACCTTTACTGCGGATACAAACCACGTTGGGTTTTGGAGATACTTCACATGTTCCATCAGATGTGAAGACTTGGATACGTAACTCATGGCGTAACAGCTCAACGTGGCCTCACTCACATACGCAAGGCAGAAAAGGGCGATCATCCAACTGATATGGGGAGGAGATGTGGTCAGCATCTTGACACCCCCAGCAGAAAGTTGGCTTTCTAGACCAGCGTTCACCAATTAATGTAGCTCCACATTTTCCTTCGATGCTGAGTGGGCACCGGTCTTATATTCGGGACTTAAAATCCGCAACCCCCAGGGGTAGGATCGATCCCGTGTGCCTTCCGGGTGCAGGGAACCAGAGCACAACGCTCTAGCACACTACGCCACTATGCAGGGCACGATTTGAATACGCCGACTGAAAAATCGCCACCCGAGCCCGGAACCAGAACACAAGTGAAACCACTGATCGACTTCACGCGCACTTTGTTAGATGTATTAAAAGTGCAGTTGAGAAACTGAATCTCACATTCAGCACTGGTATCATAGCGCTACAGATTTATACGAAGAAATCTTACCACGGAGTACCGTGATAAGAACCATGAAAACGCGCTGGATTTCCATATCTTTTTTATATATTCAAAGCAACTACCAAGGAGGCCCCAGTTATATGATAATTTATAGGCAACTTTCAGTGCAGCTAGTAGTTTTGTAATTAGATCCTTTTAGTTAAGCATATTACTGGCTTCATTTGTGTCAAAGATTGGAATGATTCTGGCTCGTTGTGTTCATATTGGTTCAACGGCAAAAACTACTTTCTGCTTTAAATTTTCCAAATATATATCATAATCAAGAAACTACTGGCTACCAGATTTAAATTCATTACATTTTAACATATCCATATCCAGCCAAAATTTTATATGCCACCTTAATCCCAAATAATAACTAAAGGTGCTGCCTGTTGCAATATGTGATAACCAGAGCCCGGATGTTGTTGGCCTAAACATTCTCTAAAAATGAGCTATAAAATGCCCTTAAAGTATAAAAAATGCAGATATAATGTAATAAAAATAACCTAAAAATGAACAATTTCTTTCATAATAGTAAATTAATAACTGTCCGGGGCCTAGTGATAACTATAGCCCGGAAGCCTGTGCGTTTTTCCTTGGTATAATGCACATGGACTGTACTTTTTTCCTCGGACATGTCAAAAACTACAGGTGGGCTTAGTCTATGACAGCTGCATCACTGCGAGAGGAAACAAAACAGTCGCCTTATACTACACCTTGGCCTTGCGTTTGCATACACTTGCAAGGTAATGCTTAACTAGTTCGCAGGGTACTACGTTTGGTTGTTTTCGATGTTTGCACATTTGATGGCCGTGCTGTACAACTGACGTCATTCATACCCTGTGTCCGGTTAACTTGTATTGCATGCGAGTGCAAATCTCTGCGGCGTTTAGAGATGCGTAATAGAGGTAGACCATAAAGCCACTTAAAGTTACGTATACCTAAACCGAAGTTAAGCAATGTCAGTGTTATGTGATATACATGGATTAGAATTCTTAGCTGTTAGCTACACGTTATCAACACTTGATTAATTATCCTGCAAGAAATGCAATACAACAGAGGTCCAGGGCTACTGACAGGAAGGTAAATCTTGTACAAATGCTGTCTGCAAACACCAAAATACGAAGGAAAGACGAGTGATCGTTATCTGCGACGTCTCTGCGATAGAGAGAGCTCATTATCTTTCCCTCCGTCATGGGTACAATGCTTAGAAATTCCTCTAATATGTTATTTTTACTTGCAAATAAAATATTAAACGATGAATCATAAGCCTTGCTTTGGCTGAAAAAATTGATGGTGTTTTATGCTTTGAAATTTTATGTTTGGTCATTGTAGATTTTCATCATCTTTTAAACTTGTTTTCAGGCGCACATCACCCTCACATCCTGCTACCAGACTTTATGGAAAGTAGAGGGTAATTCTAATTAAAAAATGTTCCCACCCTAATTGGGAATAGAATACAGAACCTCCTGGTGAGAAAACTGTTTCATCGCCTTTGAAATGCCAATAAAGAAATATGCTTTCATTAACCATACGGATAGCAGTCAAAATGCAGTATGCAAGGAGGAGACTTTCCAATGCTTTAAAAGTAGACTGGAAACATCCATAATTTCACCATAATTTCTGCTCCTTACATCGCTGCATCTCCCTTTATTAAACTTGTCCTTATTAGGTTTTCTCCTCAAGCTTAACACGGCTTCATTTTCTCCCTAGAAGCCAGTCTCTCTCTCCCTCTCTCTCCCTCAGCCTTTTACTCTTGTGCGCCTTGCTGAAAGGCTGAGGAAGGCGACGTGCCCTCTGCCCTTAAACAAAATGGCTTCTTGCCACTTATTCATGTCTTTTGGATGTCTCGTCACACACAAACTGTTCCACTTGCCGTCACCATCTATTTTAACAGGACTCACTTTGTTACTAACGCCTCCTCTTCATTTAGCACTCAGTTTTATATTCACTGCGTATTCCGAAAACTTTAATTATACTCATGTACATTAATCTTATTACACCCCACAAGAGGGAATCAAAGTATACCGATATATAGTATTTGTAAATAGTTAATATTAACTACAGACTCTGTGATAAAAAGTTCAAATAACATAAATTAAGTGGTTACTCTGCATCCAATAGTAATAATATGGCAATCATTTTATGGTATATTTCAGAAATAACTGCTAATTAAATATTCACCTAGCTCCCTAATTTGGAAAAATTTTCTGTACTTTTAATGATAGACATTTTCAATAAAGATTCCCACATTCTCTGTTAACAATTTTTTACTGGGCATTTCGTAGGGTAATATTGAAAATCATGTTTTCTGCGATTTATCTACTAAAACGATAACTAGTTGAATTTGAACACCAAATTAGCGAGCAGCTACAATAAACAAAAGATAGCGGAAAAAATAATGAATAATTATATTGCGGGATGAAGCATTATGAAGGCTATTTTCAAACGCTTATTGGAATTTATAACAAAATAACAGCAACCCATCCAGTAAGCATGGGTAGACACTATGTTACTACTCAAGATGCCCGTGTAAAGGTATAATTATATTATGCTTATAATCTTACAAAGTAACTATCACTGTGCTCACATTGCTAAACACCTGAAAATTTAATGGCATAATGCCTGTTGTATATAAACCACGTGCACCAAACATTTGCTGCGGCGTAGAACCACAACACCCAAAACTGAAACCTGGCAAGTGCCGCGTGCAGCCAGTTGAAAACAACTGCTGGATATCCCTTAACAGCTCTGTCGTGCGTGTGTGGGACGGCGCTCCTTACTTATGTCATGTGTAGACCGCTTTCCGTCAGGGGTAAACAATCACTCCAGTACAACTATGTGCATTGTGTACATTGCCTCTATGTATCTACGTAGATTATAGATGGAAGTACCCCAAAATGAGTCCAGAATACTTAGGAACATATAGAAATAACGACACAGCATTGTACGGGAGGGATTGTGTACCCCTGTGGGTAGCGATCTGCACACCGACATACGTAAGGAGCGCTGGCACAGAGCTCACGAGGGATGTCCAGCAGCTACTTACAAGTGAACGCATGCGGCACGTTTTAGGGCTTCAGTTTTGGGCACTGCGGTTCTACTCCGCAGCAGATGTTTAGCTTCCTGACGCCACATAGAGCAGAGATGACACCATCCAACTCTCAAACGAATACAGGTTTGAGCATAGTAATATTTCCTTTGTAAGTTTCAGAAATAACTTAATGCTTCACTTTCAAATAGTCAGCAACTCACTTTAAATTGCTCGTTTGTTAGCCTCCATTAAGTTTAACAGTTAACCTAACTGGTGATGTCTATTCTGACACTTGCTCACGCATATCAAGAAAGTTCCATCAGTTCATCACTGTAGCTGCCGGCAGCACATTCATCAATGACGAAGATATTGGAGATGGCAACAAGAGGGTCACTTATGATGGGAAGTAGGTTGGAAAATTTATATAAGGTATCAAAATTTAATTTCTAATTTAATGTTTAGCGCTTAAAAGTTTTAAAGAGGGGCTAAATGACGGGTTAGTTATAAATAACATTTTCGACGATTGTGTACTCTCATAAATTGGAATTTCCTCTTTAATTTGGCACATAATGTATCACTTATACAATACAAACATTTCAATAGTTATTTAAGGAACTTGTTCATAACATGGGATGTTTTAAATGAGCATAAAATGCAACTTTTCACAAATTGCGAACCTTGTTTTATTTAAAAGCCTTAACAAAATTCAGAATAAACACTTTAGCAAAACAAAAATGAAAATATATTGTGGTATTTAAGCTAAGGCCACTATTAAGCATAAATAACTGATTAGTATACACATCATATCTTAAAGTAGAAGTACCTGTATAAGAAGTTCGTGTACTAACTTGAAATGTATATCTGCACTTTCCGCACTGAAGCCTTTGTTTTGTGCTGTGTTTCTAATGCTTGTGAATATATGAATTTTTGATGCTGCACCAAATATTGCACTTGCTCTCATCCAAGTGGTGAAAAGAATTATGAATAAACTTCCATTCTCTTTGGAGTAGAAAGAGAAACGTTTTCTTTCATATTTTACGGGCTGGATTCCAGAAGGGGGTAAATAATTTTGTGACACGTTGCTCCAACTATGGGAAAAAATTGTGTGAATGGAATTCATTCATGAGGGAGAAGGACGTGGCAATTACTATTGAAATATGTGAGTTTTGGTTAAAATGGCCTGGGAAGAATATGATTCATATAACTCAAGAAGTAGCAAAAGAAATGGTTTGCTAATGAGTGTCACGGATATAGAGAAATGATAAGGGAAACAGTAAGAAACAGGAAAAAAAAAAAAAAAAACAGGGAGGAAGACAGGTTAAGTGTATTGTATTTAACAAATGAATATAAGGGATTAATAGAGAGAAAAAGAAATGAATGGAGTGAATTTTAGCATCAGATTATTGATGAGGTATCTCTCTTAGGAATATTGTTCCCCTTCACATCCAAGCTAGCCCTTCTCTCTATCTCTCTCTGTCTCTGTCTCTGTCTCTCTGTCTCTCTCTCTCTCTTGCCTATTGCAGTAATCTGCGTATGCTTCTCACCCCCAGTTTCTTTTTATTTGTTTGTAAAATTGTAATAATTTCATACTTTCTAGACATCCCCATATTTCCTGCCTTTCTATATCTTTTATTCTGCATTTTACCAATTTACCCACATCGCTTGTATTCCTTTCCTTTAATCTCCATATATCCCCAATTCCCATTTTTCCACAATTCCTCCTATCTCTGCCCAACAACTGTTTGAGCTCTCTAATCTTTTTTGCGGTCTTATACATAATTTCATAATTTCCCCTTCTTCTTTGGCCAGGCACCTGTACCAGAGTGTTATTATTCTTTCCATTATCATTCCATTTCTTCTTGTCTTTCCTAATTCTACTAAAGCGACGTCCCTAGGTGCTGATCTTGGTAAGCCTAGTAGATCTTTACAAAACCTTCTGAAGTTTTGGTCCACCGTTTTGTTTCCCTCTGTGCCGCCCCCAGATCTCCACTGCATAAGGCAGTGGAGTGCTTCATACATTCTTTCTAACCACCTGGTTGTCATTTCTAGCTTATATTTGCATATTCTTATCCCATTCATTGCCACCATTCCTTTTGCTTCAATTTTTATTCAACCTCACTCCTAAGTATTCAAATTCAATGACCACTACTACCCTTTTGCCATTTAGTACCCAATTTTCATCCTTTTTTAGTTTAACTCCCTTCTTGAAGAACATAAGTTTCGACTTATTTATGTTTATTTTTACTACTCACTTTTCACAGAATTTCTAGATTTCATCTATTGCCTTCTGCAAACCTACTACGGTGTAGATCCTAACATTAAGTCATCCGCATATAGCAAACCAGGAATTTCATTGTTCGCTATTAACGGAGAGTGCTGATTTCCTTTTTTCAACCTTGTCTATTTTTTGTAAATAATGTATATTTAAATAAGTTAAACAAAATTGGACTCATTTTGCATCCTTGTCTTACACATATTTTTTGTTCTGTCATCTCCGTAATTACATGTTTTCCCACCTTATGAAAAACTTCACCTCTTCATAGATTTTCTCAACTTCTTTTATATATTTTCCACTTACCCCTTTCATCATAATTTCCAAACTAGATCTTTCCTGTTTATCGATTCAAAAACTTTCCCCGAATCTGCAAATAACATATATACCCTGCCTCTATTCTTCCTGGGGTATTTGTCTATTATGGCTTTTATTATGAACAGGTTATCTATTGATTAGTGATAAGGAAAGGGGCCGCAAAAGGGGTGACGCGTAAGTGAGAAATATTGAAAGGTGGGGTTAAGTGAATACAGACAGTGAAACAGTGGCAATATGAAGCTGAAACAAGTGATAATAATTTACAGGGATAGATATAAATTTTGCGAATAGGCAAAACTAGCGCAGAATAGAAAAGTAAATGCAAAGCAATGGCTATTAAAAGCGGCAAACGCGTGTAAAGCATGTAATTGTATTAAAGGGCTGCCGTGACAGCAAAGAGACCAGGATCCAGCTTAGGAGTAGCCAAAGATCTGTTTGTTTTAGTAATCAATAAATCATATCATATATTTTATGAGAGGATTTCTTTTCCAGCATGTGTCACTGCCGATCTGATATATCTAAATATTCTTTTTTATCAGAATACATTGAAAATAAGTGAAATAAATCTTAGGATAATAATACTTTATGCTCTTTCGCACCTACTTGATTGTAATGACATTATTAATTAGTTTTTTCCAAAACAGAATCCAAGTAATGTTAAATAGAACATTTTTATTTTGCATTCATATCAGTTTCTCATAAATAAAGTAATTCATTTATTCAAATCACTCTGCTACGGACTATTCTTACGAACTCTTATTCCTCTACCTAGGTTTTGTTAATACAGGTAAACATTTATTAGGAATTTACACATTTCGTTAAGACTTACAAGATGGTTATAGAAGGCTAAATCGACATTCGTATTTTTGAAATCCAGATAGTTGTAGTATGGCCTGAGATGTTCCATTATCTTTGTCCCACCAGGAGAATAAAAACGAATAACGATATACTACTTAAAACATTAAAAGATGTAGAACTTAGGAACATTAACAAAGAATTCCTCGAAGATGGTTAATGCCATAACAAATCTATTTGATTGGAATTGTGACATTTATCGGATCTACATTTAATAGAGCAAGATCTTCTCTTACGGTTTACCAGTTAGGCGTAAAATAGACATTGAGAATAATTGAAGCAATTAAGATATATTAAACGTATTGTGTTTTAATAAAAATAGTTAAAATGTTTCCATACAAAGAATAGTCTGGTGCGGGAAGATTTTCTTGATGAGTCTGGAACGGAAGTGTCATATTTTGTATTTAACCAATTTCTGGATTCACAAATATATTTGCATAAAGGCAGAATTTTTCTTTTAAAATGTTGCTTTTGTTCAAGCCTTTTCAATGCAGTATTTCAGTGAAATCTTATACGGAACATTTTTTGTGAATGCTCGCTATAATAAGGTACTAGAGAAATATTTAAAAATAGTGCAGCTACTGTTCAAAATGTTCCCAAAAGGTGCCTAATAATCTGCTATTAGAGTTCATAATTTTGGATTGTATCTTGTATAATTCAGAATAAAACAACTGGCTAGCCAGTGAGAGTATCGTAATCTGTGGAACACCGGTAGGGACACTTTAAGTATTACCATCTTTCGATTGAAAATTCCGCTAAAACTCCATACGCTATATATCAGGGGGTTGCTCTAGCGTCACTAATTTGGTATGTCTTTATCGCTCGCCGCCGTTCTGTGAAAGAGGTATTCAGCATGCCTTCGAGCGAATAAGACGAGGGTGTTGAAAGCTTTCTTGGTGCATTAAAGTGTTGTGAACAAAGAGAGATGGCTCCATTTAAGTACTCCATTCTTCAAAGAGTTTTCATTTAAGATTCCTGTGTGCGTGGGCAAATAAGGTTCAGAGGCGGTTTAAAGGACGGTTTTCTGGCCTTTAGGATTCTGGATCGCTGAATTTATACGACAATGAATTTTACAGGATTGGAAGAAATGAGAATAAAAGCTTAAACTGAAATTCAACCCATGCCAGAGTCCAATGTCTATAACACTCTTAAGTTTTTATGTAAAATACGCTCATGGCTACTGCAAACATTTATCAGAATTATCCCACAGTTCAGGTTTAACAGCGCACATAACTTAACGCAAAACAATGAACGTACAGAGCTTCACTGTCTTAAGCCGCCTTTTTACATTGATGTCGCTCTGTTATATTTGCATTTGTGATATTATACTGGAAATACTTAAATTGAATGACTACATACGTCTTGTATCCAAAACTTAATTTTTTCATATCAATTTAAAACGTACTTTCAATATGAAATGAGTTCTAATAATTACCTATAGAATTATATTATATTTTTGCACCATCTGGAAAGTTTTCCCATCTATAAGAAAACTTCATTTCCAACAGAACTACAAAGCATCTAAGCAGACAGAGTATAAATACACATTGTAAGAATGCTAAACTATGAATGACTAGATATCAGATTTATCAATTCATAATTTATTATTTTTTCTTTTAATATGCAAATAAGTTACGGAATAAATATCGTGCTCTTCTAGGATTATGAAATTTTATGCTGCAGGTAATGATATATTTCCGATGTTTGGCATATCTCATCAGTTTTAGATGCACCGACTTTATATAATACACGTAGTTTTAAATTCGTTAGTTTTAAAATTAATATATAAATCCATTAGTAACAAAATAATAAGAGTCCTTATTTTGAAAACGCCCATATGAAGGTTCTCAGTAAACTAGAACTGGGCCGGCAAGATGAGCACCCGAATTGTGAAATGCTTTACCCCTACAACCAACACTTCCTTTCTCCTTCTATCTGGTACGTAAACAAATAAGTGACGTGTACCATAATGGCGGTCATTTGGGTTTTGGACGTAATCATATGCATACTTTTGAACTGAAGGTTAAGGCTAGGAAAGCACAAAGAGGCTGAATGACATTAGCGAATAAAATGCGAATACTACATTTTTAAAAATAATTGTAATAATCTATCTATAAAGTGAATGGAAATGTTAAATTTTGTACACTGTCAAATAGTGACATAGACACTGCTTGTGACAACTGTATCATTACTAGTGACATAGTCACTATGTCACTAGCAATGGTACCCCTTAATTTACACGATTGGTATCATTTCTAGTTTCATTTTAAATATTAGGTGTTTCAATGTCCGGCAGCAAACTAAATGAACCTAAACGTAGAACATATAAAGACACTACTGGATAGCAGGCTCTTGTTCAGTGTTAATATGCTGTACAGTTGTACTCATAGTACTAAAAATAGCCAGTTATTTGTTTAGGAAATGTGTGTACAAATTCAAACCATGTTTTCCGGAACTGCGCAAGTATTGCTTAAGGTTTATAGGCTCCAGCATGAGTCGCATTGAAATGACTCCTTACGATGAAGACCATAATCTATCCAATGTTAGTAAGACATATAAAAACTGTACTGTACCAGATATAAGCACCACTGCACTCATAGACTGCCACGCGAGTATAAAGAGAATGAATTGGTTTAGCTGGCTGTGTTTACTTGTTTGATAAAATCGATAGCGACAAGTGGGAGGATAAATTCACACTTATAATGCCTTCCATCCCGGTCCTGATTTAGAATAAGCAGGGAATTTAAAAGGTACATATAAATGGAGAAATACTGTTAATAAATTCATAGAAAGAATGCCTGAGAAAAGCAAATGCTATAGGAAAAGTGAATTCCATCCCCATGATGAAGTAATGTAATCGTCTCTCGAAACTCACTGCATAATGTGATGTCTAATAGCCATTGTCTTATCCTCGCACACTTGCGAAGGAAACCTCAAAACTAACAAAGCTTTATTTTCTCCTAACGGTGTTTTAAGGATCTACGATGGATATAAGGAATTTCGCTCATCAGTATCTCTCTACTGTTTAAAGCATGGCACTTAAGCTTCCTCCAAGCGGTATATTACCTACCACTTTATTAACAGATAACGTAATGCACTAAAGTAGGTGTGGGAAAACAGCATGTCGCACCCCAGCGGAAAGCCAATTTGAGGGATACTGTTTACTAACATAGCTATAATACTCCATTTATCTGAGCAGTGCTCTAATACAACTCCTAGTTGGATCATTTATCTGAGCAGTGCTCTAATACAACTCCTAGTTGGATGGCTAGAAATAACTGCACACTAAAATACAAATAAAAATATATACGCCGTAAGACAAAGCAAATTCATCTGCTTTATTCATAAGTATTCATACGATGTGTTTAAACCTCAAATGTCTCACACTTACCAAATTGAATAAATAAGTTTAATGTCCCTTATAAACTTAAAAAAAAAATGTATAAACAATACTTAATATTAACATCTTATACAGTAAATAAATATAATCTTGCTTCAACTGAAGCCAGACGTACCATCCCATAATTTTTTATAATTTCGTTGAAAATATTCAGATAAAAAAATATTTTAACAAAAATAAGTTGTTCTGGTACCTCTAAAATAATGAACAAATTCAGTTTGAACATTAAGTTCATCTAGGCGGATGGCTTCCTACGAAATTCCTCAGGGTCGCTCTTGTGACATCCTGCACTCAAAACTGGTAAGACCGACCATTTGCTTAATGTAATTAAAAAGAGGATTATTGCCAAATTTTTGGACATCAGATAAGAGAGATTAATACTATAGTTCGGGTACGAATCCATTAGCTTACTTTCTATATTTTCGTGTAAGGTGCACACATATTTTTTATATTTTAGGATTACAGTCTGATTCTGTTAAATGTGATAATGAGACATAGTAAAATTAATAAAATTACATTATTTATCCTATCACAGTAACCCTTTTGAATGAAGCATTTTATTTGAAGTTTTTTTTCGGTGTTTGTTGCGGGTTTTCTAGGCCGCTAAGTAGACACGACGATGAATTAATTGATCACTAATTGTTCATACCCTCAGCTAATCTCATTTTACGTCTTTCGTATTCTTTCAATGTTTCAAAGCCAAAGGTAGTGGTCAGTAATATGCTGCGTTCGCAGTAAATGTGCCTTCGGAGAACTCTTTACTGCCATGGAGTTAAGACAACCTGTCCAAACTGCTCGCCAGCAATCGAAGAGGTGATCGTGAAGTTGGGAAGGGGTGGAGTTTGGAATCGAAGGGGTGATCACCCGGAATAGACAATTTGGACACATTAAATGCACCACTAGGTTTTTGCTGCCACCACCAGATCTGGTCGATCTTGGCAATCCCTCATCTCAATCCTCCCACGGTAGGTCCGGTTGGCGCGATAGGTGAAGTACTGGCCAAATAGCTAAAAGCCTATCTCTTAAACCTATAACTAACAAGGCAGTTCTAGCATCCAAAACTGGAATATGAAGCAAGTAACCTCCCTTCACTGCCTTCATTAATGACCAGAAGTTATGCATCATGGCAAAGCATAGAAGCTAATATAAATAATATCCCAAAACTTAATAATAAATGACCTTCATTTTACCTTTTTGAAAACTCCAATTATCAGAACACACGGCAATGTGGCGCCGCGGTAAACTTTGCGATTCGCATTAAGGAGGTTAAATCACCGGGGCCGACTAGCAGTCTATTAAGATAGACGTCTCGTTCACAATTTTCCTCGGTCACCAGGCGAAAGCTGGGTTGATAATTTGATCGCCGAATTTGCCTAATATCCCCACATTTCATTTCCTTCGTCTATAATGTCATAACAGGCATTGTATGGATCACCCATCCTGGTTATGCAAATGATCCAAGGTTTGCTTTGTACTTCAACAGACCACTGATACACACTGACACAAGGCATTAGCTTATAAATCCATGGGGCTGCAAGTCTTAGAAAGAAGACGATAATCTGTTGAAGAAGAACAAGAATAAGTACAAGCATTCTGAGTATATACTTAAATGAAGTATTTGTCGTATGTACAAATAAACGTATTCCGAGAGGGCATCTGCCAATTTTAATGCTAATATTTTTCATATTATAGGAAGATTCTTAAATTTCCATTAGAAGTTTACAAGGAGCCTGAGTCTGAACACTGAAAGTATTGCAGATCTGCAAAACTTGTATTTAATTAAATTATCACCGAAAATTAAGGTAAACAAATATAATAATACTACCAATATATACTGCACATCCACCAAAACAGTAATGCATCAAAAATTGAACTAGGTTTTGATTTGTCCAGAGGAGCTTGATCCTTTCGAGAACATAACAGAGATAGAAAACTAAACTAATGAATCACAAACATGACTGAATAAAAGCTCTTCGGCGCTGGGTAACTAAATTGACTGACGTAAGGTGTTGGAAGTACTGCAGTATACAAAATTAGATTCTGAGCGTCATTAGAGCATAAGAAATAGGGCTTGTCAAGTCACATAGCGTGTGCCAGCAGTTCCTTATATCTAAATGTAACGCTGTAATATCAAACAGCACGCAACACTGCAGTACCTCCGCATTATAAAGTCCTCTCTTTGGGTATTATAGCCCTCACATGCAATACTTAAAGAAATTCAAGAGATGCGAAGTGCTACAGATGCAAATGACCAAAGAGACAAGAAATACAGGAAAAGGCTCAATATTACTCACAAGAAGATAAAGAATCAATCGACATTTAATTCTGTGGAACGACAGAACTGTTACCACGTTTCTCTCTGCTATCAGTGGAAGTAGGTTAACTGGTCTATTGTAGACGTAGGTAAAGATATACATATAATGGTGAGGTACACCTCACAATACGATCTACGGGAATATATAATGGCTACCCATTCCCTAGGAGGAAGGAAAGAAGTGAAGGAACCACTTCCTATATATCAGGCACATAGGCTACGGAAGTCCCCTATAGATCCAGTCTCGAAGAACCATCTCAATGCTGGAGCTGTCTAGAGAATAATAAAGATGTATTACAGAATAACAAAGATATGGCAGAAGTTAGCATTAGCATGGCAAAGATACCCCTACATTGCTGTAGTCTAATTTCATACATTTGCATATTCGCTCGTGTATTCGTATAAAATCGATGTTAACTGACAGAACATTCAACAGTGAACTGTAAGACAGTAACAGTAATAATTGTGCAAGATTTGACGCTTTTATGGCGAGCTTATTAATCTAGGCTTCGCGGGTGATCAGCCGTTCCAGATTCATGGAGGTCGAGTTTTCGGCCATGGATTACAGGATGGCCGAAAGCTCGATCTCCATAGATCTGAGAGCGCTGATCACCCGCGAATTCATTATTAGAAATTATTGCTTTAGCATAACTACATAACGCCACAATTTATGATTCAATGAGTTTCTAGTGAGAAAGTGGATGCCCGACGCCAATTGTTTAGTATACGACTAGATGCTTTCATGCGGTCATATTTATTTAATTTTTTGAAGAAACGAAGTCGATGTCTGAATTTATGTGCGCTTTGTTGGAACCGCCGATGACATGCTCTACTTAATCATGAAAAGTGTCTACTCCGTCGCCAGCCTCGTCAATGAAGATTTGGGAATGTTGATGTCCGCCACTACTCTTGGAGTTATCCTAAAGCTCATGCATATAGGATCTGTAGCAAGGATCTCTTGATTCAGGATGTTGTGGGTGGATCAATTTGGCTATTTGGAAAGAAACACAGTTTTATGCTCTTATGACGATCGGTTATATTTCAATCACTATTGAAATACATTTTGGCTAGATGAACCCTGAATGGTTGGCTTAGCACTGGCGTGATTGTTTCCCACATATCATCACACGACTTTTTAGCTTGGCACTCATACACCAAAACTTTGATGGACGTGGTTTTTCCGTGTACTATCATACGACTTTTCAGTTGGACCCACAGACGCCAACAAACTTTGGATTACGTTTGGTCCCCGGGTAGGCGAAACACAGTTTTCTTTTCTCCCCTACAGCTTATTATTTTTAATTAGTTGGTTGATAGAACGCATATAGCGCCTCTTTTGCGGAAACAACCTCTCTCCCATCTTTCTAGACTTCCCGCGATTTCTCCTGTCAAAACTAGGCTTGAAAATAAACACCGGTTGCCACCCTTAAAATTTATGGCTACGTCCGTCCTACTTAGGGGAACGAAACGACCTTTCTCAGAGTCCGTCAGAAACTTGACAATGCACACAAGATTTTTGTTTTATACATACACACACACACACACACACACACACACACACACACACACACACACACACACACACATATATATATATTCCTTTTAAATTTAATTAATCAACTCGAGGAAGACCGTACGGTTTCAATCACTAAATCAAATTTAGAAGATACATCGAACCTGAACGAGGTCTTTTCCAGTTTCTTCCACAGTCCTCACATATGTTTGAAAAATACCTGGGAGGTAAATTGTATCATGTGCTAATTATTACGCCACTTCGTCGTGGAAGAAGGTGAAATGCACACAGTTCACATTAATAAAGTGGCAGTGTGAACTAAATGTAATCTCAGTAAAAATTGAACTAAATTAATAATGACAGTAGGAACGGTGTGTGTGTTAATAGTTAAAAACTGCTCGTCACAATAGAGGACTAAACACAGGTCTAAAACTACAGAATTTACACACTATTGTGTTTACAACCCTATATGTACACAAATTCACATTCCAAATGTCTGATCAAGTCAGTGATACACACTTCATGTTGGATTATTACGAATAAAGGCAAAACGGAATATTTGAAATGTCCTGCGTACAAGGAATTATGGCATCTGGCGTAATCTGGCTCTTTCTTTATAATTCAACCATGCGTATGAAGGCGAAAGTCATGTTGAGCAATCCAGAAGATCAATGATGAGTAATATTGATTCGTCGTGTTTTCCTAGCAGGCACTGCTAGTTATTTACGGCCAAAATTTAATGTATGTAATGAAAAATACATACTTGGTACTTGTTCATTGTTAAGTATAACTGGCGTATAATATAACTTTGGATCCAACTGAGATCGAATTGTATTGCATTCTATAGTAACTTAGTTATATATTTGAGCATCTTTACTCATCAAAACGAGGGGCGTATTAAAATAATTTGGATTTTGTATCTCATAATGGGATCTCGACTGATATCTCGATGCATGATTAAGTAATTACAGCTAATAAGCAATTCGATCTGATCTTCTCGCTATCAGAGTCGCATTTGGGATTCAATTCCAAGTAAAGCTCCGTTTGCACTACATAATAAGCATGGAATGTGTACTCAGATCAGTTTGAACACATTGTGTAAATTTCCACATTCAGGTTGTAAACGGTTCAAGAGTAAGTAGGTTAAACCTGTAATACAGTCCTGCATGTCTCAGAGCTCGGAAGAAAATTTATGTTGATACGCATTAATTCAACTATTTCTCCAGAAATAAAAATAGCATACCGTATGTTCTGGGGATCGACGGTGGCCATATCCTTTTACTGATGACCCTATCTTCTAAAATGTTCATAATTAATTGCAACGACAGAATAGTTTTATGTGCTGTAGCAGAGTCTTATTAAAAATATGCCTATGTGCACTAAATCTCACACAAATATTACAGTAATGGTTTGATTATTGCATCCCTCTACCTCTGGCCATTAACTGTTTCCTCAAAGAATATAGGCCCTATAATTCCATAAGCAGTCACAGCACACTAAACACCAAATTTCCTGCTATGCAATGGCATTTCGTGCACAATATTGGGGTTTTCTGTTTTCTAAAATCTGTTCTTTGTAAGAATATGTGACCATGTAACGAAAGCCATGCGTCGTCTGTGAAAAAAATGGGTCCATAGAGCCATCATTAGCTTTACCCGCCACCTAATTGCAGAAATTTAGTCTGCCTACAGTATCACATAATTGCAGTTCCTGAACCACGGTTACCTTATATTGTTTCAATTTCAAAATTTAGTGGCTTACCAAGCCGAGAATTGTGATACACCCATTTCCTGTGATAACCCACTTAGAGATTTCCTTGGGCAACGTTCCCATTTTGTCTTATCTAATCGAGATTTTCCTCTGTAAGCACATGGCGAGTTCTTCTGTGTTTCTTATGAAGAACAGATTCTCTCTGAATCTCTTAACAAGTTTACGACCTGTCTCTCTATGAGGCGCAGGAATACCAGGAAATCGGTCAACAAATAGAGTATCACTTCTCTATAAGACTGTTTGCACGTAGGATTCTTACATGAATATGCGGTGTGCTAAAGTATACACCCTTCTTGGCATTATAACAGAAGTAATCACAATTAGAACACAACAAGAACCCACATCTGAGTGCAGAGAGTCTACTCCCATTAGCCCTGTTCCCGTAGGAACAAGACCCGGGTCTCTTACAACCAGGGAGTATCCCAAAGGGTCTCCGAGGCTTTTTCCATTAGGACAGTACCTAGTTTCCTAAACTGCCCCCCCCCCCCCGCTTGTACTCAAGACGGGACGGAAGTGGATACGCCACTTACGCGCGTCAACACACAAGGTGAAGACTACCGATATGACCTCGGTGGGGTCGCCTGGCGATCTAGCACACCTTCTACTAGCTGAGCAGGCTAGTACCCGGAAACTTATGGCTTCCCTCAACCCCGTCCGAAGACGTACCCAATCTCCCACGGGTATCGGGAACCACTGCCCCTCCGAGACCTACCCATCCGAACAACTCCCGAAGGAGGGGCTCGGCTGTTCGGCCCGGAGTACCTTCTAGTAACGTCAGAGGTACCACGAGTGCTAAGGGTACGGCCGAAAATGCACTGACGCGGAGAAAGGCGGATGCCAGGAACGGTAAGAAGCACTGTGCGGACGTAGCTACCTCTCGCCGGCCGGCCGGCTGGCCGGCCACCAGTGAAAAATAAGTCACTGTATAATGCAATGCAGTAGATATATGCTGTCCACCAACGCAAAGTATGTCCTTGAGACGAATGAGCCACCCAGTGATAGATTGGCAGCGGTTGTTTGCAATGTTGTGTGCAATTGTACATGCTACACAAGTTAAGAACCGTTAAAAAAACCCATGCGCCCTGTTCACTCTGTACACTAAAACCGAGAAGATTTATTCACAAAAGTAGAAGCCATCGGAATGTTTCTGAGTGTTCTGTAACTGAACTGACATGGGATGCCATAAAAATATCCAGGTAGGTTGTGGGAACCTTCTACAACCTCCTGCATCTTAGGCCCCGGAGACTTTCTTTGCTGTGGTAAAATCTACTGTGAGTGACTCAGTAAACAAGTTGGGGAGTCCATGCATTCTGCGACATAAATTGCGTTCTCTGGCTGAGGTTAGAACGTAAGTTGCGACGGGCAGCAACTGCTGTGCGAGAGATTAGATAGGTGTTATGATCGACTCCCCAGCGGGTAAAGCGAAAGGAAGAACTTGGTGCGTTATTATTTTGCGTCTACATCACGAGAAAAAGCGTAGCGAGAGTGCGAACTAAGCGAAGTGGAACTGAATTAAATACCATTAGTGAAGCGACAGTGAAAACAGAGCAAAGTTACAATGCAATTGTTCTTATATATTCGAAGTAAATATGTCAGCAGACTTGATAGCGATTCCTTTTGCTTAACTACTTTAAATACCGTAAATACTACATCACTTTAGTGAGCATGTAAATCTCTCGATGGATAATATAAATCAGGTATGCTATAATGCACATTGTTCGTGCTAATCCCAGCTTTTCATTTTCCCTGCCATCTGAAGCATAATTATACACACAGGTTTATATATTAGTGGCCATTAAGCAGTACAGCTAAAGTTTTGCAAAGATGATCTTCACTGTTATTTCACTTACAATTGCACACTACATTGCAAACAACCGCTGCCGATCTATCACGTCGCTAACGAAATCACTTTAACTATTTGTCTTTATAAATAAACACATATAAAAAGTTCGCCTTCTGTAAGATTAAAAATTCAAATTTGAATTTTCGACAACAGGACAGAAATTGTACCATATCATTCTCTATGGTGCAAAAGCTAGAATTTCTGTCTTGTAATTCAGAAGGTGTTTGTGGACGCTTAGTTTGGGGTGAATAGTCTACATGAAAAGCTCTGTGGAGTCGGTGATCACTTAAGTACTCAATCTCTGCCACTCTATACCTGATATGGTGCCCTCAACAATAGCCACGTAAAGAAAGCTTGGGGGGAGAGATCAGCCATTGAGGAAACTGGAATAAGCTTCATCGGGAATGAAAGAATAGGGACGAATAAATAACATACATAAACTGAATACCTGGAACAGAGTTGCATAATTGAGGAGCTTTTTTTTTTTTTTTTCAAAACTGAACACGTCCACCGAAAACCGAAAATCAGTTAGGAATGGTATTCTGTTAAGATTCTTGGTTGTAATATGATACTGTTTTTATTTTCTACCAGAACTGAACATTTCATGTACAAATGTGTACTTAAAGTTCTACTTTACATCAAAACTTAATATGTCTATTACATTGTAATCCGATGTTCATTTTGTTAACAAGAATGAACATGTCCAGTATAAATTACCATACAGTCAATGTTTTGTTTTCATAACCGAACATGTCCATTTTCAAAATTTTTCTCTTTTCCATGTGCTTCCTTTCCCCGAAGTTTTTGAAAATTACATAATGATATTCTATCCCCTAACTAATGAGGGTTTAATGTGTTCTTACTTGTTCAGTTTGCGGCAATGAGTTCTGGCGTACGCCTTAGCTTTTAGTGGTAGTGCAGATATTCTTTACTCATCAGGTGCTCATTGAGGTGAAAGAAAGAAATTTTAAACAGTGCAATAAAAGTAACAATCGATGAAACTAATTGCGGTACTAGGAAATGTGTATTGTTTAGTGTTTAACGCCCGCTTTTACTACATACGGCACCGCAGGCGATGACACTGATGTTACATGAGATGAAGATGGAGCACCGATGGAATGAGATGGCGGGGGAAACCGGAGATCCCCGAGAAAACCCGCCCCAGTGCCATGTTGTCCACCACACATCTCACTTTGCGGTCGCCTGGGATCGAACCCGGGCCACCTTGGTGAGAGCCAAGCGGTCTAACCACTGAGCCACGGCGCGGCCTACGGTACTAGGAATAGAGGAAGATCAAAATCGGAAACCAAATTGAGAAGCCAAAATAAAAAAAGATATGCTGAACCGCACCCTAGAATAACCCAGGTCAGCTGTTTGCATAGGCCTCGATCACAGAACACTAGTATGTTGCGCCCGCCTCGGTAGCGTAGATGGTAGCATGTCTGCCTCACGTTCAAGGGGTCCCGAGTTCGAATCTCGGTCAGGGTGACTTATCTGGATAAGGTTTTTTCCGGGGTTTTCCCTTATCCTTCAAGACGAATGTCGGGTAACTCTAAGCTCCAAGGACCCTGGAATCATTTGAGCATTATTTCATCCAATTCATTCACCGTCCGATATGACTTAACGTTGGAGGACGTAAATTAACACACAAAACTAATATGTTGCTTTCTTGAGAAATTACTCAAGTATAATACTATTACCTGTTCTTGTTCCCTTCACTTTAATGTATGGAAAAGTAAAGCTATCAATGGATAGTATAGAAAAGGGCACTTTAGTTTTCACTATCAAGACATTTTTTAAAAAAACTGGATATGTTCATCACTTTTTTATCAAAACTTAACATGTTGAAATAGTTTTATCTATTAATTTTAAAACTAATAGTACTATATATGTGGTTTTAAGTATATGATTAAGAATTATTAAAGCTCCATGTACAGCCTTACGCCAAAGAAAAGGAAAAAATTATAGTATGGATATACGTTTTTTCCATTTCCTGATTATCTTCAACTGATGGATAAGTTCAGTTTCGAAAAAAAGCTCCTCAATAGTGTTCAAGAAAAAGAAATATAATGCTAATATCTACACATTTCCGTACAGATTTAGTACAAAGGGGGAATTTATAAAGGTATTCCTCATTTACAAATATCTTCACACACCTTCTTCATGAGCATAAACATTTTCCTAGGTTTGGTTTAAAATTAGCAATAGGGACTTGGTTGCGTGCAAGAGGCGAAACTAGATGTCAACTTGGGAATAACTGTTGATATAAAATTCATTGTTTCGGGAAACGCTAGAATAGAATAAACACTGCATATTTTAGTGAGCTGCTAGCTTTTGTCTTTTTCCTGTGGCTAGCTACTTATACAAAATTCGATAAATAACACACGGAACTGAACCGATCATTTATAGAAAAATCAGTGTGGAGTCTTTATGGCAACTCAAGCCTAAGATGTTTTAATCCAAGTTGTTGCAGCCAGTTTTGATAAAGTAAACATTTTCCATGCAAGGGAGGATTTACAGACAAACACATCCTTGAATGTTTAAAACCTGCTTGGCTGAAAAAAAAATTAGTATTTATTCTTTTAAGCCTCGAGTTTCACGCTCTCAGTTCCTTTCTCTCTCTCTATCTCACGTATATAAATTGTCTTCAAGTCATCATTTGTATTCGGAATACCTCTAAAACCGTATTTACGATGAGAAGCAATATTTCCTCTACCTTAGTAGTGCAACAATAACTTTAGCAACAGTGAGACGATGTTAAACATTGTAAAGCCGAATAATGATGCTATAATGCGAATTAAGCACAATGATATTAGCGGTAATAACCGACATCGAACAGAAGTATAAACACTGATGTGTTACTAACGGTTTGACGACTTCGGTAGCTTCCCCTCTATAGTGTGCAATGATTGCATTACGTTCTAAGCATTATCCATTACGGTAAGTTCTGTTATTGGATTTGTACCCAGTAACACATGTAGATAGAACCCGTTATTCATTCCACAATACCTCAGTCCACTGTTTACGTAGCAAATTAATGCAAAACAGATTACGGGGCGCGAAAGCAGGATGTACTGTTTTCAGGCAGCTGCACCGGAAGAAAACTAATGAATTACACCATTATTTCAGTTATCCGTTGGAACTCAATGCTTTTATTTTGATGTTTACAGAGGTAAATGTGTAATGCATATAACGTACTAAGTAAAAGGCCTAGTGTGCAGTTGCTATTTGGTGAAATATAACATTAAATTAGACTTAAAATGCTTTGTATGACAACGATGCTGAAAATTTCCATGATAATACCAGCTCCGCCGGTGTACCGGAATTTCGTGCTCCAGGAGCTCTTATACTAGTACTGCTGATATGGGGCTGCAGCTTTTAAGCACCCCTAAAAGTTAGTGACCTGAGTCGGGTTTGAATCTGAAACTTTAGGATCAGAAGACAAACGGTCCAAGCAAATTATCCGCCCAGATCAACATATTTTGGACGTAAAGGAGCTTGCATTCATATACCAGATATCTCAAAACAGCACGGTAAGTGTTGTTTGAGGGGAAAAAAAAAAAAACGGCCCTACTCTGTTGGAACCAGTACCACTACTTTTCGACGGGTAAGGTGCTTGCGGTACAATGAAGGTCTACTACGGGATCACCTAAACATCACATATCCAAATCGATGCAGTGATAAAGACAGGTCATTTCATGCACACAACGCTTATATTTCTGTGACATACAATCTGTAATATTGTGTACACTACTCTTGGAACATCAGAGGAACACCTCGATTCCTTGCAGATACAGGAATTCTTAGCATCATATCGCACTTATTGGTTCATGTGCAATTATTGTTGTAATTGCGTTTTTATTTATGGATACTCTTTGACTGCTGTAGTTCTCAGCATCATATATAATACTGGCGTGAACAACCATTTAAGTTTACTGAGAGACATATTTATCAAGCTTGAGATAATTTTTCGTGCCGTATATCCAGAGCATTAGACCATCCGCTTTACTTCCCTTCCGAAGGAAATCATACTAAATTATTTTACATACGAAAGAATTCGATTCTATTCACCAGGTATGAAGCCGCGAGCTTGGGAACTTGAGGCTAGCATGTTACCCCTACGCAATGGAGAATGGCCGTCTATGGTTCCTAAGCCTATGCAACGCCAATGTGGGTTCCGCGATCAAGTGGAAAGTAGATATATTGTAACCCGTTTGTGATGCACTATTCTGTTGAGGTTATTGACGAAATTTGAATGGACACTAATCAATAAAGGCCGGACAGATGTACGCTCGTATGCGATACAAGTTAGTTGGACGCAGTATATGAATGATTTCAGAGGTACAGCAGGACCATCAAATGGTCAGGCTGTACTAACCTGTAGATGTTTACATATGCGACCGATAACAGTACAGTCCATGTACATCATATTTATGGAAAACCGCACACATCTCCGGCCTTTAGTCATCAATATACCTAAAGCATTTGAACCTCCATAATTCATAGCATCCAAACCGTGCTTTCATTGAGGTGGGTTCTTCTTGCAAAATAATCACTTTATCATCCAACATAACAGTCCTGCGCTGTGGTGTTATTGGCTAGGGCATCATGCTTTGGTTCCCTGCCACAGAATGCGGCCCGGGATTGATCCCACCCCTGGAGTTGAGGATTTTAAGTCAAGGGTACAGGACCAGTGCCCACTCAGTATCGTGAGGAAATTGAGGAGCTTACGATAGGTAGGCAGCCCTGATCAAGAAAGCTTATTTTCCGGCTGGGGGTGTCGAAATGTTGACCACATCTCCTCCCCATATCGGCTTGATGATCGCCTACCTCTAACTTGCGTGTGTGGGCGTGAGGCCGGCAGTCGGATTGGCAGACCTTGGCCCTCTATGGGCTGTCGCGCGAACGTTTATCATCCAACATAACATAAAATGTTGTTTGTCCTAGTTTGTAACACCCTGTATAATGTAGAGCTTTGCGTAACAATATCGTCCGAAGACCTAATAGGTACATTGGCAGTTTCACATTCGTTGATTTAATTTTGAAAGCAAAAATTGCTAGTGTGATACATTCATACGTAGTTAAAGAGAAGTTTAATATATTATATAAAGGAATTTCTACAATAAAATAGAAATGAAGCGCTCATTAAGGGTAGAATCTATTTGTTAAAAGGAGAAAATGATACCACTGCGGGCTCTATAATTAAAATAGTCCAGGATTACCTACTTCATTTTCCTGGCATGTATATCCATGAGGCTTATTGCTGATACAATGACAAATGATTCGAAGGTACCAAATATGGAAGCAAGGAACCGGCAATAAGTTTACAAGTGATAGAGCTGGTGACACTTCAATTACTTCCAAAAAGTCAAAGAAATGTTACAAAGCAACCAACAACAGGTTGCCTGAGTGGCGCAAGGCAATAAAAATAAAAATTAACTGTACATATTTAAGACGTGTGTTAGCATATTTTAAGTTATTAAATGATAGTGAGAACCGAGCGATAGGAAGTTAAAATCTGGACAATGTTCCAATAGAATCCTTCAAATATAAATTTTACAGAAACATCCAGTTTTTGAAAAAAAAAAATTGCTTACATATAACTAACCTTAAGGAAGAAGTGATGAAACTGCTGAACATATTTAGATCCTCTACTGTAATGTTTATTTCTTGCAGTTATTACTAGCGACTTCGAGAGCGATAGACGTCTTTAACATATACTGGAAAATTAAGAACTAGCTGGAATAATTCGTTTCAAATATCACGCAAGAAGTAACTTAACTGTTGCATTTAATTACGAAACCGTCTACAGTTAAAAAGCAATTAAATTTATGACCAGACATATATATTTGGTGCAGCAAAGTAAAAGGGCTTTTAGCGTACAAACATGGCTTAATTATCTCCAGCAACCAGAACCCCATCTGCAATTTAAAAACTATTCGTCTACACTGTGGCATTCCGCACAAGGTAATAAATGATATGCACATTAATCATGTGCTACTGATTCATTATTTAAAAAGCGGTTATTCGTGTTATTCATTAATTACCGACTTACGAGGGTCAGCTGATAAATCCCTGGCCTCACAATAAAAAAGAAAAAATAGCTTTTCTTTATTTCTCAACATAATCTTTAGAAAGGCGAATACATTTGTCATATCGGCGTTCTAATTTAATTAAAACATCTTTGTAGTGCGATTTTCATGGTCCTCAAAATTGTTGTTTACCGCATCAATGACCTCCTCGTCACTGTGAAATCTTCGTCCTCTATGAAATTTTTTGAGTTTCGGGAACAGGTGGTAGTCATTGGGTGCTAGATCTGGTAAATAGGGCGGTTTTTCAAGCAATTGCAACTTAAATTCGCACATTTTTCCTACTGCAATGGCTGAATGATGGGCCAGTGCATTGTCATGAATAAACAGGATTCCTTTTTTCTTTGCCAAACGGTCTTTTCCTTTTCACCTCATCACTCAAACGATGCAGTAAACTTGTGTAGTAGTCACCAGTGATACTTTTACCCTTTTCCAAGTAATCAATAGAAATAATTCCCTGTACATTCCAGAAAACACTTGCCATAACCTTGTTAGCTAACAAAATTGACTTTGCCTATTTTTCGAAGTTGGTTCACATGGCTGAATCTACTGTTTTGAGTGGGATTTACTTTCTGGAGTGCAGTGATGTGTCCAGGTTTCATCCATGGTAATAAGCCATCTCAAAAATTCACTGGGATTTTTACGTTTGAGCTCCAAATTCTTAACTCCAACAGTTCTTCTTTGCAACTTTACAGACTTGACAATTTGTCAAAAAATGCAGCACTCACTTTGCACATACCTTGTGAAAGCCCAAGACATTACTTAAAATATTACCCGGATCTTCTTTAGATATACTTACAGCCTCTGCTATTTCAGTAATAAACGATGAATTTTTTCAACGATCTCTGGAGTTTTGACTTTCACATGGACATCCAGAGCGAGGCTCGCCATTAGCACTCGTACGTCCCATTTTAAACCCTGCAACCTGAACTGCATCCGGGGGCTAAGGTACAATTATAAATAGGGGCAGGGATTTGAGTTCTCAGTTACGTTAATGCCAGAAGTTCTACTCACATTAATCCTGGACCCGTGGGACCAAGGACCCGGGTGTCCTTCGACCAGGGAGTTACCGAGCTGTCCCAAAAAGGGCACCCGGCGCCTCCGTGGGGGCCTTCCATAGGACAAGACCTAGAGACTAACAAGCCTTCACCCATCTGGTCCTGTGGACTCAAGACGGGATGGAAGTGGGTACGCCACTTACGCGCGCCAACTCCAAAATGGGAAGGCTACCGATATGACCTCGGTGGTGCCGCCTGGTGATCTAACACACTTTCTACTAGCTATGCTGGCTAGTACCCGGGAATATTAATGGCTTCCCTCAACCCCATCCGGAGACGTACCCGATCACCCACGGGTATCGGGAACCACTGCCCCCTCGAGTCAAACCCAAACCGAACAACTCCCACTCAGGTGGGGGCTCGAATGTTCAGCCCGAGTTTCCTCTAGTAACGTCAGAGGTACCACGCGTGCTAGGGGTCCGCAGCGTCCGCAACACGGCAGCTGAACTGGACGGATCCCCTCCCCTGCGGGAAACAAACCCATACGGTTTCAGTCGTACAGAAAACTTGGGGAGGTGTCCCAGCCTATTTGACACTTTAATATAGAACAACGAATTACTCACCATGCACGTGCCACGAAAGTAGAGCCCCGACTCCCTTGACTCATCTACCCGGTGTTACTCCCAGAGGAAAGCCAAAGCAACCACCACGCGCCCGTACTGGAAAAGGGGGAAACGCGAAACTACTGAGAAAAGAGCCTCGTAAGAAAGTGCAATCAGTACAAACCCCTCCCCCTTTTAATCACTGTATATGAAGGAGCAAGAGTTTTCAATGCACTGTCTATTTCCTCCTTGACTTCTTTAGCCGTTAAGCATTTAAAATGGAAGTATTTAATCATTGCTCGTTTATCCAAATCCTCCATTTTCGTGAAACCTTTATACTTGTACTGTTTAAAATGCTTTCATTCTAAAAATAAACAAGCTATTGACCTGTAAGTATGGCTACAAGCTAGTCTAGAGTTGAACTATATGATGCTATCCGTCAAACTGGCCAAGTGGCGCCATCTTTATGTGAGGCCCAGGACTTATCAGCTGATCATCGTACTGCATTAACATATCACATCCGATGGACAAAAAATTATGCAATTTCTGCTTTCTACACACCCTACGTTGCGTAAAATGCGTGTCTAATAGAAAAGATAACGTATGGACTTTAATCAGGTTGGCCAGACTTCATAATCATACAGCGAAATAAGAACAGAGTGAAATCAGTTATTTTTAGTTCTCCACAGGATTTAGGATCATAACAAATAAGCAACTGAGGTACGGAATTAAATAAGCGTCTAGATGGCAAGATTTAAAAGTTTCATTTTAAACTTCCAGCATCTATGGAAGCTGCCATTTACCAATGTTCTCTCTTTGCAGTGCTGGAGAACTAGCTCTGATGCTAAGATTAACGTCATGCTTTAACTTGACATATAAGTAAGTTATACGAATGGGGACAACTCGTGCACTACGACCTACATAGATCTATTGTGGGTATAAACACATGCGACGAATGGATTAAGTGAAGAAACCACAGGTGGCAAGAGGCCGCCGGGACAGAGATTCGCAGTAAGCCCTAAAAGTTTCAGGCTCAAAGACCTCCTACAGCTGCAGCTTCCTAGAAAGAGCGATGAACGACCCTTCGATTAAACTTCCCTCCAGTGTCAAAGAGTAGTATTCCTTCCTTTGAGAAAATAAGTCCCCTTGGTGTAGTTTAACGTACACTCACAACACTTATAGGGTTTCATCATCCTCAAGCTTAGGCATTCAATTTGCTATTGGCAGTTATTTAGGAAAGCAGGCCATAACACCAGAAACGCACAATTTACAGAAAAATCTGTTCAAAATAAAAATTAAAGAAATATGGAATGTGGATTCATCTGTCATAATAAACTGTAGTAGGAATTTGTAGGGCAAAAATTCTCGTAAAGGTTAACACCTCCACTGAAGATTGTTTAGGAGCTATAATATTTTTTCTGTGAGTGATGCAGAATTGATAGCAAGCATGCCTACAGTGATAACATATTTGCCAAATTAAAGAGAAAATTTCAATTAGGAAAAATGTCACTTTTTGGCAATTTTTGCCAGTTGAAAGTGTATACATTCAACAGATATGTTCCACCACTCTCTCTGTGTTGTGGCTTAGTTACAGCTATTTAATACTGATTTTATGTCATCTGCTCAGTTAAGAACTGGTCCCAAACATAAAGATAAGCATATTCTCCAAATCATTCAGAATTTATTTAAAAAGGCTGAAATAATATAATCAATGAATAAATGATCTGAACAAAATTGCCCGTAAGGCATATTGCAATATGCAAACATACTGCTGTCAAATAATGAATAAAATTGGTTTTATTAACTATAATGTAATACACATTGTATTTAGAATATTATATCCAGGCAATAAAATTGAAGACACTGCTCTAGAGCAGTTGTGTGAGTAGTAGTGCACCGCAGCGGGCCTGTCGCCTTGCCTAGGGCAAGGCGAGCAAATACTCATAGTTAGAAACCAGTTCAGTCAACCTTTCGAGTGACACTAAGAGGCTGCGAAGGAAACTGCAGACATGAGTCGTCGTAATTTGAAACCGAGTGCGAAAAACAATTGATATGTGAAATAGTCTGCAGTAGTATACAGTGCTATTTAAATTTTGTACTTCCATTGCGTAACATACAGATATAACACCATTTTTGCTTCAATTATGACGTATGCGGCAGCAGTTTGGGCAGAAAGGATGGATGATGTGCAAATAAGAAGATTGTTGAGAAGAGCGCAAAGAAAAGTATTATTACGTCTGACAGGAGCTGTAAAAACAACAACTATGGCATTGCTAGTAACAACGGCCATTTGGCCGATTGATTTATTAATAAGATTGAAGGGCGCAAAATTTTGGGCGAAAAAAGGAAATTTAGAAAAAGTTTATAATATAACTGGAGTCAGAACAAACAAATCTTGGGGGATTAAAAATAGTTTAAAAGATAAATGGCAAAATAAATGGACAGAAAGTCTAGAAGGTAGAAGAGTGTTTGAAATTTTTCAGAACGTCAAAGAGAGATTAAAATTGAATTTTATTCAACCAACAAAGGGATTTATACATTATATAACAGGACACGGACCTTATAAGACCTATTGGAAGAAAATCAATAAAACTGAAAATGATATATGTGAATTATGTAACAAACAAGATAATCCTGAACATGTAGTATTTGAATGTGGAAGATATGCAATTCACCAACAAGAAGAGAGGCATGCGCTAGCAGGATATATCGTAAATGACATAATTCGAGATCAACAATTGGTAAATAAATTACAAGTTTTGACTAACTTTGTAAGTAAGAAAGCATGGGAGGTAAAAATATTCAAAGGAGAAAGAGTTGATAATAGGCGAAGAATAGTACAAGATCCAAGAAGGAGTTCTAGAATACAAAATAGGATAAGACGGGAAGAATTATTGAATAATTTAACAATGGAGTTGACTGCGTGGGCGGCGGAGGGAGAGAGTGATGGCAGAGGCCATGGTGGACTACAGAATTAGTAGATTTAGATGTAGATTTAGGAAATAAGGATTTTGTAATTTTTATAGTTGTTTTCTTTTTTTTTTTTTTTTTTTTTTGCTTTTTTGTGTTTATTTCTGTTATTTTATTTCATTTTATTTTTGTAGAGTAGTATTCTGAGAGATTTGTATAATTATAACATTTGTAAGGATTTTATGGAAAAATAAAGAGAAAATTTGGATATATGCCCCGGTATAGTTGTCTAGGTGCCGGGATAGAATATTCAGATTTTATTTATTTATTTATTTATTTATTTATTAGTGCTTACAGTATATTATGCTAAAAATACAACATAATTAAAGATATGAAATGAAACACCAGGCAACATACAATCAGCTTAATTTTAAAGGTAACCGCCAACTCGTATTAATAATTTTGTTATATCCTATTTCAATTATTGAAAATAGTGTAATTATTTCCTTGCATATTTTTAATCCCCAAGGGTTAAGCATCTCTACTTCAAGGATGAGAGTTTGAAAGCTACGGTATTATATTTTCTATAAATATACCGATATGTATAGTTTTCCGATATGTCTTACTTTGGATGACGTTTAATAAAAAAGAATGGATCTGCTATAAGTCCAAATCAACATATCTTTATGAATTCTGTGATCATACTTTTATTTAATTAGAGTTTCTCGGGCTTCCAGTCGTGGCATGTTGATAAAATAGCTCGAGCTTTCTGCCACGCTTGCTCTATAGACTTCTTCAGAAAGCGAGTTTTTTTTAGGTACTCACAGACTTTTCACAGAACGAAGGTTTTTACTGCGTGCCCACCCAGTTTTTGGGTTTTACCACAGTTTGAAATTGTTTGTTGTGGGATATTCGAATGTACCTATAAGAATAATTATGAGGTAATATTATATAGGTTGTCTCAAAACACACCAAACTATTATAGCAGTTGCGTAGTTTATAACGTTAGTCCGAATTTCGGTGTCGCACCTTCGAAGTTCTGTTATGTATAATTTTATGCAGCATTAGATATTCAATGATTTTGTGATTAGGCAGCACAGGAACCACTTTTGCACGTACTTCAGATGTTGTTACTGGGACGCACCGGCCACGAAAACAGAAACATTGCTCCTGGCTCTTTATCAGTGACCCTAGCCTACCTTTCAGGTAAAGTCCGTTTACTCAACGCATGTGCAGTTCCGAGTCAAAGGAACCTGAGCCGCCCGCCCACTAATGACCGTCATAAATCTATCTCCACACTTCAGAAATGGGACACTGTCGTTGAGGACCAATAGCAAACCTGATTTTCTCGAAGTGACAGACGCATGTCTAGTCCACGTGGAGTCTCAGTTGCCAAAGTTCCAACTTCTAGTTCATCTGTTTCATTACGTGCAGAAATTCGTTGTGTGTCACAATGTGGAGACCGTAGGAGGAAAATGCAGTGGTAAATGCAAATGAAGTAGAGATAAATAATCAAAGTGAAGACAGTGTGAATAACTGGGCCGAATTATATTACTGAAAAAACCTAAAAAATAACAAAGTTATAACGGGAACTGTTTCTAAGCAAATTCAAGCGCTTGTTTTGAACACATATAAATATGTGGCGAAAAATAATCTTGGTAAGGGGTCATGCAATGAACCTGATAAGTTCTGGATATTCACAGAAGTACAGTGAGAAATATTGTGACGAAAGGAATACCAAAGACGCCGATCAAGTGTGAAAACAAAAGGAAACGTTTCTCTAAAGTAGAAAATTTCATGTGCTATTTAATTCGTCGAGAAATTTATAGATTCTATGCAAAAGGGAGAGCGCCCACCTTAGACGAATTGGTTGCACATTTGCAAGAAATTTGTGATTTTCCTTATGGGCGCTTCACTTTGCGCGGTCTCCTAAAGGAGCTGAGTTTCAAATACTGCACTTTGAATAAGATAAGGGTTATTATGGAATCCAATAGACTTTGTCAAAACTAAGGAAGTTTTGCAGTAATGGACATAAGATTATTTATTTAGACGAAAACCCGTACGATACTCATGACGTACCGAGAAAGGTGGCAACCTTGCAGAACGGTCTGGGAGAAGGAGGGTCGGGGGTTGTAAAACGATTATAAGGGTTCGTCAAAGGCAGAAGCCGACGTGCACATGCTTTAACTAAACAGACTTTAAGGGGACAAAGGGCAGTTAGTAGTGCAAAAGTCGACTAATAACTCGGACCATTGCAAGGTTGCTCTTCAGTGTAAAACTATACATTCCGTCCTAAAAGGGAGGATTTTGCGCGTACTTCAAGCAATATGGAGGGCTATACGAACGCCGAAATGACGGATGTGGCTTTGATGGATGGAAGAGCTGAAGGGAGCGCAACGAACGCACGATTAATTTAGTTTCATAAAAAGTATGAATTGTATAAATAGTTATATCAATGACAATATTTGTTTGTTTAACTTCAGAGCATTTTGTTATGATCTTAACTGTAACATTTTTTCAACCGCTTACTGTAAATATCAACAGCTTCCTTTTCAGCTACAAATGCTTTATTTAGTATTATTAAACACGTGAAATAAAATGCTCGTCTCATGGTATAAGCCATTTAGTTTTGGTTATTTTATCTACAATTCCTTGATGTTGTTTTCTGTTCTGTTTATATTTTAATGCTTCCATCCTCAGCCTCACTAACATTAACTTAACTCAAAAAGGTATAAGTTGCATATGTCTACCAGCTTATTTGCCACCATGGACTACTGTAACGGGAATTTTGGAACACGTTAAACACTCATAAGCAATAATTAAGCAATAGCTTCTTCATGGCGGTTTCATAAGCCATAGAAATTCTTAATAGTAGCAAGCTACGGCGGAGTATGCCGGTATGTTTACAAACAGCTGCAGCATGCGGCACGGCGTGTTGACCTATACCTGCGAATTTCGACAACGTGAGGGACGCGTCGTCGTTCCTGTCACTGTCTAATACACACTTATTCTGGAGCACTTTTATGCAGCTCTATTGGCGGTAAAAGCTATGTATATGCTCTCTTTTGTGCGTGCTCTGCTCAGCCCCCTGCCTTATCAGTATTTTGTAAGTCTATGGTAATATCGGTCACAACGTTGTCAGACCGTGGCCTTGTCAAATAAATTCCTGCGGTCGTTGTCTAATTTGTGCTGGGCCAATGCTGACTTCTCTGGCTGAAGTACTCTTCGGTGTCGTTTATGTTCCGAGCATCTCTCTTCTATGGTGTGGCCTGTCTGTCCTATATGTCTTCCCACATTGGCATGTGATTTCATATACCCGGGATTTTTTTAGTCTCAGATTATCCTTGACTGATCCTATAAAATGTCTCAGCTTCCTTGGTGGTAAAAATACGGTTTTGACGTTACATCTGTTTAAAATCTTGTTGGACACTATGCTGTAGAAGGTAATAAAGAACATTTTATTTTATAAACATCGCACAGCTGGTAACCCAAAAAGATTTAATTAATAATCATTGCCATGAATGCTTCAAGTCTTACATTATGCTTTTATTTATTTAGTTATTCATTTATTTATTTTTATATCTGACTTGAACATTTTACTTCTGGAATTAAAAAACAGAAATGTCTCTCATTATGAAACATGTAAATGTGTACATGGTTATGTATTACGAAAATACTAACCTTAGGGCTATGGTAGGTTTAATAATCACTGCAACCTGAGCCAACTCATCAGAAAGATTTTAGCAATATGTCATTAAAATAATCATTTCAACTACGTAAAGCAAATTTCTATTTATGCCTGACACACTGGATGGCACATTTCTCTTCACATATCAAATTGCATCTGCATTATTATCCATCCACTACAACGCAATTCTAAGGAAAATATTTCATAGGCTATACGTGCCTCAGGCAAGAATTTAATTGTGAGTATAATGAAGCTTCAGGTAAATATGCATAGAGCTATGTGTCTATACAATTAGCATATGTTTAAATACTTTAGTATAGTGTGGTCAAGTATTTCCCATATTTGACTAACAGTGAGACAAATCTATTAGATACGAGATGCAGGTTTCTTCAACTACTTCTGTTACCTCACAATATACGTCATAAGAATGCAGGATTCTAGTAACGTAATTTTCCACGCACGTGTTGACACATCTCATTCCGCAAAGGCTTGAAGCACGTCCATATGACATTCATCAGATTATCGAGCGTTAGCGTTAAATTAATTTTCCAGAGCAAGATATCTTGTCAGTGCTGCTCTAGTTACGACTATTCCGGAAATGCTCCTCTGTCATTCTTTATATTCATCACCGTCCTAGGATTCAGAAATTCTTTAACATTAATTATATTTAATGTTACCGGTGAGGATTTAGCTACAGCATCTGATGAGAAGTGAAGTGAAATTAGACTTCCACTTTAGAGCTCGGAGGCGGAAAATATTCGATTAACTCGTTTTACGTACGTAATCCAGCTTTGCAATTCTAGAAGGCTACAGTAGCATACAGTTTGGTAAAGCTAGCGTTATTTCCTCTTCTGCCCATCAGTCTTCAGCTATTACAATAAAATTTAGAAACAAAAAACATGTGATTGAACTAAATGTTGACAACTGTGCATCGTTACTCCTAAATGAATCTAAATTAATTTTGTAAATTACAAAATCAAATTGGGAACTGGCAAAATAAATCTGAGTGTGTTAAGCCAAAGTAATATCAAAAACAAAAATGCAGGAGAAGAAGAAAGCTGTTAGTAATATATGCCCAATGGCTTAAGCACAATGGATCTGAAAGCCCCATGTCCCCAGAGTTTACTAGAATTACACATTGTTTCTGGAGACACGTAACTTTATTTGAACATTACATAGAATCAATTACAGCTTTTAAGGTTCTAACTGCAGAGCAACGTACTTTATAAAAACTACAGGAATTGTGGCTGAATGGAGAAAGAAAAATTAAACTCAAAATTTGCAATGTGAAGTTTCTACCTCATATTAGTTTAAAGAGATATGGAAAGCAATAAGTAATTTCAGTAATTTTGAGCCTGTGCATCTGGAAGAACACAAAGCTGTTTACATTCTCATGCACAGTTCATATTCTTACCAATCTTTTGTTTTAATCAAATTATCTGGTATATACAGCAATAAGTGAAACAAATCTACTAGTAAAATCCTTTGCAGGACTAAGGATAATCCCCATAATGTTTCCTTTTACTGTAATGAAAATAATAAGAATAGTTAGGACACTTACTATGGAAACCCCTTTGGAATAACAGAAGCTGAGTGCAATACGGTATATACACCGGTTCATTCTTCTCTGAGGAAATCTAAGTATGATTTAATTGTTAATTGGAAATATCTATTTTTATTTAGTAAAACGGTGCTGAGAACGAAGTGCTTAAAACAATTAAAAAGATATCAGAATTCGGTTATATTTAAGAAATAATACAGTAAAACCTCTGTAAAACGGAATGCGATCGTTCCGGTATTTATTTTCCGTTTACACAGAGAGTTGTGTTTGAATGCAAAGAAATTAGAAAAGCTATAGTCGCACAAGTTTACAGTGAACGAATAATATAAAATGAAATGCAAGTAACAAGAGGTTAATGCGTATTTATTTGCAACTTAGGTACAATACTTGCAGTTCATCTCCTAGTTTCTCTGTCTGTTTTCAATGTTCCCTTTCCAATCTGCAACTATCTGCATATCTAACATCATTTGCTTTACCACACATAGTATTCAGAACAATGTTATGACGATATTTGAAATTATTGAGGCATCTATTGAAAACTCTTAAATGGTTTTTACCTAATTTTCCTGCTGTCTCTAAAGCTTGAGTCTGAAACAATGCGAATTCTTTTAGCGCGCGCACTAACAAACCATTCAAACACAGCACGATTTAGGTCGTCATACTCTGTAGATTTTGTGAGGAGCTTTGACATGCTCTGCTTTCCCTTTAACCATTCGTCTTTAATTTTTAATTAGCTTTTCAAAATCTTATAACTCTGAATTTTCCCCATTTTAAACAACACGGTTAATTCCTTACTTGTACGTTTGTTATTCTCGTGTGTTTAAATAAGCTTAATTTTTTCCTCCAGTTATAATGTCTCATATTTATAACTTATTTTACAGAATTTGTGGACATACAAACTAATTTCATCGAGTATTTAACATCCATGTTATGTACATGGGTAGAACCTGGTAATGGGATCGATATTTTCATGTTGTATAAAATGCTCAGTACTTTATATGCTCAAGATAGTCAGTTCTCGCAGCCGTGGTTGTTAGAGTGTGAATGGCGTTCTACCGCGTAGAGGATCGAGGGTTCTAGTCCCGCCTTGGGCATTGGTGTTGGTGTGTATTATGCATATTTATAAAGCAACAAAAAATGAAAACCTGTAAAATGCGGAGGTGCGAAGCGGCGCAAATGAGAAAAAGGAAAAGAAAAAGAAAACGAAACGTTTACTGATATAAAAGAGGTAAATGCGTTTACCAGTGTATGATCACGTAGGGCACTGATGACCATGAGGTTGAGCGCCCTTATATATAAATCATCATCATCATGTATGATGAATTCTAACATAGTGTTATCGAAAATTATATACCAGAAATTACTCTTGTATGGTTTACGATCACAGTGCCATGTTTATCTCCCTAAAAACTTACAGCTCAGAATAATGACTGTATAATATAACCTTGCAATGCTTTTGAAAAAAATGAACATATTAAAAATTTAAAGTATAAATACATATATTAATTATTTTATCAAAGTTTTTAGTCCTTTAGGTTCCGTACCTCACATGTTTGTCCTTCGTTTACATGACAAGCTATTAAGTGGGTCACCATATTTCAGAACTTAGGTGTTCTGGAGGTGTTTGGTATAAAAGGTTTTGTGATACGACACGCAAGACGAATAGAAAGGGGAAAGCGAAGGGTTGATGCTGATCTCTAGACTGCTGGAGTAAATAGGTCAAACAGAAATAGCGTGACAAAAAGTGTAACCCTCAAGCAGCATTATACATACATAGGTATGATGGTAATAAAAAGATACTCCTGATACCCATTTAAGAATTTCTTGGTCTTACAAGTCTCTCACTTTCTGTATACTTTAACAGGCTGAATATTGTGCTCACCGATATATTAAAATTCTAAAAGAGATTTCGAGTTCCGATAAATTTATAAAGCCTGGATGAAAAGTTTATGCAGTTAATATTAAAATGGTGTGTCTTGCTCTATTTGCAACATCTTGTGATAACATCACTAATACCTTCTTTGCTGAGTATGTTGCCAGCTGCTACAGTGGCCTAACCGTAAGATTTGTCAGTGTATGCGTGGGTGGGGTGAGAATAAACAACATCAGTTAATTTAATTAACAGCTAAATTTAATGGAGTGTAATAAATGAGTTTTTGAAGAGAGTTATCTATTTTCAGCTTAAAGAATTATACATATTGTCCGCTAGTGACTTATTTGATTATAGTGGTGGTTTGTGCCAAGTGACGTGTGACGTCACCCTGTCTGACTTCCTATTGCTGTCTCTCCCAAAGTGAGCATGTGTTTTTTGCGGCTAAAGAGCATTGTGTGCGAGATGGCTGGTCTCTGAACATTATCAGCGCAAGGTAATGCTGCTGTTTGTTGTATCTTTGATTTAATACATTAACATTTAAACCATGCTTAACTGTTTCGTTGAATTACCTAAAAATCCCAACCTTTCCTACCAAACATGAGTTCTATGAATCCCATCTGAGCCTAAGTATTCCTAGTCCACTCTGGCCACCTGTTGGAAAACCTAAATCCAATTCCATCCATGGCCAGTTTATGGCGTTATTTTTCTGAAGTTTAGTACTAGAAATTGCAAATAATGAACTATTATATGTTACCTACTGACATTTCTAACGTAACGTTAGTGAGAACTTAGGAGCATAGGCCGCAGTGGGTCGCTGAAATGGAATCCTAGTATCATCTTACTGCGGCCCCCAATCTTTTAGGCGTAGGGTCTGCCGTTAATCGATAGCACTAAAACGTTTCTGTAACACAAATAATACACGAATTTTAGAATGGTTTAAAGTCCAATTTAATTCATGGCGACTCACCAACGTTTCTAAATCATATCTGGCCAAATATAACTTCCTACTGGTGTGAAATAATAATTTTTCTCTGTGATTGGCTGAATTCTGCGGTTTCTTTTCCCTTTCTAATTATTAGAACTCTGCAAGAGTACATTTTATCAATTCCTCATGGCTTCTGAATGTGATGAGTTCCAAGAAGCGGAACATTCCTTGCTATCGACTGCTATACCCCGAAAGTTGGCTAGCGGCCGCGCCGTGGCTCAGTGGTTGGACCACTTGGCTCTCACCAAGGCGGCCCGGGTCGATCCAAGGCAACCGCAAAGTGAGATTTGTGGTGGATAACACGGTGCTGGGGCAGGTTTTCTCCGGGATCTCCGGTTTCCCCCGTCATCTCATTCCACCGGTGCTCCATCTTCATCTCATGTATCATCAGTGTCATCGCCTGCGATGCCGTATGTAGTAAAAGCGGGCTTTAAACAGTACACATTTCATTTCATTTCCGACAAGCTGGCAACTAGTGATTTCAAGTTGTGCATTGCTTTCAGTGTGTGGAATTTTGTATTGCAGAGATTTTGTTTATATGATTATTAGTGTTACAAAATAATTCCGGTGTCACAACCATTATTTAATCACCTTTATACAAGATCATTCTTGTACAATGGTGTGCCTCCGATTTATAACTAAAATAAATGAGAAATTTATGTTTTGTTTAATGAGAACAAAGGACTGTTCACATTTGTATGTATAAGTTATTCCATTATTGGGATGTGATTATCTTCCTGTGACTGGGGGCTTAAAATGTTTAATAGGGTATTCTGTTCAGTCGAACCTGACACCTTGCGTATATGAACCTCTCTTGCCTGAGGACAAACTGTGGAACATCTTTTCTAGAAGTAGTTGAAATGCTTGCAGAATCCACAATACTAAAGGCCAAGTGTTACGCTTGTTAAGGTTCTTTTCAGCAGAATTTTTTGTTGTTGAACTTGGTGCAGCGCAACTTCCATGTTGAAGTTGAGAGAATGTTGTTTTCCGGTGACTGGAACCAAAGTTGGAGCGACCAACGGTAGCCCACAGTGGCACTACAAGGGTTGGCTCCCACACTTTGCTGTTTTATAACTAAGTTACAGTTTAATCTATCGCTAGAGCCATCCTCTCCGGAGCTTCATTTTTACCCCTTGGCGCCCGGCGGCTGTGCGGGCTGGTCTACCACCAGGAGATTCTTGCTTTGCATACTTCCCTCTGGAGTCCTGCCCTAAGTGGTTGAAAGAACTGTAGTGCTTACTACGAATGGGCAAATAAATATTTTGTAGCGTTTATATCATTACCGTTATTTATAAGTAAAATACTGTTAGTATAGAATTTTTTTAAACAAATAATAGTGAGTGGGTAAAATCTTTAACAAAAATGGTATTATTTTAATGTGCCAAGAATCCGTGTATTACTTTTCTTACTATTTTAGTTTTAATGCTGGCATTACTAGTTGGAGGGGTATTTTCTGTTTTATATTAATTGGTCTTATATTTAAAGATGAAATGGGGCACATGCAATTTTCATTAAAAGTGGTGTTATGACTTGTTTATATCAAATTTTACGGAATGAAATATACATCACGGATATGAAGTTTTGAAGAAAGTTGTATAATTAGTATATGATATACCAGGCTTAATAACCTTTGTAATATTGGAGAAAGTACAAATAGAAAATTTTGTTTACATAACGGGTCTTATAAAACAAGCAAAGTAACAGGCAATCTCAAATCACAGTATGGTATGTTAACCCTTACTTGTAATCGTAAAACGTGAAATAACTTCGAGGTCCGAGTTCGACCGCCCATGCTGACCTTGGGTTTTTTCGTGATTTCACCCTGGTAGGTACATAGGTGGTTTCTCATTTACAAGGCCAACGACATCCCATATATTCTATTTAGTTTTTACCTATCAGGAGCACCTTTGGTCTTAGTGGCGCATGGTGGTGCCAGACAGATGGCGCAGGTGCTTACGCAAAGGAAACAGCAGTCAACAAACCCTCAAGCAGCTCTAGGTGTGATTCCTAGCAGTCCCCTGTGATTCCTTCACTGCACCCCTTCCTCCTGGTGTGTAGTAGGTGCAATCACACAGGCTTCTGTCACGTTCATCATTATTTGACATCGGATTTGTATATACTGATATATCTAACATAAGCGTCTGTCATACTTTAAAAAATGACAAAGCATGCCTTATTTCTACAACGCATTTTAAGCACGACAATCTGGCCTGCACGATTAGAAGCAGAAATACAGTTGCCTGACACTAGGGTCTCTGTGGATGGAGAAGTGCCAAAGCTGCATCTGCCCAATACAGATGTAATTGCGATAGCTTAGCAGAAGATCCTCTGTGGGGCGAGCGGATTGGCTTCGGCGGTAGCGCCTGTGGCCCGCATTCGGCAGGTCCTCTGTTCAATTCCGTGGCCGAATTCCCGTTCCATATGTTTTCTGGCAGTTTCCTGAATCGCAAGACAAATGGTGGGAAGGAAAATTAACCCTGTAATTTCCAGTTCCTGCATTTCACCTTACCTACTTCTCATTTCATTTCACCCTTACCCCTGTTGGCTATTTCAGGGTTCCAACTACCGGCGGAGTTTCGGGGTTCATTACTGGAGTTAAATCCTCGTCCTCCCGATCGGATGAGGGAATCCGAAAGCCGTCGGGGGAAGTTGTACGATCCACCATCGGGGGAGTTAAAATGTGTAGTTATTAGATATCCTAGCACCTTTATTATCCTCTCACCTCTCGGAGATGCTCCGTCAGGGGCAAGGACACATAACATGCCACTGGCTGAGGTGCTGATTCCCCTCTCCGAACTGGGTCATAGTCATAATCAAATCCTACGTGGACATGTGACGAAGCAAGATGATGTGACCTAGATGGGTAACTATCCGCCACACACCGAGCCACGGGGTATCTCCCGTCAGATCCGTCGCGATATGACTATTTAGTTAAAGCGACGTAAAAATCGAAATAAAACTTTACACACAAGCAGAGAAGAACGTGAAGATGTCGCTAAACTCAATTTCATGTCACAAATAAAAACAAACTAAGTATGTCTCTGCATACAAATCCCTTTACCATTTGTAAGCTCTTGTTTCATACGGAAAACAAATTTCGCCACCTATTATTTTATGGCCGATTCAGTTCTGTAAGTATGATGATGCAGTTTACAGAAACGATGGTGACGAAACAAAGGGATTAGAAATGAACATTGGTGTATAGAAAGTAGCTCATAAGTTTAAAATATGATGATGCTGATGATGATTTGGCAACGACGCTAACGTTTAATCTCGTATAAAATTATGCAGAAGTAGAAATAATGTATACGGGTACGTATCGATTGTTGAAGATGTTTTAAATTTCACTGACAGTGTTAAAAGTTTTAAGTAAACGTTTACTTCTGCCTGAGATACGTTTTAACAATCCCACACCTCAGTGGAGTGGGCTAATGTGTCCAACTTCACGTCATTAAAAGGTGTCAGAAATTTATGCTCTTAGATATCTCTGAATTAACTTATAGCTTATTATTCCATACAAATTAAAATTTATGTTGATAAATGTATTATTTTTCTTTCGATTCGTACGTTTTTTTAAAGAATTGCTACATTTTTCTGGCACACACAAATTACAACAAAAATATGTTGTCATTTTGCAAGAAATTCTAACATGCATTACCTTTAAAGTATCAATAGTTTTGTCTGGGAAGTTGTTTTCAAAGTCCACCGAAGCTGGAAAGGGCAGATAAAATGATATTGAGGAAAGCAATTTTTCGAGTTTTTTTAAAGACCGGAAGTTTTTTTTTTTGGAACATTAGACCACTTTTGTACTCAGAACAAATAACTTCTATTTTCACAATACATTTCCAGTGCTTATAGATGTGATATATGTTTGCTGGAGGATTTCCCCCTCCACTGCCTTCCAATTTGGCAACGGGACAAGCTTTGGGGTAATAGGATTTCCTACAGTATCCCGAGAAGCATCAAATTAAGAATTACATCGAAGGACACCACAGCATTTGTTCTGTCGTGTATTTTGCGGGCGGATTTCAGATTTTGACCCACGAATTGAATGCAGCCAAATGATACAGGATTTGGTGTCTGGCTTAATACTGCTGCTTAGCATAACGGCGTTGCTCACGTGATCTGTACCATGTGCTCTTCCTGATGTAGATATAAATACGGAATATCCGTGAACACAGTGCACACTCTAATTAATGTAGATCGGGTAACGACTCGCGAACTATTAGTAGTAAGCTTTGGCGGGTGAGGAAATATACTACATCTCCAGGTGATGGAGTGGCTAAGAGAGTAGCGCACCTGGTTCGATGCCTTGTGACCGATTAATCTGACCAAAGCTTTTTTTTTTTTCTTCCCACGTCTTTGCTTTGTCACTAGATAAATGCATAGTTGAATACTCAACTTTCCACGACTTCCCGTGCCTACATTTCATTCCACTTTAATTTAAATCGAGCTTTTCAACGTCAAAAGTTTCGGCGGTGGGCGATTGTAGAATTGCTAAGTGGGGACTTCGCTCACTGTCGTCCTTGTAGTCGCCTGACCTGCTGGGGCGGGCCGTGCCAAACCCAACGTGGCTGGCGGATGCATGACGTAGCCTGGCATGAGATAAAGAATCTAAAGTTCCAAGTCTAAAAGCTCAGTTTGAAATCCGCTCTGCTTCCAGTACAACGGGAACAATTGATATTTTTGTGGAGGCTAGTGAGATGACTCCACTGTAACGAGTGAGTAAGCCTCGCATCCGAGGGATCCTGGTTCCATTTCTTCTGATCCTTAGTATGACCTTGGGTTTTTGCGACTTACACTTCTCGATAGGCAATTTCTTGGATGCATCCTACCGAAATAAGCATAATAGATTAAAACGATTAACTTTTTTCATTCAGTAGTAATCGATTATTGACTAAATTTGGCTAGTCAGAGACCGCAGAATATCTTTCCTTCGCGGAGAAAAACATGTGATAGGAGCTGGTTTCGCTTTGAACACATCAGTTGGATATCAAATTAATTATAAGATGAAATTGATTTCCTTATCTGTTCTTGCCAACTACTGAATTGCTGTTCAGTTTGGACACTGGCATTCGAAAATTACCATTAATTTTGAATCTTCAGGGCAAACTTTTGTTGCTCATTATATCTTCAATTTGTACACCACTTAATCTTGTTGAGAAATTAGTTATTAAAAACGATTAACAATTGAAGAAGTAAGGATCCTGGTGAAATTTAAATGACAACATTCAACAATCAAATATCATATTACATATTCTAGTACACATTCGTATAAAACGTTAGATTATTTAATAGTTAATTCACACTCAAAATCGACAAAGCAGGTAGGTAGGTTAGATTACCTGTAGCAAATTCAACATTCCACTAGCAGCATAAATGAGAAATGGGCGAAGAAACCCTATCGCCAAAATGAATTTCATGATTTAACCTGGGAATAAAACATGTACGGATACATACTTATTTCGCTTCAAAGTCTGATTTAGTGAATGTCCATGAAAGCCAATGATATATCAATATTAGTGTATTAGCCCTAGCTCTGTATTTCAAACATAACTGATTTCTTTTTCTGATAATTGCATGCTGGTTTAGCAAATGAAATATTGTAAGGACTTAGTCCTTCCCGATTTTATGGTGAAGCGTAATAGAGAAAAATAACATTAGTTTAGGTGCTTCAATCGTAAAAAGAATATAGTGATACATGCTAAACATAAAACATCCCATAAGACATTCTTAAATAATTTAAGTTTCTTTGAACGAAGCAAAGCGGCAAAATCAAACTGTTACAGGGCAATTTCAATTTGCAGGCATTTTAATGTAATTTTTTTGCAAGAACTGGTATTAACTTAAAATATAAAAGCACAATAAAACATGCAACTAAAACAGATGAAAATGGTACTTTGGCAATTGAACAAATTTTTGTTGATGCTAATCAAAATTATGAAATAGATAATATCAAAATATTGGACACAGTGACCATGATGCACAGATACTTACTCTTCCACTGAAATTTCCAGCTGCAAACATATAAAAAGCTATGAGGGTGCTTAGTAACCACAACATAAAAATGTTCAAAACCATGCTCTCTAATGAATCTTGGCAAAAGGTATACAGTTCTACACATACTAACGATAAGGTTTATCACTTTTTAACTACGTTTAAACTTTATTTTGACAATGCCTTTCCTCTGAAAACTATTAATGTAATGGAAACATAGAGAAAAGAACTGGTTAAGCAAAGGAATATTAATATCCTGTGCAAAAATAAATTAATGCATCCAATCTGGTATGTATGACTGAAATTTTCAAATCCTGAACTAATAATGCTAGCTTTTTCAAATTTACACCATAGGTGTAGTATAATGTAAACATGTTACAATAAATTTAAACCATTTTTCTCCAGCAGTTTAGAAATTATGATAAATTTTGTATGTTTTTTTGTTACGTCACTAAAAAAGTCCCTTGGGACAAAATATTTTGAATTTTGGTCTAATATTTTAACCCTATGTTCATAATACACATACTTTTTGAAATTGCTCTGGGTTTTTCTGTGTCTCATTTAGTTTAGGTCACAAAAATTTTTTAATTTACAAATATTCTTTTTTTTTTTTGTCTAAAAACTGTAAGTTTTGTGTTTGAAAATTAAAAATATATGCTTATATACATTTCACAATAAAACCTAGGGCAATTTCCATTTCTTATGATATTCTGAACCTATGTAGGAAATTTCATGAATGTAGTACAAAAACTGCATCGCAAGGAGCATTTTACAGGAAGAAAAATGCTGAAAATATGAACATTGAGAAAACAGCGATTAAAGATTTGATTGCATAATTCACATTAAAATCCACCAGGCTGATAGGTTGGACCCTCATATTTCTTTTTCCTCACCTCTGTTGCTGCTTTTTCCACCTTTTTCTTCTTTAGATGTTGCTTTTCTTCTGCACAACTTCGCTTCTTGCTTTGCAGGATACGAGTCTGATCTCGCTGCACTGAAGTTTTCCTTGCTGAGTCTACTACAGTTTCCCCTCTGATATTTTGCTGCAGCTCCAATGACTTAAGACTACCCATGTTAAACTCACTGATGCTTTTAATAACAGCAAGATCCAATTTTTATTTTGATATGAAAACTTCCTTTGGGCACTTATTCCATATGACATGACGCACCTCTCTAGTAATGTTGTAGAAGCCAGCCTCTGATATATTGGCAACATTTTAGGAACTATTTTGTCTGAAAGCTTTATTTTTCTTTTATTATGGGTATCCACACATCCCTCAGCATATTGTCTGTTATACCAGCACCAAGAAGTTGTACCTTTAGGACAGGTTCCATGCTGTGGGTTGTCATCTGTGGAAATGTAATGCCTCAAAGTGGCAAAAATTGCCTCCTTCATTTTAACTACATCATCTAAATTTTGAGAGGTTGCATTTCTATGGTAGCTGGTCAACTTTTTAATCATTGCTTCTGTTAAACTGTCTTCCTTTTTTTCACCCAGCGTGACACCTTTGCTCCTCCACTCTTTCACAAGGTTGCGAAGTGCAGTTCCCAGACGTTTTGAAACATGGTTGATGCATTCCTGTTTCACAATGGTTACATCAGGGCCATAAACCATTATTTCATTTAGGTGAGTATGTGTCTTAGCATCCCCATCTGACAGCATCTCTGTATATCTAATTTTATTTTCTGGTACTGACCTTCGCCACAAAATTTCTGCTATCTTTTTCCATGGCATTAGATGAACCATAATAATTTTTTTGGCAATCCTCTTTGTCTTTATGTTCAGCATACCAACTAGCAAATTCTTGTGTTTCATCTCCTAATCTTTTTGCTGCAGAAGTACAAACTGGACGGCATTTAGATAATATCTCATAATCGAGCACAATACCTGTAAAAACATCTATGACAACACCTATCCCATAACTAGATGTGTGTCCTCGTTTATGGTATGTACCATCATATGAAACACAAATATCTATTATGTCATTGTCAGCTAAAGAGGGATCAGCTTCTATGTATGCTTTGCGTACAACTTCATTGCTGAGATTAATGATTTCTGCTTTTAGCATTTGGCCCTCCTGAACTAACCTATTTAAAAATTGTGAATAAGGCCTGGAACCTATGGTATTCATACCCATATTCATGCAGAAAGTTTGCATAGCAGCATGCCCTCTCCCCATTGAAAGAAAAGAATCCACCATCCTTTTATTTACCTCAAAAGGAGGTCGCTTAGAAGTTTCATCTTTCATTCTGAGTGATGTATAAATTTCTGATTAGATGTTTTCACATGTATTGCACTTCACAATTAATTTAGAGCAAAACCCCAAATCTACACCTATGTCAAGCTTCACAGAAGCACACTTACATATACTACACAGTAAATTCTGAAGGAGTTTCTCTCATACACTATTGTGGACAAGTGTATATTCAGCATTGCAAGTGTTGGTTTCATTTTCTGCAGCATCAATAAATACACACTGAGAAAATGCAGACAACTTGTTTTCAGTTCTTGTTTGTATGTTAGAGATGGGTAGTGTATCACTAATGTCTGACATTGCAGAAATATTTACCTGTATATGGTTTGATTTTCTTTGTAGTGCTATGTTGTAAGACAACTTTCCTGCCTTACTTTTCCTAGAAGGACGCTTTATTTGCTGCCTATAACTACTTCTGGGTGACTTCAACACTTTTGAAACACTGTTTACTGCAAATAACGCCTACAACACACTCAAAACACCAACAAAATTACTAATTTCAAGTATTGACTATGCACCATGTGGTTTCGTGCTCACTAATAAACAATCACCATGTTATACCCTTGTACCACAGGACATTTATGGAATTTTAAAAAGTATTTATATAATTATACATTAAATGTCACTGGACCAAAGCAAAAGTTTAAAACTGTTTTACATGCATCAAGTGCTATGCGATCTATTCAAACTCCAAGGAAAGATTTTTCTTTTATACACATAGATATTCCTTTAACTCACATTGTATTTATGAGAAATTTCACTGCCACATACAACCTGCAGTTGTATGAGAGGCTTATACATCCAACGTTCATGGCAGAATCTGAAAATCTTCAATTCAAGAACGGAAAACAGACCAAGAATGTGGATGTAGGCAAAAGGGGGCGTAACTCTGACAGAGTTTAAAGGCCACCGACATTTAAATAAGCATTTAAAAATGGCAACCGGAGGCAAATTATGCATTTTTCACATTCGGGAATATCTAAATTATTTTATGGAATTAAAATAAAAAAGTCGTTATTTTCACGATTTTCATGAAATTTCAGTCATACATACCCTTAAATCAGAGGACACTTTCACGGAATTTAACACGTACTTAAGAAGTTCTAAAACTACTCTAAATGAAGTTATATTACAGGCTAAACGATCGAGTAATGATAGATTTATCCAGACATCTTCTAATAAAATGAAAGCTACGTGGAAAGTAATCAAAACCGAAATAATAGATACGTCAGAAAGGAACTTGATGCTAAATGGAGCATTATAAACTCGATTTTAATATCAGAAATCTTTAATGATTTTTTGTAAACACTGGGAAAGGTTTAGGAATAGAATATAATAATGTAAGTTTGCAATTTACTCATTATTCCTACTTACAACACTCCATATTCCTTAAACCTACTGATTATAAGAAAATAGAACACATACTGTCACAATTAAAATTCAAAAATTCCCATGGACTTGAGGATGTACCAGGCTCATTAATAAAGCAATGCTCTTACTTAATTGCACATTCTTTGGCAGATATATGCAGCAGTTCCTTCGAAAAAGCCACCTTAGCTGATATTTAAAAAGAAGTTCCATAAAAAGGGTGATCGGATGCATGTGTCCAATTATAGGCCTGTAGCACTGCTGTCTTAACTTAAAAAATATTGAGGAGGTGTTATATGCAAGGTTAGTGAACTTCATTGAAAAATTCAAAATTATCTCGAACTCCCAGCTTGGCTTCAGGAAAAGTAGGTCAACAGAAACTGCAATATCCCAATTTTTAAACAGTGTTCTAAGAAGTCTAGATAGGAACGGGGATGTCACAGGTAAATTTCTTGACCTACCTAAAGCATTCGACGTTCTAAATCACGTAATTTTATTCCCAAAACTTAGAAATTTAGGAGTTAGGGGGAAATGTTTAGAATGACTCTAATCCTATTTAAAAGAGATGAGGCATTGTAAATAAGAAGGCCACACAGTATCGCTCAGGTGCAAAAGAGCTTAAATGGAGGAACCTCAAGGCGCAGTGTTAGGCCCTATTATATTCCTTTTATTGGTAAATGATCTCGAGGAATAGATACCATCGCACAATATAACACGGTTTGCCGATAATACAACCATAACAATAACTAGTACTAACGCAAAGATTCATCAAAAGTTAGCAGATATAACAACAGAAGCAACATAGAGGTATTTTGAAAACTACAAGTTAAAACAAAACACAAAAAACAGTAGTAATTCATTTTAATACTAATCAAAACAAACATTTCGTGCGGTCTAATGTATTAATAAGCAATACGATCATTGATAAGGTAAAAAGCACCAAATATCTAGAAGTCTGGATCCTGAGGCGGTTATCATCATCATCATCATCATCATCATCATCATCATCATCATCATCATCATCATCATCATCATCATCATCATCATCATCATCATCATCATCATCATCATCATCATCATCATCATCATCATCATCATCATCACCATCATCATCATCATCATCATCATCATCATCATCATCATCATCATCATCATCATCATCATCATCATCATCATCATCATCATCATCATCATCATCATCATCATCATCATCATCATCATCATCATCATCATCATCATCATCATCATCATCATCATCATCATCATCATCATCATCATCATCATCATCATCATCATCATCATCATCATCATCACATTTTATTATTATTATTATTATTATTATTATTATTATTATTATTATTATTATTATTATTATTATTATTATTATTATTATTATTATTATTATTATTATTATTATTATTATTATTATTATTATTATTATTATTATTATTATTATTATTATTACTATTAGCCCTGGTCTGTACGGACCGCGTCAATCCAGAGCGATTAAAAATGGATATGCATATGGATCATCTAATGAAAAGATTGAACAGAGTGTGTTATATTTTCAGAAAATTCGCAATAACTATTAGTATAGAAACGATGGGAAGTATGTACTTCACATTTGTACATCCAATCCTTAGATAAGGAATAGTATTATGGGTACATTCACCACCCTGTAAGAAATTGTTTGTAATTCAGGACAGAATCCTAAGAATATTAGAAGGAGTAAATCAGAAACATTCATGTCGGCCACTATTCAAGAAGTTAAACATATTACCACTCCCACACATACAAATATATCTGTGTGTGCGCGCGTGCTAATCCATTCTTTTTATAATAAACTTCATGACAGTGACTGCAACATATTAACCATAAATGTAGATATTCATGAACATAACACCAGACAATGCAACAATTTAGACATAATAACGGCAAATACTAAATTCTATCAAGATGGAATCGTACACTTCGGATTCAAATTTTACAACAGATTATCAGGAAATATAAAAAGTGTAAAGAAAATAGCATCTTTAAGGTCAAAACTACTGTCCAATTTAACTGTTCCTTCTGTTACCCCACTCCAGAATTTTTATATCAAGCAGTATAGTTCCATCATATACAAAGCATGTAATAATACAAAAACGTGTAACGTGTAATATTTTTTCTCCCTTTCTCGTCAATGCTAGTTAATTTTATCTGACTTGTCCAACATAGTTTGTATTATGATTTACTGGACCAATAAGTTACTTTCCTTTACTTTAAATATCAATTGAAAAACACAATATATAGAAACCATAGACTACTCTCAACTACATACAGTCCCTTTGCCCTGGGGGGAAACTTGTGAAGTCAGATCAGTGGAGTATGTTAAATTAACATTTAATTTCTGCAATGAACTAAACAATAAGCATGATATTCAATGTGTATATTCAATACTTTTTATTTTACTACAAATAAGAAATCCATGAAAAAAATAATCGCCAACACCTTTTCTTTCATTGTTTTTAATGAAGTTAAATTTGGTTATCATTAAAAGGGAAACAAACTGTAGGTTTTCATATGAATGCTTTGGAGGGCGTCAAGTTATATGATTTTGTGCAACCCAATTCTGGTTCTGAATGCTAGGTACGCTTGAATAACTAGTCGTTTTAAACGTTCCAAAGAAATGCGTCTGACGGCGATTTCGAAAGATGTAAGATCTCAGAAGCATCCCTAAATATAATTTAGATTTTCGCAAAACCGTTCATTTTTAATTCTATTTAATGACATAGAGCAAAGACAGATGTAGGAAAAAGACAAATGACTAACTTGTTAGACCTAAATAGAATTTTCCCTTGCTACGTGGCCACCCTCCGTTTCATGGATACGGCGCGTTGCACGAGGGTGGCAGACTTTTGGAACTGGTTTAAGCCGTTTTCCCCCCAAAGAAAAACAAGAGTTCACTGAATTGTCCTCATCTAGATAAATGTGCTTTTCCCGGGCATTATATATAACGGAACAGAAGAGTGTGTTTGTGAATTGCCAAAACCACTTTTGTAAATGGGTGATATCTGCATCGTGGAACTTTGCGGAGAGTTGTTGATAACCTCAGAATTGTGGGGCTACGCTGTTATTGAGATTGTGGGAGGGAGTCTCGTTGTATTTGAACGCCGGCTCCGGCTTATTCCTTACAATCCAACAGCTTTAACTAATTGCCGAGCGTTGTAATGAATGTCGGATTAGTTGTCCTACTGGAAGATGGCAGTAACCCAACGTTATTTTATAAACAATATCACAACTGCTGTCGAGCTGGAGTTTTATTGAGGCTTATTTAGAAACACATCGCAGCATTTTTAGTTTTAAAGTGGAGTTATCGTATGTAGTTTTACGGAAACACACTGTTATCAACCTTCTTCATTAGTATCACTATCGTTCATTCATTATCAGGTGTATTTCATAGGCACAATTACGCATGATTTTGATTTTCCATTACCCTAATTTGTGCCCCAAAACCAAGCTTTTCATTTAATTATTTCTATATAAGCGGAATTTTTGTGCTGCGCAATGTATTTTAACCTGTAGTTCTGTATTGATCATGTCCAAAACACGTTTAGGTAAGTCTTCCATGGTTCTCTTTACAATTTTTATTATCTCTACTAATTTTATAGGGTCTCTAGAAGTAAGGAAATATATGTTTGTTTACGTTTGATTATGTTTGGTGAGTGCGAAAACAAAGGTAGGATGTAAAATTTTTTGGAACGACAAGTATATAGCTATATATCTTGGAAGAATATTGAGGATAATTTATGTCATTTACTGATACACACATGGGCTAAATAAGTACAGTAAATGAAGTGAACAACATTGTTTGCAATCTCCTAAAGCCAATTTTCCAAACTTTGCGACGGTTTGTTGAAGAATATGCTTAGAAATTAGGGTTATCCTTCTGTACAGTGATGTACTATTTTAAGGTAAAATATTACAAATAAATTACTTCAAGAAATCTCAAAGGAATAACCTGAGCTTTAACTGTGAATGTTTACTCACACAGCTCGTTTTCTCAAAGCTTTTTTCTAACCGATCTAACACTAAGATGGGCTTTAAGTAATTTATAAATGTTTCAAATTGAAAAAGCATAGAAACATAAATTTTCATCCACTTAAACTGTGATAGTTTATACTATCACACTGGTGTAGGGATGGTTCCCTAGGACCTTTAGCTAGGGAAGCTCTCGTACTCTGGTGTGAAGGGGCAGGCCATAGGAGTCCTTGTACTTATTTCATACAATCCTGCCATCCTAGTAATAATGCATATTTAAGAGATGTGCTTTCTTTATACTACCCTCTTAACGAATGTCATATTTAATATTTCATAAATGAACATCCTAGCACCTATATGAACATCCTATATTAATTTAGAATATGTGTGAATATGCTTAGAAACTTCAAATAGTAAGGGGATGGGAGGAAGGAGATGAACCTTAAAATGAGAAAATACTTTAGTTTTAAACCTAACGATTAATATGTGTAGTTTACTTTAATAGAACATACTGATGCTTCTGGTTTCCAATAGTGTTCTTCCATATTTCATGTTGGCAAATAAGACAAATATTAAGTGGGGTATTAGAGCCGCCTAACGGGAGCTAAGATGGATGTTGCAGAGGTGGATTAGTATTTCCGTATCTATATACCCATTTGCATTATATAGGCATGGTTTTATGCACCTGTTTTAACTAATTTTATAAACATAGCTTAAGCGTAAACTTTTACGCAATTTCTTCCCGCCTCTCTCTCTCTCTCTCTCTCTTCCTCTCTCTCTCTCTCTTCCTCTCCCCCTCTCCGCCAGCATTAATGCTTTTGTATCTCTTGTGAGAGAGGAGGAAGTCTTAGGATTCCTAACTTCAGCAATACATTTCCTTCAGCTACGGACTAAATGAGAGTGTGCACAATACATGTTGCAAGGTATAGTGGAGCTGCCTATCGCAGTACGGCAGGTGGGAGGAAATTGGGTGCAGAACAGCCAGATGTGATTTAATGTTACCAGAGTTTATTCCTGTCTTGTCTTTACATATAAAATAAATATTTTATTTCCGTTTAAAAAGCCATTGAACTTTTCTATTAAACTCTGAAATTGGGTAGTAAACTATGAAAATATTTAAAGCTTTATTAAATGAATGAACTAATTTACTAATATATCGTATTTAAACGAAAAAGAAACGGAAAAAATAAACCTAAATTTTGAATTTGAGGAACATAATAAAAATTAATGATGATGATAATAAACATGATTGCAAGTAAAGCGTATCCTTATTAGAAAAACTTGGCACTTTTCTTCTATCACCTACCGATCATCCAACCAATCTTTGCGTACAGTGATGAAAGAAAAGTGTCTGTGTTACTAAACTGAACGCATCTTTGAGCTGTGAGTACCCTGTACTTGGTTAACCGGCCAACTGATTGATGATGGCTGGACTAAACATTTCAAAGAGCAGTTAGATAAAACCCAAGCTTCATACAAAATGAATCCACGAAGACAATTATATTTTTCAGTTAACAGAAATGATAAATGGGTGCTAGTAGATAGATATAAACTCCATGGGCCAGCGTACGAAATGGCTCTGACGTAACATGCAACGCTTGCATTTGGGAGATTTTATGTTCTAGTCCCATCGGTCGCCGAATCTGATGTTGAGCCTTTCGTAGTTTTCCCAGGTTGGGAGGCAAATGCTGGGAGATCATCTAACACGATTGCTATTCCATCATGCTCTTTTGTTTCTATCTTTTATGAGTGTTTCTAGGTTTCGTGGCGAATGGTGGGGCCTAATAAATGGCGGGAATGCTTTCTCAAGGAAAGAGTACCCGTTGTTGACGCTACACTGTTGCTTGATCAAAGGTTTTTTTATCATCCTCTCCTGGCAGATCTACAAATAGTATAGGTCTTTGGGCCTGTAGCTGTTAGATACTTCCGCGCACTTCTGCCTGCGGCCTTTAGCCTCCTGTGATTTCTACACTTCATTCCTTCCTACGGTTGAACGTAGGTCGCAGTGTGAGATGTCCCCGTTAGTGGTATATGTAAACCTAACTGTATCGGACATGAATGTTCAAACTGTTACAGAACTACGAAATGTGTAAAATCGTGTAACGCTTTGTTCTATTTCATAGGTTTGCACAAGAATGGACGAATTTTAAGGCATCATTAAACTCCAGTCAAGTTCCAATAACGTTATCTATAGATGTTTCTGGTTATCTGAATATTCCACAAACGTTCATTTACATTTTGCAAGTATCGTAGCAATTGAATGGGTTGCGTGATCTGTACTCATATGACATGCAACCGGAGCCTGGGATAACTCATCGGTACTTTTACATCTTTATGGCCCAGTCGGGACCTTGATTGTTATTGGTTTATTGCTGTTGTATTAACGCCATAAAACATAATATGCGTTTCGAAGCAAGCAAAGTGGCACTAGCTCCAATATGCTACATAGGAACTGCGTCCCACGAGGTGCATTTATAACCACTTAGGTTCCGTTTTGTTTTTTACTCAAACTTATAGTTTGGTACCTTCCTCTGAAACATTTAAGGTTACTGCGTAACCGGTGGGACTAAAATATACAGGACGAAAGACATGTAGAGGTTAATGGACATAGATTATCGTGCATAAAAGGGGCCTATTTCTCTAGATAATAGTAATGATTTTTTCTTATGTCAGGCTTACACCTGGAGGTAATCAACATTTGCCTCCACCCAACCGATATCTGTTCTCCATGTAATTGGCCTAAAACAACATTGAAACAGTATATTAATAGTTGTGGTCAGTGAGGTGATGCATGTGGAATACTGAGATTAAAGCAATACAAATAAAAATATACACGGTTACTATTTATAATCTAAAAAGTAAGCAGTTATACGATAAGGTCAATGCGCAGTGAAAATGATGGTATATCCAAATTCACTCTCCAAAACTTTTCACAAATATTCTATAGCTTTTCCATCAAAAATTGCAAAACATTTCAGTTCTTAGGGATACCCGTGAATTAAAAGTGCAGAGTTTGTACTAGATAAAAAGTCCTGAACAATAACATCTTGATACACGTTCATCTTTAGTGATTTAAATCATTCAATTACTATCAAACCTACTTCTGCTTCGTCATAAGTGCGGTGGTGAAGAATCGTACCTACTGTTTTCAGAGACCTCGCTACATTTAAATGCAAATATCTCAATTTAGCCCAAAGAGGCCTGTCTTACTATTGCCTCAAGCCTTTCACATGCATAATTTCCCTAGGGTTTTAAACGCAATAGATTGTATAGAGGTAAATTCAACCTTGTTGTGACGTAATAAAGGACGTAAGGGAATTGAAGTCGTCGATTCTGCGCTACAATCATGAATAAAATTTATGGCCTGGATAAACCCATGCACATATGATACTTTTAGAACTTGGGCTTTATTGATTAATGAAGGCACAATGTTAGTGTTAGAGTGAATCCTTAAGTAACAGGCCAACTGCGTGAAAATCAAATAAGGCGTTATAAACCTGATCTATTAAACCCACGACGCCTAGTCTAGCATTATCCTATTATTTTATTTAACTTATTACACAATATTTTTATGAAAGTTTACTTTTCATCTTCTTCACGTTAGGCGGTATAAATGCAGAAGTGATGAATGTTACATTTCGTTATAGGTGTCCGTACAAAGGAATACAGAAATGCGAATCGACAATCAGTTGTTTAAATGCGGCAATAATATTCGCTTCTCGAAATTCCACACACTATGAATGATACTTAAAGAAACAACTGTTTATGGATGACACTTTAAACACAATCACAAATCACTTTAATCACAAATTAATATAGTGTAAAGCTCTTTGTTTTGTTTTAAATTTACGCATCTCACGTTTGGTCACATTGGACGACAAGTTAAATGGATGAAATGATGCTCAAATGAGCTCAGGGTCCATAGACATTAGAGTTATGCAGCGGTATTTCTTCGTGTTAAGTGCAACTCTTTCCCATCTCGTGTCAGTTCGTGCGGCTATCAACTTCTTCAGGTCACCAATTGTATCATCTAGACTTGAAAGCGGGCTTTCTTTGCTCGTCACAAATATGTGTAATATATATAAAGAGTTAATAACAATTACTCAGAAATAGCAGATAAGCTAATGTAATTGAGATAAATATAAAACTTGATTGTGGTGATCTTGATTGAATTTTGCTCGCACTTTCTTTCTTAGTCAATCATTGCAGGTTACCTTCAGCATATCAATAAAACCTTACTTCCTTAATAAGGGGTTTCCGTTAATTACATAAAATTCCTCACCCCTGCAGTCCACTTATCACTATCAAGGCTACAGAATATCACTTTTTGAAGATTATTCATTTTCCATTAAAATTGAAAACCTTTATATTCACCACGACATTTTTTCCACCATCCAGCAAGCAAGATTACTGATTTTTTTCCCATTGCAACCGTTCATAACTTGTTTATATTATCATTACATGGCCCACTAATAGTCATATCAGAAAAAAAACTCATTTTCAGTTCACTCAAAAACTACCGTTACAAATGCCCCTCTTCGAAATATATGGAAAATAATTTTTATTTAAATACTTCACCAATGTGTTTCCATATATTTTGAAAAACGCCCCAATAACAATATTTCACAACAATGAACAACAACATAAATATAACATACATAAAATATAACAATAAATAAACATTTAATGAAACATAACAGTAAATGAACATTTAACAACTTGGCATTACTATAACACATTTTATAAATATATATCTTTGTTTTCATGTGGGGGCGTGCCCCACCCCAAATTTGCATTAAAGTAATACTGTAATTACATTTTAAATTACTCACAATGAACAAAACATAATATAAAAATAAAAATAATATTTTTTTACTAATATAATAATTTGTAAACGAGTATATAATTAAACTTTTTTTAACCTGAATTTAACCAATTTATATATATATACACAATTGATATACAAACGAACTCCCTATTTTGTGATTCGTGTTGGGTGATTCGCCTACATAATTAATTTTTCTAGTTGTCCCGTGTCAATGGCAAGGTTCGTTACAATTTCGTCGTTCATACCTGTAACTTTTGAACAGTTAGTGTGGTAAATTTTACTCAGTTGGCTAACCTGAGCATTGCAAGCATCCAGAAGTTGGTAAATCCATCTTCTGTTTTTATGTGTATTATAATGCTGTTTAAAGTTTAGGTTAGTGATGTGTTTAATTCTTTGACAAAACTTTAGCAAAATTATTTCGTGTGGTGTATGATATATGTGACCATTGTAACCTTCATTGTGTATTTGTGTTTGTGAGAACATTTCGTGTACATATACATTACAGTTGACATCAAATACTGATTGTTTGAATCTACAACATACATCTTCTGATAACCATCAGTCTTAAAACATTCATTGTTTGGTAACTGAACATTTGTTTCATTTTTGTATTTAATTATATTTAGAGTTTCCTTTCCATTATTTATTTGTGATACTATCTCACTAGTTACTTCTCCTACATTATATTCCTGATAATTCTGTGATTCTTTATCTGCCTTATTATCATATTCATCTTTATAGGACCCACATATTGCAGTAATATTTTTTTATCTCCGTTACACCCTTTCTTACAAGATTCTAACTCTTGTATCATATTCTTTGTATCATTTTTAACTATTTATGCAACATTTTGTATTGGATTATTTTTAGCTTCTCTCTTTCCTGTTTAAATTCTTCATTCCACTCTTTCAATTCCTGCTTCGACTCTATCCTAAAATCACTTAAACTTTGTGTTATTCTTCCCTCAAAATTACTTAAATCTTGATTCATTTCCTGCCTTAAACTAACTTCAAAATTCTCCACTTTAGCCTCCACGTTTCCCATACCATGTCTCAAAGCATTGGAATTTTAATCTACTCTGAGTAAATTACCCTCAACATTGTCCATTTTCTGTTTTAAATCACCCATATCTTTTTCTAACTGCTTCAATATCTCCATCACTGACTCATTTTCATTATCTTTTCTCATTCCCTTCCTAACTTCTTCTCTTTCATCTTTATTCATGTCAGCTGCTTCTTTACTAATTTCCATATTGCTAACTATTTTCTACTCCTCAACAACATAGGTTATTTAACTACTTCAACACAGCAAATATCTACTTTTTGTTATTATAGTCTTTTGAATGTTATCACCTGAAACCATTTTCTTCTCTCTTCTTTCTTGTTAATTATTATCTGTCATTCACACTCGATTAATTCTCCCGCGATGTAGGTAATCTTCTATTTTCGCTCCGATTCAATCCTACAGTTGTCTCGCCATATGTAACGGAATTTTATTCTGCTTTCACACTTTATTCGAGTCCCCGTTGGGCGCCATATGCAGCGATATTTCTTCGTTGTAAGCACAACTCTTTCATATCTCGTGTCAGTTTGTGCGGCTATCAATTTCTTCAGGTCACCAATTGTATCATCTAAATTTTAAAGCGAGCTTTCTTTGCTCGTCACAAATATGTGTAATGTATATAAAGAGTTAATAATAATTACTCAGAAATATCATATAAGCTAATGCAATTGAAATAAATATATAATTTGATTGTGGTGATCTTGATTCAATTTAATCAAACTTTCTTTCCTAGTCAATCATTGCAAGTTACCTCCAGCATATCGATAAAACCTTACTTCCTTAATAAATAGTTTCCGAAAATTACATAAAATTCCTCACTCCCGCACGTTCACTCATCACTATCAAGATTACAGAATATCTCTTTTTGAAGATTATTCATTTTCCGTTAATATTCAAAACCTTTATATTCACCACGACATCTTTTCCATCATCCAGCAAGCAAGAGTTTTGATTTTCTTCCTCTAGCAATCGTTCATCACTTTTTTTGTATTGTCATTACATGGCCCACTAATAGTCAGATCAGAAAACAAAACTCATTTTCAGTTCAAACAAAAACTACCGTTACAGTTACCTGATATTCACCTTTCTGAATATGGAAAAATCCTTCTCGAGATAACTCACCACGAATGAGAGAGTAAAGTTTCGTAATAATGTTAAATTTAAGTGCTGGAATTCATAAAGAATTGCTCAATTAAAAAATAAAATACACTGGAAAAAAGTTGCTGTCTGTCTCGTAAAAGCACGCTTAATACTTAAATTTGAAAGATCACTGGACTCGCTACTCTGTAGAAACCAAAGGAACAAATCGATTTTGAAAAAATTTGTACATAAATAATGAATAATGTATTACTTAATTTTTATTTTTAGTCAAATAAATAATAAAATGAGATCCGTAACTAAGTAACATGTTTCCAACTATTTATTTAAACAACATACTTACACAATTCATCTGTTTTAACGGTTGCATTTCTCTGAGAAATGTCCAAATATTATAAAACTAATGAAAAATTTAATCACTGAGGCCATGTTCAAACATTATCTAAGGGTAATTCAAAACTATTACTATTATATTAGGCAATTCAATTAAATAAATGAATAAATCAGAAAAATGCTTGTCATACTATAGATGATAATAATTGATAACACCAACAAAGTAACTTAGTTTCCGAAAAATGTAAAATTTCTGATTTTACTTCAAATATTATATCTAAAATGGGATCATTATCAATGGTTGACAAGAAATATTTAGATTCCACAAACAAAAAAATAAATCGCGTTTTAAATTAATGTAATAAGCTTTTTTATGATAGGCTTACAAAACTAGATGATACCAGCCTGATGCATATCACTAGCAAAGGCAGTTTTCGAATAGTGCTATCATAATATGCTCGTTAAAATATTTAAAAATGGATGGATATTATATCTCTTTTCCCCATTCAGAGAATTTGGCATCTAATTCCTGCTCTAGGCAATTCACATCCTCAACTTACTCTTCCACATTGTTTGTTACATAAACTTAACCTCAACACACAATTTCAGGGCTTTCTCCTCCTTCCAGCTATCACCAAAATGTTGTTCCAGATGAGAGATTAAACTTGTTCTTCTTTACAAATTTATGTTGAATATCAAAATGTGGCTTTTGGGTAACTGTGTCTTTTTGCCATATGTTAGTTCCAAATGAGTGGTGTCCAACAATTATGGTCTATATCATTATTAGACTGAATTCGTAAATAAGGAGTGCATTGCAGTAAAGCGAACTAGCTCGTATCACGAGATTTACTCCAAATGAGGAAATATTCTGATGTCTCCGATTGGCTAAAGTTATATATAAATGGCTCCTACTGGGCGATAGTGCATAGAAACGTACTTTACTCTAGCCAATGAAGTATGCGGTCACGAATGAACCTATTTCAAATAAATAAGGGAAGTGATGTAATAGGAAAGTGGGAAAACAGAAATCTGAGATAGATCTACCACTCCAGATTCAAACCGCCCCTCCTGAAATTTCAAGGAAGGTATTTTTCATGTCATTAAAATGGTCTTTTCTTTTAAAATGTTATAACTTGCCCTTTTTACCGTTATGAGCCTCAAAAGGTAACTTTTATGAGATATGCATGTAATTTCCTTATGTATGTTATACATACGTTTAATGGAGAAAATAATCGACTATTTCATACATTCATTATATACAAATTATAAAATACTTGGGAAAAGTGGTTATAAATTAAACTGTCCTGCCCAGAGGGTAGTATTCTGGTTTTGAGTTAAGACATGCAACGGAATTTAAGCGCTGCACTCTAGGTGCTATGCACAATGCACAGAAAATACTATCATCGCGACCCTGAAGGACAATCTTAAATGAAGTTCTGTATTATTCTACAATCGATTTCAGGAAATTCTAATTTTTAACCATTTAAAAGACGCTGATTTCATTGCGGTTAGTCTTAAATTTACAATGAGGTATGTAGAATTGGGGCCTTGTGGTGCTCTTGCGCGCAAGCTGAACAATAACCTGTCTATACCAGACTCGAACAGGAGAAAGGCGAAAGAGAAGACAAAGGTGATAGTAATCCTTTTAGGACTTATTCTCTTTTCCTTTCCCATATCTGTTATTTTCCTTCTTAGCTAATGTAGAAGAGCTTTGTAGGCTGGAAAGCTATTGTCATTCGTAGTCATTGGACCATAATACTGCAGTGTGTTACTATGTATAGCCAACCAAAAAGAAAGAAGGAGAAAAGAATTAGACTCTTTATATACTTCAAATACTTCTTTTTTATGGGCTTACTACCAAATTGTGATGTTTTATCAACAGAATGTTTACTTAAGACTTATTCTCTGTCACAGAGCGAGGTAGCGCTATGAAAAATGATTTGCATTTGAGAAGTCCCTAGTTCGATCCCCGGCGACCGCTAATCTACTCATGGGTTTCTCCGCTTCGATAGGTGATCGCTAGGGTGGTTATTCTTCTACAACGAACTGTAATTTAGCTCATTTCTTGTACAGTTTATCTCACTGTTGGGTTTGAGGATTTTAGGGCCAAGTGATGGTGTTCTGTGAGTTGCGACTGGGCGGTGGACATCATACCATTCCTCCTTCTCAGGGGTCAGGAGCAAAAGGAACCGTTGCAGTCTACTTTCGGTGCTCTGCGCTAGCTTTCGGGAGCCCCTCACTCGTCCAAATATGTATCTTCCTTCTCTATCTTTTATATGAGTTGTTTTGGAGCTCAAAGGATGTAGTTTATTGTGAACCTTTCGAATGCAGTGAGGATAATTCTAAACAAATGCCCCTAAGTCTATCGGAACTCACCTCACAGCATATATAATTCATCAGCAAACGAAAAGTGTACAGACGTTTAAGAAGCAATCTGTTGAATATAGACTTGCATAGTGCGAAGCTAGTTCCAAGAGATTATAAATTTATAAAAAACATTTATTAAAATTCCTTAGAGAATTTAATATTATTTATCCATCTACTATTTAAGTAGTTGTCATAATTGTACACGAGGTTTAGGATTTCATTCGTTTCGTTCGTTTGCAAAGCAAAGTTGTTGGTACACACTTTCTTCAAGTAAAGAACCATACATATTTGAGAAAGAAAGTTGTAACACATATAAGGTTACACCTCTGTCTGTCTTCATTTTGTTTCTCTATTGATTCTTCAAACTGTAGTGAAGGGTAATGGATGTCATTCACATTTGTTCCTCCATTATTGAACATTTGAACTTCTTTACCACAGTTGATTTTGTTCATAATGTACCACCGTATCTTTAGTTTACGGTAAATTTCTGCAGATATCAACATCGGAACATTCAAAACAGACTAACTTCTACCTCACAGTGATGGGAGTTCCTATCATATAGTTATTCTTTAACAGTCTCAGAATATACAATAATAGTAGTTACAGCAGTTAGTTATCAGTTAGTTATATATAAATACCGACATTAGTAGCCTGCAAACCACGTAGAATTCCCTAAGGTCCGCCATTTTGGAAAATCACTCCTGCTGTAGGCATTTACCAACATAAATATATTTTATACCTATCGAAAACAAATATTTTACAGAACTTTGATAGCTAAATTTTATCGAGATTGAAGCCATGTTACTGCCTAACTGATGCTTCGTCGGGTTGTAGCGGTGATCTTGCTTCAATCTCCAGCAGAGTTCTATCTCAGGGTATGCGTGGGTGTGCAATAAAGGTAAGGATGACACCGGTATCTAAGTTCAGAACGTTTAATAACGTTTTAAATATTCACTTAAATTAACTCCATCCGGAGTTAACGTAGTTAAATCTTATAAAACGGGAAAACACAAGATTCTATCATTGAGGTAAGAAATGACGCCTCATTCAGTTACGTCTTGGTCCATCGGCTACCACTCCACGAGTGTCCAACGTTCTGCCCAAAATGTCCTACTACCCAAAATGTTTATTAGCATAAAGTTTTTGATAAGTATTGGTATTTAAAGAATTATTAAGTTCAATGTCTAAAAATATATTGCTTTCCAATTCTCATATTTGTGTAGCTATGTGAAACATCGGTCAGAGAAACAGTATAGTTCCGATCACATAACAAGAAAAATGCACCCACAAGTACGTTATGCGGTCTTAGATCCTGCAGTTGCGATGCCATTTTGTACAGGTTCCAGGAAACGCGTGTTTATTAACTGTTTAGAAAGAAAGTCACATAATACACACACTTCACAGGAATGAAAATAGGAGGCGACAACACTGAGCAAGAGGTAGGAGGTAAATGCACAGAACTGATACAGTTAAAAGGGGGAAAGAAAAAAAAACAGTGTCGAAACAGCGACAAAAAAGTGAAGTGTCTAACGCCCGCTTTAACTACATACGGCACCGCAGGCGATGACACTGATGATACATGAGATGAAGATGGAGCACCGGTGGAATGAGATGGCGGGGGAAACCGGAGATCTCTGAGAAAACCCACCCCAGTGCCGTGTTGTCCACCACAAATCTCACTTTGCGGTCTCCTGGGATCGAACCCGGGCCGCCTTGGTGAGAGCCAAGCGCTCTAACCTCTGAGCCACGGCGCGGCTGAAACAGCGACAGGGAGAGAGGGAGGGAGAAAGAGGGGACACGGAGATGAAGCTCCTCATTTATCGGAGTTAACAATATTGAAGCTGGTGATTTGTCATTAGATGATAAATCACCCGATTAAAACTAAAATAATTAATTTCATAAGGAACTACTTCAATTAAAGTTATATTAAACGTAGTAGAGAAAGGATGTATTTGCCTGTTGAAAACAAAAGCTTATTAAAACGATACTTGGGTGTTAATAAGTCAGATTTATCGGAAAAGCAATTATTTACGTTCGTAGAGTCGACAGCATAGGTGAAATTCTAAATTAAACACGTTCAGGTAATATATTTCTCACTTTTTGTTACACTTTTTACTACTATTAGTTTTCGATGACGTAGTACTGTAGGATAACTAACAAACGTTCACGCAAACATCTATTAAAGACTGATAGGTTCCTGCAAATTAAATCACTTCGCTTCATTACCAATACAAAAACTACCAAAGAAAAAAAAAACAACTACTAGGATCAATGTTTTCAACTCATTTTCCAGCAATTTTTCAACTCATGTCTCCAACTTCGTGATGAGTTAGGAAGTTGAAATGCAATAAGGGTAATAGTGTTAAGTGCTGGAAATTAACAGACAACACCCGCTGTGACAAATTCTTACGTAATCTATATTGTGCAATTTTGAATTGTCATTAACGGAAGTTACAAACCTAAAAGTGTGTACGAAAAATGAAACAGCCACAGCTTTGAACATTTTATAAATTGTATATATCCTAAGACTGGTTAGCAGATGAGGTCTGTATACTGATTATGTTCTGATACGTAAAATAGATTATTTAAAATGAATGCACGTATTTAAAGCAAATGAACTCTCAGCTATTTTTAGCCCGCCTCGGTGGCTTAGATGGTAGCACGTCTGCCTCACGTTCAAGAGGTCCCGAGTTTGAATCTCGGTCAGGGTGAGTTACCTGGATAAGGTTCTTTACGGGGTTTTCCCTTTTCCTTAAAGACGAATGTCGGGTAGCTCTAAGGCTCTATGGACCCCGGGCTCATTTCAGCATCATAGTAGTAGGCCACCATGCAGCGCCCATTGTTCTTATGCCCCCAAGTGGGGCACCCCCGGGAGGAAGCGGAGGCGAAGGAGACAGAGGAGGGCCAACCCAAGGAGCCACGACTGTACAAAGGGCAGGGTCCCTACAGTTTACTTGGATAGAGACTTCCCACGACTGACCAGGACAATCAACTCGCTGCCCCACAGCGGGATGGCAACGAGCCCAGCAGCCGAGCCCTAATGGTAATAAGGCAGGCGATCCGAGCCACAATGGTCCGTGGCTGGCGGTCACGAAATGGTCCCAGCAGACGAGCGGAGACCTGCAACCGGCCTACCGGAGCAGGAAGTAGTGTTCCTCAGATCATATCATCCCGCCATGCAACGCCGATACACCCGCCGACACTTCTACCCTGAAAGAGACCACCAGATGAGAGATGATATGAAATGATAATGGAGCTGAAATGAAGGGACAGGAAACTCAGGAGATGCAATCAACCTACCCAGCATTCGCCTAGCGACCCGGAAAACCACCCGAAAAAACCATGGATAAGGTAAGTCGGCCACGGGAATCAAACCCGGGTCTCCCGAATGCGAGTCACAGACGAAACCGCCTGAGCCATCCCGCTCGGTATTAATCAACCGTTCTGATACAAGAAAATTTAGTAATCGTCATAACAAGTTTTGCGATTTACAGACCTTACACAGAATGATTTTATGAATAGATTAAAAGTTATTTTTGCTTTTATAATTTTTGATGTATAGAAACCTGCTGAAAGCACATCTCCTTTGTCATTTTCTGATGGCACATATAATAGTTATCCTTTTGTTTCTTTGATATCCCATGAATATTAGAGACCTGGTTTTCAAAGCATTGCAGGGCATATATTTGTTTCAAATGAAATGTGTAGTGTTTAACGCCCGCTTTTACTACATTCGGCACCGCAGGCGGTGACACTGATGATGCATGAGATGGAGCACCGGTGGAAGGAAATGTCGAGGAATACCGGAGGTCCCGGAGAAAACCCACCCCAGCGCCGTGTTGTCCAGCATAAATCTCAGTTTGCGGTCGCCTGGGATCGAACCCGGACCGCCTTGGTGAGAGCCAAGCGGTCTAATCACTGAGCCACGGCGTGGCCTGTTTGTTTCAAGAGGAGCAAGGGAACCACGTGGGTGATTAAGAGTGAGAAGGGAGTGAGACTGGGAGAGGAGGAAAAATTGGAATAAGGAGAGGGAGACAGCCTCAATTTCCTGCAATCACCTCAATCACGGAGCGGAATTGTGAATATAAGCTTACGTCCGAAATTTCGTAGTTTCGTTAATTAATGCAAGGTGACATGGAAATCAAGTATGATGTTATTAAGTCATTTTGGAAATGTGGTTGGTTACCAACACGCCCCACATGGCAACCTTAGCCTTCGGGGTAACCTCGCCCCACCACGTGATGACCGGACCCATTTCTCAGGGGGAGGCACCCATAGGGCGGTGTCCATTATCTCCAATGAGAGGGTGATAATGAAGATGACAGTGAGGCGAGAGGACCTACAGCTTATGCCGTGGACTCAAAACCACGTTTGGATAGGGCGGGGCACTTTACATGTTCTATATAGAGGTGAAGGCGTGGATAGGGCCGACTTAAAATCACCAATCCCGGAGCCGGATATCGAACTCGGGACCCTTAGCACAGGAGGCGCAAACGAAACCACTGTGCTACCCCGGCGACCTCATTTTGGAAATATAGAAACTAATATTCGAGTTTTATTATGCATACAACTCAACATGGAATTTTCAGTCGTGTATACTTGTTTACATCTATCATGTGTTAAAATACACACATAGTCTAACCCGGTGTTTGACTCGTGCTATAAGATCAGTTACATTTGTGCATCCAGCCATGGCACATATTCATTTTGGTACACAGGCAGATATGAATTTTATGTTCGATAACATGAATGGCAATAGGCGCGACGTTGCATGGCAGTATCGTATGGCGCTTCGAAAACGATAGCAACGAAGCCATAATCACTTCCTTAGTTAATTGTTGAACTGCTGAGACAGAAAAGAATGTTTCTTAGACCTCAGTTTTTAAACACATTTGGTATCCGAATTGTTTATGGGCGACATTTAAAATGTTGTGAAGAATTAAGGACAAATATACTTAGTTGAAATAAATAATTTCAGTACATTAAAATAAGTTCATAATGTAAGTCTGAGTTACGATCATTAGCTAGGCAGTGTAAAAAAAACGTTGTCAAATGATGAGAGTCATTAGCGATGCAATTTAGGAGGAGGCATAGGGGCAATTAGTTGGGCTAGTTAAGGAAGGGAACCATTAGTCCAAGGCATACCTGGGAATCAGATGTTCCTAAGTGGAGAAGTGCAGTTGCTAGTTACAATTCTGAAAATTAGAACGGATATAAAGACTTAGGATTATGAATGTGAGAATAAAAGCTGTATTTCAGATACAAATGAGCTGCATTAGAATTGGAACATGAATGTAATATGACGTAAGTTGGGAGTGATAAGAATACTGAACTTCAGTTAATTAAAGGGCCTGTATTTTTAAAATTAGGCTCCATCCATGGGGTATTTTTTGCTTTACAGAAGTGGTACTATGATTAACTGTCGGCAGCCGAAGTGCTCAAAGGCCGTGCTTGATAGATTTAGGAACACTTTTAGCTCGGCAGTCTTGTAACTCAGGTTACGTCCACTTCGCACTATGATTACGCAAAAATCTATTTTGATCCCCCTAATACTGATACGGTATATGTGTTTGAAGGGTTATTCAATAGTTTCAATTCCGAATGAGAAGATTAAGAATCAATTCAACTCCAAACTCAAACATTGGACCGCTCGTTTCAAACTGTCCATCATTAGCTTCCATTAGATGTATTAATTAACTATGTTGTTTATCCTCAAACGCATGTCCTAAGATAAAGAACACATATTTATCCACTGGAGATTTTGGCAGCAGATACAGCAGTAAACCTAATTGTAGACGACATCTAAGGTGATGCAGATATCGCTTCTACATCATATGTCAAAGGACATTGCAAGTGAATCAAATGTACACAAATCACTGGCTATTGTCCTTGTAACTACTTTAACTACTTTCCAAAAAATAAGTCTTTTTTTCAACTGAAGTAACAGTTTATATCTACCTACTACCAAGATAAGTTGGTGTATTATCCCTACTTGGAGCAGAAGGAATTTTTTCCATTGCTCTGGTGAGGCTTTTACTGTATTCGCTATATTTTATGTCGTCATCTATAGCTTTTGCCCGCCTCGGTTGCGTGGTGGTAGCGATTCTGCCTCACGTTCAAGAGGTCCCGAGTTCGAATCTCGGTCAGGGTGAGTTACCTGGATAAGGCTTTTTCCGGGGTTTTCCCTTATCCTGAAAGATGAATGTCGGGTAACTCTAAGCTCTATGGACCCTGGGCTCATTTGAGCATCATTTCACCCATTCCATTCATCGTCCGATATGACTTAACGTTGGAGGACGTAAAGTTAAAAAAAAATAGGTTTCACAACAGAGGGTGCACTTCAAACATAACTTTTGTGGCTACTACTGCTCAGGAGGAAGGGATGTAGTAAAGGAACTACAAGAGGAATGCAGGGGGAAGCCCCGAACAGGTCCAGGCCCGTTATCGGTCTCTACTGGAACTGTCAAGAGAGGGTAGTAACCAAGCAGCTTACGAGCAGGCATACGTGCCATCTGTTGGATACCTCTATAAACTAGTAAACATAAAAGCACGCCTGACAAATAAGAAGAAAACGGGATATGAGGGCAATGATGGAAAGAAGTCCTGGTATATGAAAAACCACCCCAACTTTTGCTTACCCAGCAAGGTAAACCACGTGAAAAGCAAGGATTGGGCTATTGACGGGAATCAAACCCTATACTTCCCGTATGCGAAGCGTACACGTTACCGCCGAGCCATGTAGCTTATTTATGACAACATTAGGCTGTCATGCCCACACGATCCAGACAGTTGAGGTATTGTTTACCTATAGTTTTAACCCTTGAATTGTTACTAGAAGTCAAACGTGAACTTAAAACCAGCAAGTAATTGGTTTCCCACTCGTTTATGAATAAATATTGTGTGGGTGATAGATTATTAAGTATAGTTTCAAGGTTAAGAATTTTTATGCAAAATATAACATTTCATGTACGATTAACGTTACAGTCTACGCCATTGCATTCAACCAGTAAAGAGTATTTTTCTGGAGGTCTCTTTTTTGTTTGTAATTTACGTCCTCCAACGTTTAGTCATATCGGACAATGAGTGGAATTAACGAAATGATGCTCAGATGATTCCAGGGTCCAAAGAGCTTAGAGTTACCTGACATTCGTCTTTCAGGATAAGGGAAACCCCGGATAAACCTTAACCAGATAACGCACCCTGACGGAGATTCGAACTCGGGACTTCTTGAACGTGAGGCAGACACGCTACCATCCACGCTACCCAGGCGAGCTTTCTGGAGGAGTAAACAAATGTTTACACACTTAAGATTTTCTAATTTAGTCTTCTAAATATGTATCCTTTATTGAGTCTTCAAAATAGAATTCAGACTGGAAAGTGTTAAGAATTTATTTTGTTCGTGTGGTTATTTACTAAGACATCACGGTTTCAGAATCATTTTCCTTTTGATTTTCCAATTCGTACGCGATGGTTCGATTTGTTTCATGCAGCATTCACACTTCTAAGAAAATGACCGACTTTTTGAATACTACTAGACGTGATTAATGGGCCATTAACAGATGGTGAGGCTAACCATTTCCATATTCCTTGTCACTTACTGATTTGGATACTAAAATATTGTTACTTTTGTCAAAAGGGAAACCATTATTGAATTGTTTCTCATTGTCATACAAAGAGAAAGAAATTTTAAAGCCCTTTTATAGCTACCCATTCTTAAAAGGCTTCCCTATCGTTTGTGCCTTCTGTATTCTCCTAATTCCTTTGTATATACAAGAAATTATGCAGTAAAACTATTTCTGCAAATGTGTATTCCGATTCACACAAACTAGATAGAAGAAGAAACTTCAATAATAGGAATTTGTTGAAGAATTGTACTGGTCAAGTGAATGTAACGTATTTAGTCATTGTTATTTGTCACAGACATTTTACTGCCATTGTATTGGATTTATTTTAAAAATCCTTGGAAGCTTTGATATGTTCCTGACGAGTGCACTCGAACCTTCTGTGCAATTTTCATGCTCGTCACGTGGAGCGCACAACTGTGTACAACACTTGCTAACTCGTTAGCCACGTGCACGTATTAGGTCTACTCTGATGCGCTACTGCGCTAAAAGAGGCATTGCCGCTCTCCTGGTGCTCAAGAAACAATTTGCATGATAGTGAAGATGAAGTTTAACGAAGCACAATTGTGATGTTACTAACTCTACTAGAGCGTCGATCCGGTGCAGTTGCACTTAATTCACTTCGCCATTGAGAGCTTTCAAGGTTATATTAATCTTTATACCTCATTTACATAACAACTTTAACTTTGAAACCTCGCCAGCACCACGTCATAGGATGCAGAGGGTTGTACGAAAGAGAACCTACCTCTTCCTCGCCAACAAATAATCTATTAATGTAGTTTTGTTATATGCTCTTTGTCCTATCTGAATAAGAGACGAAGTAGGTCACGGTTTACTTGTGGCATACATGGAACACGAACTAGAACTGTTTACTGAGCTCTACATCATTCCTGCATTTGTATTTGTGCAGGAGTTCCCATTAAAACGTCAGCAAGATTCACTTGAAGCCATATGAGGAAATTTACTGTTTCACAGGACAGACCTTCCCTAAAACATCAGTAGGTGACACTTTAACCAACCAAGGTTTACCCTTTAACCCTAAGCCACGTGAAGACAGTTGCTGTTGACTCCCATCTATGGTCAGGCTGGCCCTTAAGTCCTGGCATCTTTAAGCCAAAATGCTGCAACCTAAACTTTCACTAAAAAGGGGGAAATAGAAGAAAAAAAGAGCCAACCCATCTGAGCAATTTGCTAAATTATTAGTATGACAAAGATATTTGAGAAAATGTATACCAACTTAGCACTCTAATTTAAATGCCATTGTACTGTTTAAAAATTATGGTTTATATAGTTGCTTAAACATTAACCTTTGCTATGCAAATTATATTTACTAGTATAACTAATCTACACGATCTAATTTTTAAAATATTCGCCAAGCGCTTATTCCTCTGTTCTGCAAAGCGCTTAAATTTTCTTTGGAGTTTTTTTCTCAGAATTGCAGCACTATTTAAAAAGGGCGTTTGTTGTAATTATAAAATGTCTTTTGACATTGTTCCATTGAACAAATTGGTAAGAGACTACATCGAGTGCACAAATTTGAGAGTGAAAAAATACTTAAGAAAAGTTTTAAGAAAACGAGTTTTAAATTTGGGAGCTCCTACCAATTACCCTGCGATAGTAAGTACCCAAAAGAAATAATACGTATTCATAGTTAAAAATGTAGAGTATGTGTTTGTTTTTAATTTACGTCGTCCAACGTTAAGTCATATCGGACGATGCATGAAATGCTGCTCAAATGAGGCCGGGGTCCATGGATCTTAGAGCTATCCGACATTCGTCTTTCAGGATAAGGGAAAACCCAGGAGAAACCCTTATCTAGGTAACTCACCCTAACCGAGATTCCAACTCGGGACCTCTTGAACGTGAGGCAGACACGCTACCATCTACGCTACCGAGGCGGGCAGTATGTATTTATTTTGATAAAATTTCACCGATACAGTACCTTGAGGTAATTGAACTTTTATTATCTGGTCCACGATAGCACTGTTTTACAGGAAAACTTTCATTGTCCAAATAATCAGGATTAAATTATCTTGCCTTTTTACTATTTAAATACACAAGCGCAAATGTATGCAAATAGTACATAATATGTTTACAAGTTGAACCCCACACACACAAATTCACACAAACAATGAGAGCTAGAAATATTACTATGGTAAGGAGGTATTTTGATGAATCCTTTAAAATTAAACCACATTAACTTTTTAAACATGCTCCTTTTTATTTCAGACTTCCCAAAACAAGTACTTCTTATATTATATGAAGTAATGTAATAACAGTTTATACATTAATACATAAAAACTGTTAGTGGGACATAAATACTTCGCCTATCTGCTACTAGCTGCTAGTTACGTCAATCAAATGCATAGAGGAGGGAGGATTTATTTGGTTACTTGCTAGAAAATATTTCGTTAGTTAAAAGGATATCACGGGTATGAAAATTAAAGTATTAATTTAAATACATCTGTTCATTTTTGTGCTTAAATTGAAAAACTTGCACCTGTATTTTGTTTTTAATGCTATGCTCTACGTTCAAACTATTACAATAGCCGTTTTTATGGCCAGATTGCGCTTAACTCTCTTCTTTCACGCTCCTTTTTATTACATAGAATACCACAGGCAGAGAGCACTGATGATATATGCAATGGAGTACTTAAAAATCAATTTTGGGTAGACAATGTTGTAGGAATAATTTAGGTTACTTTCCTGACAATTGGCAGCTATGAAGACAGAGGGAGGCCTGTTAATATTTTCATTCAGGGATGACGGTCATGGGAGGATTTGAAAAGCGGACCTTCCGTATTCGCGCCTCACGCGTAACCGCTGAGCTATCTAGCTAAATAGCAATTTGTTTATCTATTCCTGTGGTATTACGATATTCAACCCCTTACTTTATGAGAAGGATTTGTCTCACTCCTATTCCGTAAACGAGCCGTTCCAAAGAAGTGATTATAGTTCTATATAGGCGTCAGTTCGTTCAATTTATGGAATTAGTTCTTTTTAAAGCTTAGAAGCACTTCATATCAGAGTACTTTCGAAACGACTTCTTTTGGCACAAACTCACTTCGGAAACTTGGAGATTAGTGGTGTAACGCCGCTAACCAGTGGAAGGTGTTAATTGGCGTCAGATACATATGTTCTGGAGTTTAGACTCGTGCATTCTACAAGGAGAGATAACAACAGAGATATGATGAACAATAAGGCAGGCGCAGTTGCACACAATTAAACCATCACTGTTAAATAATACGTGTCTAATGCAACACGTATAATATGGTGTATTCGTATGCACTCTACCATCGACGTTTTCAAGGTACCTACATGTAAATTCAAATGTTGTTTATTCATCCCAGAGAGAATTATTGATATTTATCTTATATACTTCAAGAGCTCAGAAAACTTATATGGAGCTTAAAATTAGTCAGCTTACCTTCATGAAGTGGGCCTCTCTTTCTGTCAGAATGAAACATAACAGACAAAACAGAAGTGGCGAGAGGCGACAAATGATGTGCATTATTCATTTAGGGTAACGAAAAAATTACGAAACATAACCAGAGTACCACAAAATAACGTTACTTCTGTAACAAATAGATATAACAAGTTTGATATTTTGATATATTTTGGTATTTATTTGTACAGTATCCATTACAAATTCAGTACAATAAAATTTAACATAGGACATGTTGTATTATACATCCTGTACAAATACATGAAATTGCTGGCCTTAAGATTTACTTGCTGAATCAGGTCCCCTGGCCATAAGCCTTTGGTTTTCCCGATCAGCTTGATGCCATTTCTTCTTGACCTACATTTTTTTTTGTCCTAATCCACTTTTCTCTTATCCTATATAAGAAATCTCCTATACATCTATTTTTCTTTTCTCCCATCCCCGTTAGCATGCATACCGCCAATATCTCTTTACTTACACTGTCCCACTTCTTATCTCATATTTTTCTCCTGTAATTTGTTAGCTCCTTACATTCTATCAGGTAATGAACAGCGCTTTCTTCATCTCCACAAAATTCACATATTCCTACCTCATTACTTCTCAACCCTTTTAAGTATAATATTCCTACTCTCATCCATGCTATGCCTTCTCTTCCAGTTTTGTCACATTGATCCACATATTTTGCCTACCCCATTCTGTCTTTAATTGCTTATAAAATTTCAAAGATTTCTTTTCTTCTATACTTTCCCATATCTCTTGCCTATCTATGTCTTGTAGTCTAGTTCTCATTTCCTTCCAAAAACCGTTATAATTTGTCTCCTCTGCTCTCCATAGATCTCCTTTGCCTATCCTTAATATCATTCTTTCCAATTCCGACCACCAACTATTTGTATTTTTAATGCTTTTCTGTTGCTTCATGCACAGATTCAATAACTCTCCTTTCTGCCCTTTAATACACCTATACCAGAACTTCAATATTCTCTATATTATTATTCCCCTCCTTTTTGTATTACCTAGCTCTAGTAATGCCACCTGTCTTGGTGCCGATTTTGGCAGCCATAGTAGTTCTTTGCAAAACAATCCATATATCTGGTCTAATTATGTTCCTATCTCTGATGTGCCCCATACCTCCACTGCATACATTGTTCTGGCTTCCTCGAACGCTTCATACATTCTTTCTAACCATCTAACTGACATCTCCAGTCTATATTTACATATTCTTACCCCTGACATTGTCGCCCTGCCATTAGATATGACTTTTCTGGCTTGTGCAGCCCTTCCTTCACTGCTACACATCCTCACACCTAAATAGTCATACCCGTTTACCACTTCTACCTCTTGGTCTCCAATTAACCATTCCTCTCCTTTCCTTAGTATCGATCCTCTTTCAAATACCATTATCTTTATTTTTTGCTGTTTATTCTTAGTCCCCAGTCAGCGCAAAACCTATGGATTGCCTCAATTGATTTTTGTAGATCTATTACGGAAATTACTCCTACCGTTAAATCATCCGCATACAATAATCCAGGGATCTCTTTGTTCATTATTATTGGGCAATGGACATTGCTTTCCTTAACCCTCTCTATTATGTCGTCTATAAATAAATTGAATAATATAGGACTCAATTTGCACCTCTGTCTTAAGCCTAACTTCTGTTCGGCTTCTTCTGATAATACATTCAACCCACATCTTATTCTGAATTTCACCCCACTATCAATTTTATCAATTTCGTTTGTAAACTTCTGACTCACCCCTTTTATTCTTAGTTTCCATTTTAAAGCCTCCCTGTTTATCGCATATAGTAAGTTAGTAATAATATTTTATTGCCAAGAACACTTGGCGGGTTCAGAGTTCCTCCTTGTAGACACTATCGTTCTTTTCTCAGAAATATTGTAGTTCTTACAACATCAAACAGATGGCATACCCTTTTACGGACATAAGTTTACCGTACTGGTCACCATAACAGCAGAAAAAAGATGCACCTACTCGCCTGTTACGTAAACATGTCGAAATGTGGCACTATTCTGCTTCCAAATCATTCTTGTGAACTCGTTATATTAACAGCCTATCACTCCTGGTATTATTTGTAAATAATTTCCATTGCATAAATGATTGAATAAAAGAAGCAAGATTGCAAAGTAAAATGACTCAAAATGTTATGAATTGTCACTGAATATTAATACTCTATTGATGTTTCACTAGAAAAATTAACGTGCGTTGACAATAAATGAATTTGCGCAACATTGCCTTAGAGTAAACACCATTTGAGGGAACTCGCTTCCTTATAATAGAAGCAAAGAAAATGACTGTATGAACGAACTTCAAAAGAAAGCGGTTGAATAGAACAGAATAATATGTTAAAAAATGAGTTGTTATTTCATACTTTCACCAAGTGAAGCATTCCTCTGAAACGACTTCGACACATCCTACGCTTCACTACTCTAAACGTAGATCCCTCGGTTCTCGTTGGCAGTTCGCTTAGACCTAGTGCCATCTTAGACGAAAAAGAAAAAATAGTGATAATGCGAAACAGAAACTTTTAATTTTATCAATGTTTCAACATAGCCGAATGCGATGCAGACAATGAATACGATACATTTAACGGAGTTTTAATTTGATTCTAAGGAGAAGAACCAAATAAGCCTAACATCTATGAATGTGGCCCAACATTATTTTACAAACATAAATTTTTGATTTGACAAAGTCCTCAGATATTTGATTAGTTCAATGCCGCTAGGAATTAAAAATAAAAGCAAGTTCTTTAATTTCCTTGAAAAGTATTTTCACTGTACTAATATAAAGTTATATTCCTGTATGAAGAAGTAATTAAAACTGATTTGGAATTTAATTTAATTAATGTTCAGCTAACAGATAAGACACAATATATTTCATAACTTTAAAGAATAGAAATATTTTCAAAATATCTATAATGTATTAGTGATAAGTATTTTCTTTCACAATCTTCTTAATCAAGTATTCCCTCTTCAGCGTCTTAAGCCACACTTAAAATACATTACTAACTATTACTAATGATTAAAAATAGCCCGTCTATTAAACATAGTTTATTTAAAATATTCTTTATTTGAAGTATAATGTGTTGTAACATTAGCAGAAACTATGGCTCCATTGCCGTCGAAATATAACTGTAAGCATCACCTAATAAGCTAACCTTTTCAGTATGACATCAGAACTGCAATAAGTTAATAAGGCCAGAGGCAATGTTTGTTGCCAAGTGATAAAAAATCATATTATCTGCTGAATGGAGGATGCAGTCACTCTTTTGTGTAGCTTTACAGAATATATATATATATATATATATATATTTAAACTTAACGAAGAGTTATCATTTTAGAAATAAAGTAATTACAAGTAGTTTAACTAAATATGTAGTAAATAAGTATAGCTACAACAATATTACCTACCTGCACTCTGTTCTATGCAGTATTTGCTCTACCCTCACCCAAACCAACCGGCAGGGTTGACAGTCAGCGCGCGAGTGGGCTCTCTCCACGTCTAGCCATCGGTCACAGCACCATCGGTTAGGTCACAACTAACACCTCAATATTCACAGTGTCGCACCGCCCCACCTACCGATACATTCGTCACTGGCTGAAGTAGACTTCGCTGCTAACACGCTTCCATCCAATAGGAATCGACTTGCATCTAATTTAGCCAGTCAGAAACGGAATGTTTCCCCCACGTGCAGTAAATCACGTGTTAGAGGAGAGGATTCCGCTTTCCTGCTCTCTCTGTTTTTTTTTTTTTTTTTTTTCCAATTTACGTCCTCCAACGTCAAATCATATCGAGTGATGAATGATATGGACGAAATGATGCTCAATGAGCCCACGGTCCATAGAGCTTATAGTTACCCGACATTCGTCATTAAGGATAAGGGAAAACCCCGAAAATAGCTTATACAGGTAACTCACCCTGACCAACATTCGAACTCGGGATCTCTTCAACGTGAGGCAGAAAAGCTACCATCTACGATACAGATGCGGGTTTTTTCCTGCTGTGAACATCTTAGTTGTGATTTCAGTCTAGTTTTTAAAAGGGCTATATTTACAACTCGTACAGCCTGTATGAGCGATGAGTAGCTGATACTCTACATACCACATCATCATTAGTGACTCACGACAAATTTCAGCGAAACATACACAATAAATCATTGGTTCATGTACATTTTCCTTTACAATAAAATAAAAATAATTGCCTGCTTCTGCTAGGAGGGTTGGCTCATTGTTTGTTTTCAGTACATGTTGCCAATATACTAAAGAACCGTGAAAATGCTACTGACAACAATCCATAAAACAGTGTCTCGTGCGTTTTATAACATAACGTTCTAATATTTCAAGTTTTATTTTCTAATTCTTTGGGGGGAAAAGTGTCCTTTGGTGTTCTAGAAAGAAATTAATGTTCCAATATTGATAGAATTAGAGAATTTATACAAAAAAGGGTCACAGTGCGTTGTATTGAACTTTCAGCCAACGTGTATGTTGATTGAAATAAATATATTACGCGAAAGAAGAAACAATTGCACATTTCTTAGATAAATTAATGACAGGAAGATAAAATTTGCCAATACAGCAGCCTTATTTCATGTGAACTATCTTGAATATGTTATTTCTTCCTGATTTATTGTTTACTTGTTCCTCATTAGTTTGTACAACCATTTAAATATTTATCTACTGGGAATTTAGTATATTATGTTTTGTCCAAGAGGTACTCCTTTAATGAAGGTAGCTTTAAAGGAAAATAGAATAATCAAAATACATTTATTTAATTTTAGGATTACTTTAGGAGAAATCTTTAATTCCAATAGTACACATAAATTAACTTCCAATACGTCAGTATATCCCAGAACATATACTGACATTCTACCTGTCTTTTATTGCTTTAGATAGCATATTGTTACAGCATAGGTAGTTTCATATATCGTGTAATTGATCTATTAAATAGTAAAACCTTTGTATCGTTAAAGAAGCAACATTGCACGTAGCATGTCATTTCTTCAATAATGTGCCTTTGATTTCAAAGGATAACAAGATATTTTAATATTACCTCTTCCAATACTTTAAATGAATTCCTGTATTTCTTTAAGTGGAACATCGGGCCTGTTGAACCACGCAACCTCGAGGCCCGTAGACAAGGGGATGAAGATCAGAGGTTTACTGATCACAGAGATTCCGGGATGAGTGATCAACCCAACGACGGAAGTGAAAATACGAGAGAGATGAAATGATAGGAAAGATGATGACGGAGTAGTCGGTGGAATGCTGGTGGGGAAAACCGGGTGACCCGGAGAAAACCCGACCCAGCGCCAACACAAATCTCACTTTGCGGTCGTCTGGGATCGAACCCAGGCCGCCTTGGTGGGAGCCAAGTGGTCTAACCACTCTACTGCGCGGCCATTCTAATACTTTAGAACGATAAATTAATAACGGTTGTAAGACGTAAAACCTTAGGAGAAACATCAATTTGGGTTACCCTTTCCAACATTTTAATACTAAAGACCGGAGGAATGTGCGTTTTAACATAGCCATACTGCACATGGACTGTAATGTTATCGCTCACACATGTAAACAACTGCAGGTAGATACAGCCTGACCATGACAGGTACTGCGAGAAGAAACAAAACAGTCGCGTTATTCTACTCCTCGATCTTGCGTCTGCATGGGTACACTAGCAAGGCAATGGACGTTGTATGTACATTTGATGCCGTGTTTTACATCTAATGTCATACTCTGCGTCCGCTAACTTGTATCGCATGCAAGCGCACATCCCACCGGCCTTTATTTTTTACACTATAAAATGTACAATTGTTTCTTTTGAAACACCGAGTTAAAGGAAATGGAGAGGTGACCACAAAAGTAAGCCAAGCCGAAACATTACATACTATGAAACCAGTTAAATGCAAGTTCCTTATAGACACAAAAAATACATTTCACTTTTTAAGCATGTTTACTAAATTTTAAGATTCCCCAGGAACAGAACTGAAAATTAGCTGCTTTAGAAAAAACGCATGGTCCGCGCTGTCGAAATATTCCAAGTTGTAATTATAACATATTGGTTAACTGATTTATGAGATTTCTGGACGCAATTTTCTCACTTAATTATTTAATATATACCACTAACCATCTTAATTATAATTTACACAGGTAATACACAAAAAACCTTCTTACTTAACAAATATGGAAGTATTATGTTGGCACTGTTGTAGAATGGGTATCGTATCGTTATAACCAGACCCGATTATTTTTAATTTGCTCTGTCATTATTGCTAAATCGTGACAATTTGCATATATGTTACTTAGAATGATATATGTTTTATTTTAAAAACGTCTTTAGTGGAGTAATAATAATAGTTTCCTACTCCATGGCATTCTCAACTAAAAGTAAAAGCATTCTTTATAATCATATTCTTTTATAAATATAATGTGCTCATACTCAAGTACATAGATTCTATGTCGGCTTTAATCTTTAAGTCATTTATGAAGCGAAGTGAGGTACTTTATATACTAAATTCGTGGAAAAGGGTAGGGCTTTGCCTTGATGAAAAAATTATGAAAATCCGTGGAGTGGCTTTTTGAAACTACCTTAAATACATACATAAACTAACAAAAATGCTCTCTCTTTTTAGTATCAACACTCACATACATGCATACATACACATAAGTGGATGCATATTTACACATACGTTTAATCTTAAATTGGGTTCATACATTACTTCATATCCTGCCTATGATTGAAGAAAATAAGGCCAGGTAGTGCTATATACAAGATCTATTATGTGTTTCAAATGGGAAGAGCTTTGGCCTGTGGCGAATCAGATCCGTTAGAACACTCAGCGTTGCCACCTCGTTACCCCCACTCTTTATATATGTACCTCTCTCGTGCGCAAGTGCTAGACGTAAGGGAAAGAAAACTGAATTTTCCAAAGTTTTATAATAATACGGTTGTTGAAATCCCAATTGCAACATGGATATACGCATATTATGCAATGATTTAAATGTCATAATTGTAACTATAGTTTATGAGCGACCATATAGCTGAGAATGTCACTTACGTCGAGACAATTCGCTATTGTTATGTTATCCATCGTCCGAATATTGCAAATTTATAATGATAAGCTCCAAAGTCTCGTCACTTGCTATTTCTTTCCAAAAGTCGCCTTCTTGTAGCTTATCTGCAAGTCTTACGAATTTTCCCAGTCTTGTTGTGTTCCTTATGAATTTCTTCGTGAATAAGTCGTTCAACGCCAGTATTATTTCTGTTTGCAACATAATTTGAGCCCACATTAACTCAATTGGATTGCACTGGCGGTGGTAAGGGGAAGTCGGATTACCTCTTGACCCATTTAAGTTGCAAGTTGATCCAGCTGATACATCTTTTCCTGGTTTTTTAAACTAAAGAACTGAATAATACTTGCTTTGAACTCTCTAGAATAAATAGAGATAATGAACCATTCATAAACATACATATCATGTGAAAAGTCACGTTCTGCCGATGTACCATTCTACAAAGCGGTAGGAAGTGTGCTGTTCTCTCTCGCTCGAATTTAACACTTTGGCTTATTCAAAGTAATGCTTCTATCACGTCATCTCAAATGTTTAAATTTCAGATCTGAGTAATTACAAATATGCGTATATATGCTGACCAATAATGATATCCATTACTGTGATTACGCCGCGATCAATTATTTTACTAAGCTAGAATTGTGTTACCAATATAATAGTATTTTATTTATTTGTATTAGGAAATCCATATGAGCTAAAATATGGGGGTTTACGGTTATGTTGCATACATTACTTTCTAACTTCGTAGTGGATCACTTTTTGCAAAATCCGAATTTTTGTCTTAGCATGAACAGCATTTTTTAGATATAGTTTCAGTTAGCACTCATCACACACCGCTTACGGGGAAAGCAATACAACACAGCAGGACTCCGATGGGTTGCTCACCTAGTAGCGTTCAAGAGCAAACATCATTCAATTTAAAACACATAATAGCTTATGTTTAGAGCGATGGTCGGACTGCAATGTTTTCAAAATGTAGGATTTTGCAACTTTATACTAATATTTTCACCCTGAGTATGTTAAGAGTAGACTTAATTTCAATATGGGAACTGAGAAACCCTTTAGCGAGAATACAAATCAGTGAGGGGGCTAGAAAAAGCAAATGAAATGATTAAAATCAAAAGTATGCTATTTAATTGCTGCAATGAATACGGAATCTGCTTCCCCAGGACGAGGAGGAAAGGCCTGCTCACATTCTTGAAACTGGCTTATTGGAACACTCTTCACAACTTCACAAGATTAGAAACTGTTATAACGCCGACTCTATGAACAAATAAACATGTAGAAGAAGGGTCTGTGGTTCGTCCATGAATAAGTCTACACTCCATAGCAACATATCGCCATGCCCGCATGATCCGCAAATAGCTTCATTGTTCACTTGAGTGTGTGCTGGGAAGCAAGCTAACCAGCCTTTCAAGGCTCTCTGCAATAACTGCTTCATTTGTAATGACCTTATACCTAAACTCAAGGAGGAATGATCTAATGCCCTGATAAGTTACATGTCTATATTTAGCTAGGTTCGTGACAAGCACGGAGTGCTAATAATTTTGTAAAACTTTGGTTTATGTCACAACATAATAATAGAAATATTTCTGTATAAAATCATTCGTAATATTTTGAAGAATTTTCTGTACACATCATTAGTTTCAGTATTAGATACGATCTCATCATGTGCATGTTCTACACCGTGGCTTAGTTGTCTAGAGCATTGTGCTTAGGTTTCTTGCCCTCGGAAGGCCCGGGATCGATCCCACTTCAGAGTTGCGGATTTTAAGTCCCGAGTATAGGAGCGGTGTCTTCTCAGCATCGTGGGGAATTGAGGAGATACGCTAGGTAGCGAACCCTGGTCTAGAGAGCAAACTTTCCGGCTCGGGGTGCCGTGATGCTGACCACATTTCCTCTCCGTATCGGTTGAATGATCCGTATGTGGGCGTGAAGCCGGTAGTCGGGTTGGCAGATTCTGGCCCGCTAGTAGGCTGTTACGCCATGGGTTAGTTAGTATATATAACTGTTATTCATTTCTGTTTGACGAATGATTAATTATGTTTTGGTTGAGTAGAGCCAGGCTGAAAAATTCACTGCCGTAGCCGGGATTTGAACCACGGATTTCCCGCTCTCCGTACGGTGGCTCTAAACCACTGAGCTACTATGGCCAACATGCCGACATGACATTAAATTGTACAACTGACTCGTATGTTTCCCGGTAAACCACTAGGGGTTCCTATAGGCTATGAGACACGCACCCTATGTGGCGACTTACTATGCTGTAAGTACTTACTTATTTCCCAGGCTTCATAGTTAAACTACTATGTTTTTATTTTAGGTAATTTGATGGAAATGATCAAAAGGTGCGTGTCTCATAGAATATGAGAACCCCTAATGGTTTACCGGGAAACATACGAGTCAGTTGGAGAATTTTTTTGTAATTTCGGCATGTTGGCCATAGTAGCTCAGTGGTGTAGAGCAACCGCACGGAGAGCGGAAGACCCGTGGATCAACTCCCGGGTATGACATTGAATTTTTCAGTCTGGTTATACTCATCCAAACTTTAGCCTACACACGGCTAGTGTGCAGAAATGATTATTTCGATTAATTATATTTGTTTATAATTTATTCCCTCTCTAGATTACCTCTAGAATTTGTAATGTGGGCAGACTAAGCTAGAAGCAGTTAAATCATCAAATGAGTTACTGTGTTATATAATTTTATTTAAATATATTTTGCTACAATTCTTCATACAAATGGTACTTTAGTGTAACTATAGGACTTCTTTCTTTGCTTAATACAAATAGGTATAGCTGTAACAACTGCATAAATATCTTCAATTTGGGCTGGTGTGTCTAAAGTGCAGTAGCTTGTAGACTAACTGTACTTTCTACAACGAAACTGCAATTTACGCATTTAGCTAAATGAAGCTCCTGCGTTAATTAAGACAGCCTGACACTGGCGTATTTTAAGAGGCTTGAAGCATTATATTCGCCGCCGGAGGACACAGCTCTCGGTGGGACACCAATATTCTGTTGGGTAATAAATGACATTCAAATTGCAACTACTTCTCCCCCATTATTGGATCGTCCACATATGACGTATGAGATAAGCGTCACGTAATAGCACACAGGGGCCTATAATTTCTAACTACCTGCCGGCTAGCGGAGAGCCAGTAGTTAAACCACATTTCTGCTACTGTTCCGTTGGATACTGAGAATGACATTTCGAGAGGCGATGTTACGCGTGCAATATAAAAGACTCACTAGTAGACATTCACAGAACACATATTCTATAATCAGCAGAGGATTTATCAAGAAGAAAGATCAATTTGCCTATCAGGGTTTTAAACGTCCCTAGAAACTAAATAGAGGCTATTTATAAATGACAAACTGCATCGAAGAGTATCTTAAAAGTTTGCGCAGAATAAACAGGATTTAAAAAACTCATATCATCATTTGCATTACAATCCGCAAACCACAGCGCTTAGATGAGCAGTATTGCCAAATGGGGAGGTTACGTTGCTTATTGTGTAGCAATATTTCCGCCTACCAATTCTTGTATAAAAATAACCTATTAGATATTAAATCAGGAGTATTTAACAATAATGTATTAGTCAATAGCAAAATCTATGGATTCTTTTATACTAATATTTGTGAAAATGTATCACGGGAAAGCCTTGAAAATTGTAGCGTCTCCTTTTGGTCGCCCTTTACTTTGCGGCAACATCAAGGAATTTGTAAATCATATCGAATGTTCTTTAGTTGTTGTTTGAGATCGATAGGTTGATCTATTAGTGCTGGGATTCGTCTCTGTTCGTCTCCACGGCTGCTCATCTGTTATTATTACGTGCTGGCTGGCTGTATACAGCCAGAAGGTTTTTGCTGCGTGCCCACCCGTTAAGGGTTTTATGCAGGTAAGATTTAGATTTGAAGTTTCTAGGATGAAGGTGGTGTAGGTTTTGAGGTTGGGGTTAAATTTAGAGGTTACAGAATGTACCTTTGGGTTGAAGGGGAGGATGTAGTACTTTGCACCCAAATTGTTGTTTTTGTTTAATTTTTAGTTGGGGAAAAATTTAGATGCCAAACAGCCTAGAAGAATTATGAGGAGCTCAACTTTAGCTGCTGATAGGATTAGCTCCTGGGTTATCTGGGGTGCCCGCATGCCATACGGGGGACCCGGTGCAGTCTAGGTCGGTGTCTAGTGGGGTCATAATCTCCCACAGTTTGGCCGCCCGTTCTCCAGCTCTAACGTTTCTCGAGAACAGGAAGCGGACTCTTGCCAGTTCTTTAGTGGGGATTTCAAGCCGAGTAATGTGCGTATTATAAATATTTCAGGCATTTACATATTTCACGAATCAGTAGCCATATTATTATAATAGCGATAATAATAGGACTTACGGACGCTAAAAATCGGAATTCACGCACGTACAAAATAGAAAAGAAACTTCACCAGCGTAAGCAACTGTAGCCACGTGGTCCCCCCCCCCCAAAAAAAAAAAAATTAAACTGACAACACGGTGTTGGATACGACACGCCTAGCAGTGACAATGCTAATCGGTGCTAACATACAGTTTTAACTTCCTGACCACGACACCGAATGTAGAGACTCCCAGTACAACCAACAGAAGCAGTTAGCACGCGCAAAATGTGTGAAAGAAATATTCGAATAGAGTGGTGTTGTAATGAATGTCTTGCATGAAATTGAAAGTTGGATTTCAGTGTTTTAAAGCTAATATAGTCCTATATTTTCATTCTAAAGATAATTTTGAGGGTATGTTTTTAATTCTCATTACTGTATGTTGGTACTATTAACCTTCCCCCTCCACCTCCCACAGTCGCAAAACGTCAGAGCCCGAAAATCCAGCGGCTGTACCGTAGGTACAGCATGCTAGGTATGGAGATCTCAGGGCATTGTGACGACAGACAATACCAATGGATTGTTGACTAATTGCAGTTTACTAATATATGCACTGTTTATTTATACTGTCCACCGACAAGAATGGTTCCACTACACACGCACCTGGAATTTGTCGAATTTGCACTTGTAAGACCCATACGTTCGCAACCCTCGGATTCCTTGGCTAGATTACTACTGATGCTTTGTCTTCCTGCTTTTACCTGCCTATAAATCTTTTGTAAGGGTGGGTGCAATGAACCTCTCTAAGCCTTCGTCACCTTATGTTCCGTAGGGTTTGTCTTTCGAAAAGTCTAACCATCATTCCTTTCAAGTGATGGAAACATTCTTTCGGTGGAACATTTCTCAACTCATGTACTTATAATTACTGAGGTACTCATAAATAATGCCTCAAAATATGCATCAATTGGAATGAACCTCGATATTTATTTAACAATAAATATAGGCGTAGCTACTAAGGAAAGTCTGCTCGTTTTCGGTGCAAGACAACTTCCTCAAATCTGTTGCTACCATAAAGGTTATTGGTCTTCCCTTTGTTTAGCGAAAGAAAGAGTTTACCATTCTCCGGGATAGTTGTACAAAATTGCGTGCTTGGGTAGAAACAGGGCAGTCTGGTCAAGCTGAGGCAGGGGGAAGTGCAGTCCCACAGCTGCATCAACCGACGTTAAGTGCATTGCATCCAGTAAAGTGCGAGGTGCATCCGACGGTATTAAGAATATTCTCCTATTAAGATAAATATCTTAAAACTTCGAGCAAGAGTAGTTACATTCCACGAGTGGCGCGTAATTTACTGAAAACCTGCAGGCATACGGGTAACTTGGAAGGCGACACAAAAGAGCTAGAATACTTTAATTTACAAGAACCCTGAGAAAAACCCAAATTCACTCTCCAACCACAGCACCTACTCATAACAATTAGAAGCGATACAGATACTCGTCGAGGTGGACCCTGCGATCATAGCGCCTCCTCAGCCACAATATCGGCGAGTACGACGAAAGCAACAGATAGTAGCTTCGAAGCCCGACGAAGCGAGGGACCTTCTAGAGAACCCAATAATTGTCATAGAAAACTTGCAATGTTTTAATTACTTATGGAGAAATATATATATTGTACAAACGGTTCGTAGACCTCTCCAAATCCGGAGGACAAGGATTTACAGAGAACAATGCACCTGCTATGCACGGTGAAATTCCACCCCCCCTCTAATAAATAGCCAACCAGAAATGGCGATGAAATGAAACAAGAAATGGGATAAAACTCCCATATGAGTACATTTACTGGTGACGAAAGTCTGACACGGTGGCAACGCTGATACGTTCCTGTCAATTGACAGCTTCATTAATATAATAAAGGTGTATTATATGAGCATGCGCATTACATAAAAACACGAGCATTGTGAATACGTCTGAAAACATGATCGTGTTATAAAACCTATTTATTCAGTTTGCATGGTATAAAATGTTTGTGCATAGACTGGTAATCCATTTTAAAAGTAAGGAAGTGTGAATGGAATGAAGAGGTGTTGGCGCAAGGCTATGTTAACCTTGCTTTTGATCATTGCAGGCTATTGTTGATCGAGTTTCCGCCTCCATAAACATATAGCCTTTTTGTGACGTGTGCTGACCAAACCAGTTCACTGCCATGTGCTATTTTACTCAAACTCATTAAATAAAGCAGTTATTTTATTAATTACTGGAGGGTGATGTTTGATAAGTTCGTCATTTGTAATTGCTTCTCAGTACATCTCACTTAATAAACTGAACAGGAAGTACCTGCATTCACGGTGAACAGATACAGCCATTACTTATCATACTAAATCAATTAATTTAGCGGTAACGGAAACAAAGGACCCGGTGATTTAACTGTATTTATTCGAAGTATGAGATTTGTAAACGACGAATGGGTTATAAATATTATAAAATTTGAGAATTTTACCATACAACACACATTTCAGGGCTCTTGAGTATTTCATGTAGCACATATGGTCAAGTACAATATGTAATTATATATGACCTGATAAAATATTTCTGCAGGCATGTACAGCAATCATATATAATATTTCACTCAAATATACAAGTCTGTGGGATTCCATAGCTGTCATGAAGTGTGAATAAGAGTGCTGAAATAGGTTATTCTTGTTTTGGTCGAATTATATAAAACGAAAATTGAAGGCTTTAAATTCCAGTTCATTATAAAGAGAAATTAACAGGAACTCATTTTGAACGACTTATTCAGAAGCTACTCTTAATTTGCGTTATATTGTCTAATATTAATCATATTGATATGTGCACTTAAATAAGTGCTCGTCATGTTCACAGGAACACCTAAATTACACTAGATAAATCCTAAAAATTTTCATTTTTAAGCATACTCTGGCAACAAACATTGATTTCATAAGAGTATGAGCTCTCTGTTTTTGCAACGCGTAGAAAGCTACAAGCAGATGATCATGATATCACAATCTTAGGGATATTTTGCATTATCTAAGCTTTTCAAGTAATCGATACATACGATTTCAAATTCCTTCATTTTGTTTTTTCTGCACCGCAAAAATAAGTGAGAACCATAGCTTATCAATCTAAAACCGTCTTATATCTTAACTGAGCATGAAGTTCGATATATACTCTGGCATAAAGAGTATTTTGTTGTTTTATTATAACTGGTCTGTGGATGTAGCCCGACAAAGATGCTGTAACCGGGACTCAACCGATGTACTGATCTAAGCACAAACATACAATTGAAAGTAATACATGAATTTTTAGACTGGATTTAAAATTAATTTACACTTGTAACTGGCATATTAACTATTCCATATTTAAGCCACAATCTGGCATACTGCTTTTCTTAGCCTAGAATGTAAGGAATTCCTTTCCGAATTCATAACTGAACAGCTAGTTTTTAGTATAAATATGAATTGCAGTGTAAAAACCAGAAATTGTTATCACCTCAGTATTAAAACCCAAACGAGAGTTTTTCTACTCATACACGTTTGCTAACCGATTTCCGAGTTTCGTTTAATCCTTTGTCAATAAGCCCAATATCAGCGACATGAGGATGAAACAAGGAAGCAATAAAGTTGTACCAAACCAGTGAACAAAGTGGAAGAATATGTTTTTCTTAAATACAATACTATTACAGATATTGTACATACATACCATGAATTTAGTTTCTCCATACACTGGGTATACATAACGCATTATTTTATTTTTTCCCTGTTGATACGAAAACGGTTACTGTCATAATTTTTCTCAGCTCATTGTTTTATTTTAGTCCTCCTCTTCCTCCACATCCTCTTTGTCTTCTTCTTCTTATCTTCATTTATCGGCACCTTAATGCATTTTATCTCGTGTCTGTTATACATCTCTTGGTGACTAAAATCACTTTCTTCCTTCCCGAATTTGTAGTACCCCAGATCAACAACTTTCATGTGTTTTCTGGGAATGTGTAGTTACATAGTTACAGTGCTATACGAATTAAAGAAACACAGAAACACTAACATTTTCAGGCGTGATGTGTATTTTACTCCAATATATGAAAGGCGAGTTTAAAATCTTAGAAATTGGAAACCACAGATCAACAATAGCAGTATGAAAAGATGAGGGATGTATGGGTAGCAATTATCATATATACAAGGTTATTGGTTAACATATTCATATCAGACGCCTTGTGTCTTATACGTTGATGGACAGCCCTTTCTGGGTGTGTACTAATGGGAATCAACGAACTGCCACGGCCTTCGTGTTACCTGTCGACCTTGTAACGCACGGAATCCAGCTATTGACCTCAGCATATCAGAACTTGCCCTGGTTACAAGCTGTAGGTTGAAATTAAAATATATCTTAGAAGATAAACAAACCATTTTACAGATCATTCTCAGGTGATTCACAAGTCCTTCAATGTCTGGAGATTTGTTGTTGTACATATAGATTTTAGAAACTATTTTAAAATTTATATCCTCCAACCTTACCGAGCGGGATGGCGGTTTCATCTGTGACCCGCGTTTGGGAGGCCCGGGTTCAGTTCCCATAGCTTACTTTCCATACACATGGTGTTTTCGGGGCTTTTCCCAGGTCGCTAGGTGAAGGCTGGGTAAATTAATTACGTCTCCCGAATTTCTTGTCCCTCGTTTCACCTCAATTATTATTTCATATCGACTTTCATCTGGTGGTTTCTTTCAGGTTAGAAGTCTCGACGTTGCATGGCGGGATGTTATGCTCTGAGTGAACACTTTCTCCTAGGGCACGACGGACTCCGGTCTCTGAGCCGGCCTAGTGGGCCGATACAGGAACGGGGCTGGCGAGATGCCGGTTGTACAAGCCTGCATGGAGTCTTCCTTGCTCTGGGGAGCTGCCATCGCTCTCCTAATCGGCCTCGTGACTGTTTCAAGGCCACGGTAGGTGGGTTAACAATTGGACCGCCGGGGAGTTTCTATCTAGTAAAGTGTAGGTACCCCTGTACTGTAGTGAATCCTTGGGGTCGGCTTCCTTTCATCCTCCCTCCCTGGGCTTCCTCACTTAGACCAGTCTGGTCAAGGTGCCGAATCCCCTCCGAACAGTCCAATCACCCAACGTTAAGCCATATCGGACGATGAATGAAATGGATGTAATTATGTCAAATGAGCCCAGGGTCCCTAGAGCTTAGAGCTTCCCGACATTCACTTTTCAGGGTAAGGGAAAACCTTGGGAAAAGCCTTATCCAGGTAACTTACCCTGACCGAAATTCAAACTCGGGACTTCTTGAAAGTGAGGCAGATACGCTACCACCTACACTACCGAAGCGGGCGTACCTATAGATATCTTTCTTTAAGAGACACATACGGAACAAGTCTGCACAGGTTTGAATAATTTTTTATATCTTCTTTGTCTATAATCCATTCAGATGGACAATGTCAACGCCATAAACTCTTACTCCTATCTTTGGATAAAAACTTATTAGCAGAAATGTATTGATTGTTAGGCAATCTAGTGGAAGATTATAGCACGATTTACCGGTGGTGTATTTTTATGTGTACAGCACTTGATAAGCTAATTGTGTTGCGTGCTATTTTAAGAAATGGCCAATTGTAGCCTGATTCCAAAATCAAGAGTAAGCGATCATACGTATTAATGGTTTTCTTGAGGTAAATTGCAAGTTTGCACCTTCTAAGGAGGTCAGCAAATGGGGAAATTTAGGGCATAATATTCCCTAATAATCTGGAGATCACCGGCTGTACAAAGTACAGTACCATTTAAACAACCTGGTGCACCTGACAGTTGACTCTAACACATAAGTAGGAGTGCCATGTTGTATTAAACAGTTCTGCGAACTTTTTTTTTAAAGCAATCCGCCAAGCAGAAATATCTAACGTTTAAAAAGCCCGATAAGGTAAATGGTATACATCATAAACATAATTGTAGCTTCCTCAACACAAAAAAATATTAAGAATGCTATGTTTTTATTTTATTCATAGCATTATGCACTTATAATATGGAGTATCATGTCTATAATGCATTTGACGGCTCTGGCATTTTTAATTTATGCTGAATTCATTTAAATGTGCAGCATAAGGTTAATACAGAAAATATTCAAACTGCACAATTTTTAATAGGGACCGATGTAATGAAGTTAAATATAGTGGTGTCTTTCCTCTTTCCTTTCTCCTCCCTCCAACACCTCCTCGCCCGTCCTCCCCTCCCTTGTCCTCCCCTTTGCTCCCTTCTTCTCTCCTTTCCTTTCCATCCTTCTTTCCTTCTCTATTTCTTTCCTTCTTTTAAAACAGTGACTGTGTTCCCTGTATTACCTGGAGGCACCCAATTGGAACAGACTAAATTAACTCCTCTAGCTGTTGAATGATCCGCGATAAGCTCCCGTGAACTAATACCTTAAGTTTCAATATAGAGGTTACTGTTAAGAATGTTAGCACAATGGCGGCTGATTACAGGAAGAGTCATAAATGCGGAATATTCAAATAATCAGCACGTTGCATTTTAACAGAGCATTTCCAAAAGAGTAAGCTGCTCCTTCACCAGTCTACTGCAGATCGCACATTCTCACCCAGGCTGTCAACGTTTTCAAATTTCACTCTGAGGCGGCCGTTGATCATATGCTATGCGTTACAGATACAGTAAAAATCGCACAAAAAATTACCCCATTTCTCCTTGAATGTGAGTCTATATGCAAACAAAATGGACGAAAATATGTTTTGTAGTGATCCCTCCGATATAACTAAACTACAGTACAGTGCCGAGGGCTGAAATAATTTCAGCCGCATTACGGCCGCGCCGTGGCTCAGTGGTTAGACCACTTGGCTCTCACAAAGGCGGCACGGGTTCGATCCCAGGCGACCGCAAAGTGAGATTTGTGGTGGACAACACGGCGCTGGGGCGGGTTTTCTCCGGGATCTCCGGCTTCCCCCGCCATCTCATTCCATCGGTGCTCCATCTTCATCTCATGTATCATCAGTGTCATCACCTGCGGTGCCGTATGTAGTAAAAGCGGGCGTTAAACACTACACTACACACACACACACACACACACACACACACACACACACACACACACACACACACACACACACACACACACACACACACGCACACACAGCCGCATTACGTTCCACTCACAAGGGATAGTTTTATCTCGAATGCTCGAAACCGCACGGAAACATAGAATAACAAACGACAATTAAAACAACAGTGGTCTGTATCATTTCCATGCAAAACTCCTCATTTGTCTACTAGGGCCATTTTAAGCTTAATAAGAGATACAAGTTTCTAACGAAAAGTTTTCTAATTTTATAACAATACAATAAGCTGACCCACAAGTGATGATACATCATCAAACTTCATTTTGCGATTTACTATATTTTACTGTACCAAAGTATAAGCCTATTTGCAATATCCTCGGCCAAATGCAGGTTATGACATTGACATATCTGTATTACCATTTACAAATGTAATTAGTGCGACTTTTCATTTTGGACTATGTACGTGAATGCGAAAATGATTTGGAATGTGATAACGTGGCTTTAGTGAGGTATGAATATTCTTCTCCTCTATTTTGTTTTAACCAGTTCATCGAAATGCCCCATCTACACTTAAGACAAATATAATCACTATCAGGTGTGTAGTATATGTATGTTTAGCACTGTTGCAAGTTCTTTAAACAGAGGGCTTTTAGCACTACTGATTGAAAATGCACTGACGTCATTGAATTATGTATAATTTTCCTCCTACGCTATTGATATCATGTCACTTCATTTCTCTCTATTAAAACGTCACTGGAGGTGGAACGCTAACCTTTGCATAGAAATCACAAGATCACTGCTTTGTTATGATATATTGTTATACAATCATGTTTTCATGCGTATCCGAGCTTTCGAAGTCAAAAGTGCCCCTTATCAAAAAATACACGCATCAATTATTGTATCACTCTTTATAAGAACGTTGTTGACACCGATATGGTGCCCTACGGTACATTTGTTCTTTGAACGTGTGCGTGAGCTATTTTGCAAACAATATGGCAAATTCTATAGGTGATCTATTAAACAAGCCCAACTTTAAACAAATCCTTGGAGTATAAAGTGTGAATTAACCCTTTAATTATACCCTTCCTAATTTAAATGAAAGTTAAGAGGCTGTAGTCGGAGGTAAATAAAGTAAATATGCGAGTATATTTAGTATAAAAGTGTATTAAAATATTTTGGGACAGTAAGCATAATACATAATGCGCTTTTCTGCTTTAGGTGCTTTTTATTCAAGAACAGAGATGTGTGGGGTACAGGCGGAGGAAAGATCTTGGCCATATTAATGCATTAATAAAAATCAGCATAGAAAAAAGGCATGCAAACAACACACATGATCTCACTGCATTTTGCGTGTCAACAACAAAGTTAAGAATTGTTTTGCAGCAGAAAACAGTGAGGTGTGGAATTCATATTTCGTCAGACGGTAAATACTACTTGTAATTTCAATACACATTTTTGAATTGGTTATCCACTTATTTTTCAAATATTGTGGCATATTGCTGAAATTTCAATCGGACTGCCACTGGTTAAACTACAAGAATACATTTATTATTCTACGCATCAACGGGTTAAACAGAAGAATTTCACTAAGCAGCATTTAACTGTGACGGTAGGTAGTGATTTACCTCCAAGATATTCAAATAATTATACAGATAAAAATACAATTCTTGATAATTAATTATTTACGTTACTTTCGGGAATAACCTTGCCCACATGTGTGTCTTTAGTGCCAGAGGCTTCAAGTGGATGTTTTGACTTCTGTGACAAATCGACTGGAATTGGAACATCTTCGAATTTGTACTCGCTAAAGCATTATCTCTAAACTAACAGACTCATTTAGGGAATCGATAGCCTGTGTTGTCTATGAATCATTGTGAATGAGCTGGTTGAAGAGGGAGAGAGAGAGAGAGAGAGAGAGAGAGAGAGAGAGAGAGAGAGAGAGAGAGAGAGAGAGAGAGAGAGAGAGAGAGAGAGAGAGAGAGAGAGAGAGCGGTGACGATAAACACCCCCCCCCTCACCATCTATAATTATAGATTCTCATTTGCTGTTTTATGTGCAGCAATTTGATGTGGTTGCTTGCTGTATGCAGTATTGCACATGTTCATTTTGCACGTCTAGACCACAACAAAGCGGTCATTAAGACTGTAACGTAGGGATGTCCAAGAGAACATGATTGTTAAGATGGTAGCGGTTATAGTATCTACGAGGGTTGCCCAATAAATAATGTCCCTAAATTATTTTGCAGTGAAAAACACTTTTGAGAAATTTACAGATTTGGATGTGACTTGCTGGAAGTTTATCGAATGTGTATGCAAAGTTTTAGTTTCTTGCGACAGAAAAGGTAGGTGTAGGAATGTCTCAAAGTGGCGTCTGTGACACCCGTCATATACAACGGGCTGTGACTGAATTTCTCGTGGCAGAGAAAAAACCGTGGGGAATGTTCATAAAGGTTTGCACAAAGTCTACAAAACATCTGCAGTTGATAAAGAGTCCGTAGGTTGCTGGACAAAGAGGGAGAAAGCATCAGAGGGCGGTGCTGCAGAGCTCCAAGATTTGCCGCAGGCCTCCATGACTGTCAGCCCAATTCAAAACTGCTCCTTCAGCCGGAAATGTCATGATCACAGTGTTTTGGGATTTTAATGGCTTAACTCTCATTGATGTGATGCCGAAAAATGGTGCAATTAATTCAGTAAGTTACGTTAAGACATTAGACAAACTTCAGCAACCTTTCCGGCGACTGCAGCGCTATGACTATTCAGGGGAGCTTTTCATTCAGCACGACAGTGCTCGTCCCACACAAATTTGAGGACTTTTGCCCACATTGCCAAGCAGGGTTGAACAGTGTTACCCCATCCACCTCATAGTCCCGATTGGCTTCCTCAGATTTCCACTTGTTTGGACCACTGAAGAATGCCATTCGTGGACGACATTTCCAAAATGAGGAAGAGGCGATTCACGCAGTGAAAATCTTGATCCGGCAGACAGAGGTAATATTTTTACCCTCAGAGTATACAAGCTTTGTTGTCTCGATGGAAAAAGGCCGTGGAACTTGAAGGCGGTTATGTAGAAAATTAAAATGACCAACCTTATTCTTTCATATATGTAGATTTTAATGTTGCGGAATAAATACTTTTGGAGAAAAAATATGGGCATTATGTATTGGACAACGCTCGTATTATACGAGCTACAAATATACCTGAGAAAACTGTACGTTATCTACTCCTCTCTCTCTCTCTCTCTCTCTCTCTCTCTCTCTCTCTCTCTCTCTCTCTCTCTCTCTCTCTCTCTCTCTCTCTGCAGCAATATATATTTCTAAAGGTACCCGAAAACAGTGTTTCTGTTGCTCAACAGAATTGCTTACATAAGTACTACAAGATAGCAGAGCACTAGAAGTCTGCACACTACCAACTACTCGCAAAATTTAAGTGGAACTCCAGCTTGTTTGGCATAACCCTGTTAGGCTGTGCTTGAGCTCAGGCCTGATTAAAAGAAAAAGAAAGTGACAAGTGTATATGGTAGCTTTTATTGGAATTACTTACAATGTTCCCAAACCGTGTACTGAAGTGTAACCAATTATCGATTTGGATCTGAAAATTTCGATATCCCGTGTGTGTGAAGTAACTAGCATTACATGGTGATGGATTATCTTTTATATTGTACACCGCTGTCAGTAATATGTAATAAGTAGGGTCATGGTTTTGTTGAAAAGTCATCTTTTTTCTGAGTAGTTATAAACGATGCTTATAGGAAATCAAGTGCATTCTGGAACAAATACGTTAGGTATATATGGTTTTTATAGGTCATGAAAATGCATTTTTACATATTTTTATAATAGTCATTTTTTAACATCTAGATGCATTTTACGGTCATTTTCTTTCTTTTTCACGAATTTATAGAGCATGTTCTTCTGTAGCCCACATTCAAGAGGCCCGGGTTCGATTTCCTTGGCGGACCCTTTCCTGACCCATGGCCTTTTGGGGTTATTTTAAAATAATCTGTGATTACAAGTTCATTTATATATCTTTTATGAAATAGTAACTTTGTAAGTGTGATAAACATGTAATTAACACAGGTCAGCATTCTAACAGTGCTGGTGAATTTATGACACATCAATTCGAGGAATCGCCGATTACATCGTGCAATACGCGTGGATTGCATCAGTCAGGACTTCTGGAGCTAGAAGAGTAGTTTGTGATGTGTCTAAATTTGTTGTGTTGTGGAATTAAAATGCCGAAACAAAGTCAACTGCGTCCCATTTGAAACAGTATGTTTCAGAGATTGGGGGAAACATTCTCTACTGATGGAACTGTATTTTTCTGTAAAGTGTGTCAAATTAAAGTCGCTGCAGACAAACGGTTCACCGTACGACATGTTGGGTGGGAGAAACATTTGCGAGCTCTTCAAAATGTGAAAAAAGGACAAGTGTCTCAGTTACCGTTAAAAGAAACGGCTTTGACATCAAGTAAAAAGCCATCTTTCTTTTATAAAGAATTATGCGAAGTGTTTTTGGTGCAAATATTCCATTTGGGGGATTGAGTAATTCCTAATTACAAGATTTTCTTGAACGTCACACTGGTCGTACAATTCCAGATAAAACAATTTTGCGTAAAGGTTATCTACAAAAATGTTATGACGACTTGTTAAACCGAATACGTGAATGTGTGAATGGGAAAATATTTATGTATCAATTGATGAGACAACCGATTCAGAGGGGCGTTATGTTGCCAATGTAGTGATAGGTACGCTAGAAGCTACTAGTGCCGGACAAATATTTCTTCTTTCTGGTTATGGCAGCTGTTAACCACTGTCAGATATGACAACTGCTCAATAAATTTCGGTGTTTATTGTAGCCTAGTGGAATACAGCATGACACCGTGCTCCCCTTCCTAACAGACGCGGTGCTTTGCATGGTTTAAGGCGGCAAAATCGATCCAATCAATTTACAGTAAGATGGTGCATGTTATGTGTTCAGCCCTAGCTTTTCATCGAATTGCGGAACAGGTCAAATCAACATTCCCAGAAGTAGATACACTAATTTCCTCAGTAAACAAAATATTTTTGAAAACGCCAACCGAAATATGTATTTCAAAGATAACGCCCCTATTATAGCTTTGCCCGCGACACCAATGTTAACACGCTGGGTATATGATGATGTATATACCACTGTGACAATTTTTAAGTAGTGAGAGAAGTGGTGAATAGCTTTGCTAGGGTAGATTCTAAGACAATTGAGAGCGCACATGATTTGCTTTCTGATACTCAAATCCAAGGTAAATGAGCTTTCATTAAATCAAATTTTACATTTTTACGGATACCATAATCCGTCTTGAAGAAAAAGGCATTACATTGGATAAGTTGATTGAGTTGGTGAGGATTGCGGAAGAGAGAATACAAAATGTAAAAGGCGAGATTGGGGACATAATTAGACATAAATTAAAATTTGAGATGGGCAAAAATAAAGGATACAAAACAGTTTGTCAGAATGCCGATATCTGTCAAGATAAAACTTCAGAACTGATATTTTTCAACATTATTTAACAGGCAGTGACAGTGTTTTTCAAAAATGCGCCTATAATATCTATGGGAGTGGAGAGAAGTTTCTCAAAGTATAAAGCAATTTTAGCTGACAACCACCGTTTCTTTACTTTTGATAACTTGAAGATTATCATGGTGGTGTACTGCAACGCTAAATAAGGTATGTTTTGGCTAATGGGTACCGTAACTTATTTTTTCATATTTTATAAAATTGACCTGATCAATTTTGAATTTATTTATTATATAGTAGCAATAATTGCATTATTTACTAAGAAAGTTAATTTTAAAATGTGGTGTTCGAACCAGGTATTCATTATTTGTCTGTGACAGTTATTAATTTATTATTATGGAAGAAATTGTTAATGTTTGTTAGGTCATTTTTTTACATTTTATATGCAAATTTTATATTTTAAGGGTATTTTATAGCGCACTTTTAGAGAATTTTAGGTCAACTACTTCCGGTCCTAGTAATAAGTAATGTAACATGCAATAAATGCTGTTCCAATAATAACATGTAAAGCATGAAATAACAAATTCAACATTAATTAAATATATTAAAGCAATGAGAAATAATTTTTTAATTAATCATCACTTTTTAACGTATTATATCATTACAGTACTTATCTAGCGCCCTCAAGCCTGCCACGGTAGCGTAGATGGTAGCGTGTCTGCCTCGCGTTCAAGAAGTCTCGACTTCGAATCTCGGTCAGGGTGACTTATCTGGTTAAAAATTTTTCCTGGGTTTTTCTCTTATCTTGAAAGGTGAATGTCTTAACTCTAAGCTCAATAGACCGTGGGCTCATTTTAGCATCACTTCACCCATTTCATTTCACTTAAGGCTGGAGGAATTAAATTTAAAAAAAGGCATTCAAAATCATGTACACCCATTATATTATTTGTTTTTGTATTATAGATTAAAGGTACTATATTCAACCTGAGTAGTTGATACGTAAATAGCTGCACGTAATATTGATATTTAAATATCATATGGGTTGTCTATTGCCTTAGCCTGTAACCCAACGTGTAATATGGTTATGAACTCTTAAGCGAATAAATTAAGGTGTGAAATCTAGTTCCATGCAGATAGTGAAACCACCACCACAACCGCCTACTGCTACTGCTGCTAATTATGATGATGATGATGATGATGATGATGTAAAATGAGATGTATGCAGAAAGAAAACTCCTTATCTAAGAAGTAACTACAATATGTATCTCGATCTTTTGTTAGTGTTATGTCAGTTCAAACAAGTTACCATTAATATAATTTTGAGTCGAACTGATACTCAATATTTTCTGAGCTCAAAATAAACTGCATGAAAGTCCTGCTAACAGTGAAGTGAGAGATATTTTTCGAGTTTTAAAGGCTCATCAGTTGAATCTTGAAGATGTTTACGGCCAACTAAATAAGTGTATGATGATTGATATAATAAGAAACGAAGGAAATGAGAGAGTGGTCTGGAATATTTGAAATATGAATAAACAAATGTGCTTTATAGCGCTCCACCAGGATGTCTGTCACTCATCCCGTATGATTTAAAGAATCCGTCGTACAACAAAATGGTGAGACTGATGCATAACCCAATATGTATTAATACATTCCTCTACCAAACATTTTTCGCCATTTCCTTGGTGAAACCGTGTCGACAGATGTTAAATTAATGGACCGGGAGCAGCCATACGCAATTCGGAAATTCCAAAAATGTAGATAGATATGACGCATGCTTAAATAATGGATCAATTATTATGGCGGAATAAAGAAAGTTGCGATTTTTTATGTGATATGTATTGTTATAAAATACTGTTCAATTTTTTAAAGGCAAGATGTCTTTACTTTCTGGATTACAGCAGTATGTCCGTATAAATCTGTAAGCGGGCAGTTCAAACGTTAAATAAGAACTTAACTTATTGTAATTATTAAACCACACCATTAACCAATTTGCTATTTTAGAAACTACCCGGCAGTAGAGTTAAACACTAATGACTGCTACGGGTAGCAGGTGACTAAAGCTACTCGTAATTAAGTCTTTCCTCAGATTATAAGTTTTCGTATGAACGTTATTTATAAACGTTACTTGTAAATATTAAAGCGTACCTTATAACCGTTAGACGAAAATAACAATTTGACTCACACCTTTTGCAGTGCTGCCATTCTAAGGCTTGCTTATAAGGGAGGAAAAGTCCAACACCCTTGGAGCTAAATAAAAGGGTTAGTTTACTGTGTCTCTTCATCTAATTAACTCTGAACAGAAAGTCATTTTATGAAAGTGAAATTTCATTTCTAGTCGCCAAGCACTTTAGGCAGGGAATAGTATGGCTTTTATAAGCTTTTCAACGACTGCTGGAGGGGTGGTCGTATAAAACATACGGCAATACTTCAAACGTGCCCTAGGAGGTCGATAGCACTGCTACCAAGGCAACCAAGAAAAACAAAACATTGAATGCCATAAAGAGGAGGGGAAAAGAAAACTAGAGGGGGTAATAAATGAATCAGCTGCTGTAACGATGCTTTCAGGAAAAGCAAATTTGGCCTCACGCAAGCACACCTGACACACTTAGATATTTTTCTCCAACAAACTGCAAGCTGCGTGCATTAAAAAACCCCCGAAAGTTTGCAGCCATGGTTTGTAACTCTTGTATAGGGATTCCAGATTAAACTGGAGGTGTTTTCAAACCGCAGTAATTTATTCTGTGTGCAACCAGTGCAAATAAACATTAATATGAATTTAATAATTTTATAAATGGCGGATCAACGAGTGCTTAGAATCACGTGAATAGAATGTAATAATGTTAATGTATTCAAACGAATGTAATTTATATTTGTTACCTATATCTTTAGTGTCATTTCTTTTCTTTTGTGTATTAAAGAACGTTATTAGTATATTCATGCTTCCTCAAATATTGGTCCACCGCATTTTCGTTCTTTTCTCTGTTATTTTACGTGCTGATATAGCACCTATCGAGTTTGCCGGACCTCGTTAGAGCGTATGTCTCTAGCGTTTCGCCGCGTAGAGGGTCCAGGGTTCGTGTCCCGCCTTGGGCATGGGTGTTTATGTATATATTGTATATGTGTGAAACTAAAGAAAACAGATAGTAAAATAAACGAAAAAAAAAATAAAAAAACTGTTAAATAAGGAATATATAAAAGAGAGAGAGAGAGAGACAGAGAGAGAGAGATACTTCGTGGATTTGTGTTGCGCACAATTAGCCTTATAGATCTCATCTTGCTTCGTCAAGTATCCACAGAGGCTTTAGTAGAAGGCAACCGTATCTCTGTTTCGGTAGCGAGCAGATGAGAACGTTGATATGTGTTCCTAGATGACTTAGTGCTAGACAGCTGTATGTTTACTTCATGCATTAGGATATCGTACAGTCTACTGCTTTCACTGTCGTCAAGCATACGCTGTTACCATTTACTTTCCTTCTACTATTGTTTAAAATATAGCTTTGGTTCGTAGTAATAATTATTCAATCCAGTATTTGCCTAGTTGACAAAGAAACCTCAAGTCAGATTGGTCGGTCTATCTATTCGAACTCAGGACTTCCAAATGCGAGCCGAAGATGTTACTGCAGCAAAAAACCGCAATATTACAATCCTTCGGGTACATCAAACAGGTTTGAGTATCCATTTGAAAAGAATAAACATGCGATATTATACATTGCACCGACCAGTAACCGACCGAAGTTCTGTACATAAAATGTTTATGCTAAAACCAGCTTAAAAGCAATCAAATCTTAACACATGCATTGACGTTCGAGTAGAGCAATAAAGGTTCCGCCCTTTCAGTTCCAAAATGTTGTGTAAGAAGACGCGCAAAGAAGTAAAAATAACTTTTGATTATAGACAGAAATATTTTTCATCCTATTTGGAATTTGAAGTCAACATGTTTCTAACATATGTTTTAACTAAATGAATTACATTAAATTAAAATTACAATATAAGAAAACACAGGAAAGTATATTTGTTTCAATACACAACTAGTGTCACTTCATAAGACGACATAAAAGATTGTTGTTCCTTGATTATTCGCTACTAACCAAATGCGAAATGCAGTTAACTTACAGAATAAACAGACATCGGGTAATAGCCTTTCCGAATAACTGCAATCTAAGTATATATTTCAAAACAAACGCAAAGTAATAACAGAAAATACTGACAAGTATATTTATCTAAATCTTTACAAGTACCTCATATACGTAATAGCTGATATAGATTAAGGCCTTTTTTTCATTTTGTTCCTACTTCGCCCAATCATATATTAAAACTCTAGAGCTGCCGGTTGCTTTATACCTACATCATTTTAGTATATTAATAAGGTAAACCTGCTCTCATTTTAAGAAAGTGTACTGAGTGACTCGGATAGATACTGAGCAGGAGGTTGATTGGCCTTGTCCTCGGCGTTGAGCGGTCTGATATTGGGTGTCCTCAAAGATGATTAGATTCGTCCTGTTCATGTGCAGGAGCTCTGAAGGTTATAAGGGCATTTACGATAACAGCCTCTCTTACGTCATTTACAGCAGGTTCTTTTTATCATATGATTTGACGCATACACTCGTGAATTTTAAATGAAGTAGCCCAGTAATTTGACAGCTTTAAATTCGTATAAAGCTCTTTAGGTATTAATATCAGCAGTTGTTAAATATAAATGACAAACGAAGTTTAAAACATAATATGAAGCATTTTATATTTGATTTCAAGAAGTACTTATGAAAGATGTTGGTGGAACAGTTTTCTGGAGTGTGGCAGATATGCTACGGAATTTGAGAGTGCTAACGAAGTGAGAAAATACGACAGGAGAAATTTGAAACGTGTGCACAGTGAAGAAAGAATTCCGTGAAATGGACAGGTAAAACAAATAACGGCGCTGCAGTAAAAACGGTAGGTAACGAAAGAGCAATATCAAAACCCGTCAGCAAGAGGGAAAAAACAAATTGGCTGCGACATGGGATGAGGGGGAACCATCTCCATAAAGATGCACAGAAAGAAATGACAAAAGGATCCAAAAAGAATTTATAAAATTATAATGTTACGATAATTGGCTATGTGTGAGATAAAGAAGGAAGCGAAATGAAAGAACACAGGGGACTGGGTTTGTAGCTGAGGACTTGTCTATGAGCAGAGATTTATATCAGTAACTGAGATACACTTTTAGAATTTAAACGAATCTGAATGAACTAAACTGTCATTTCATTCGAGATTTAATAATGGCGTAACTGATACATTATGCAAAGTACTCTCCAGAGGAAGAAGTTAAGTAGGACTATATGTCCCCTGTACACTTTCTGATAATTTAAAATAATTTAAGATCATAATTTATGCATTTAGTTAACACAAATAAAGACATTTCTAAATATGTAATCGGCTGCAGTGTCGTTCCCTTTTCACAACCGACACAGTAAATATGACAAGTAAAACACGCAACTTGGGACCTGGCGTATCGTGCAATTAAATAGGGTTGCAAACATAATGTAAAGATAGCTAACATAATGCACACATCGGAGTTCCATTGTGGCAATTGGAGAAGTTTATTGACGTTGAATACCTGTCGCTTAGGTACACAGAATACTAACTTCCAAGTCCAAATTGTGAGAAATACAATTTTCTACCTTTCTGTTCAACATCTGGGCCAACATTTTGCTTCAGACTTTCTTCATTGGTAAAATATTATAACAACGGAAGATATTAATTATACATTATTGTAGAAGCGAACAACCGACTGCAGTGCAAGAACTCCTTCATTTTGCTGTATGGTAGATGGTATCTCACCTGTGGGCTAAAAATCCTGCGAGAGAGGAAGGGAAGGGAAATACGTAGTAATGGCTGCCAATTTGGTACAGAGATAGCTAGCTGCTTCTGTGCCAATCTATTGTTATGCTTTGCATTTTGTCGCGTCAGTGGTAGAACCTACTAGCAACAAGTGTTATCTGGAAAGTTAATTCACCTGCACGTGACTTTCTGGACACATTTTCCTTTGTTCCATTCCTTTCGTTTATTCGCTGTGATGTGTTGCGTGGATAAAGCAGTTCTTTTCCTTTATCTCCGAGAGCGAACGTTGCTCGTACTCAGCTCCGTATATGATGGACTAATTTTGACACTTATTTCATCCAATATACTCAAAGTGCTAGCAGACCTGAGTGGCTGAAGGTGAACTAACGTTTAAATATTCCACTGCAATAATAACTAAGTAGGTGAATTTTAAATAAAACGTTTCATAGAGGTATGTTTCTTTAATATACCTGAAAGGACTGTGTTTGCAATAATAATTTACACTTACACTAATAGTAGACTCGAGTATTTCTTGAACTAAGATGAGATTGTCAGCTGTGCCAAAATTGAGACTATATTTAATTATATAGCCCCAAAACTGTCATTTCAGCCTTGGCTCAAAATAAGTAATTTTACGGGTTTGAACAAGCACCAGCAGACTAGCAGCCTAACACATAACGACTGCGCTATCACTACAGCTAACTGCTGGAAGAGCACTTGTACCAACAGGACCTCTAGTGGATACGATGCTAAGGGTGGCTAGCCGAAGTTATTATGCACTCCATCTGGAACCGTTGGGGAATCTGCCATTGCTCGCGCACATGGTCGTTTGGATCTAGTTGCCCTTCTGATCTCTCCCTCATCCCACTCTCCTAAGACTTAGATTATAGAAATAAAACAAGCCGATATGCGTTACTTGCCAAGCTGGTTCCAGTTTCTTGACGCCCCTCTGTCTAAGTACTAACTTCTACTCTTTCTTTCTACACGCAACAGAATAGTCACAAATAACAGTCATTTGAAGAACATGAAATACATCGCAGACCAAATATTGTTATTACAAGAGGAGAAATTGAATATCAAAAGTACGAAAGAAAACTGCTCATCTGTCATTAACGGTGAGAAGGATAACAGTGCTATCCGCAATTATTTTTACTAATAACTTTAAATGCATTTGCTTTACATCTGATTAATAAAAGTAAATGCAAAATGTAACAACCTACTTCAGTATGAGAAACATGAAATAGCCTAATGTAAATTAATTGTTCTTTCACACTTGCCGTGTGTAGGCTTAAGTATGGAAAGGTAGAGTCAGACTGAAAAATTCAGTGGCATAGCTGGAATTTGAACCACGGATATTCTGATTTCCGTCCAGCCGCTCTAACCACTGAGCTACTATGGCCAACGTGCCGACATGACATTAAATTCTTCAACTGACTCGTGTTTTTGCCGGTAAACACTTAGGAGTTCTCATAAACACATGAGACAACTACCTTAATGGCAACTTACAACGTGTAAGTACTTTAAGGCCCGGGCTTTATAGTTAACCACTATTAGGTCAATTAGTGGAAATTAATTGTTCTTTCACACTTGCATGTGTAAGCTTAAGTATGCAAAAGCAGAGCCAGACTGAAAAATTCAATGCCATAGACGGGATTTGAACCACGGATCTTCTGGTTGCCGTCCAGCCGCTCTAACCCCTGAGCTACTATGGCCAACGTGCCAACATGACATTAAATTCTCCAACTGACTCGCGTTTTTGCCGGTAAACACTTAGGAGTTCTCATAAACACGTGAGACAACTACCTTAATGGCGACTTACAACGTGTAAGTACTTTAAGGCCCGGGATTTATAGTTAATCACTAAGCATACACACGGCAAGTGTGAAAGAACGATTAATTTCCATTAATTGACCTAATAGTGGTTAACTATAAATCCCGGGCCTTACAGTACTTACACGTTGTAAGTCGCCATTAAGGTAGTTGTCTCATGTGTTTATGAGAACTCCTAAGTGTTTACCGGGGAAAACACGAGTAAGTTGAAGAATTTAATGTCATGTCGGCGCGTTGGCCATAGTAGCTCAGAGGTTAGAGCGGCTGGACGGCAACCAGAAGATCCATGGTTCAAATCCTGGCTATGGCATTGAATTTTTCAGTCTGACTCTACCTTTCCATATGAAATAACCTGTTCAACAACGCCCTGAGGTACTAGGTAAAGATAATCGAGTGTTAACGTATGCTAGGCGTGTAACCACGCAGCTATTTAGAAAATCCGCTGTTGCTATTATTTCAATGATTGATTGTTAAATTCTTGTATTCGTAAATATAAAGCTTTAAGAATTTTACCATTCTCGGTTTTCAAGTTAACTTGTCTCTTAATCAATGACCATCGTAGAATGTTCTCGATAGTTATGCTGCCTTTCAAGCAATGAGGATGACGTCATTCAGTGATGCCTACAATAATATTCCTTCAGAGGAAGATCAAAAGGATTCCTAATTCTCTCTCTCCCCCCCTCTCATCTCACTCTCCCTTACATGCCCGTGTGTTCATAGCTGCATTCATGTGTATTTGATGATCGAATGATCACAACCGTGCTCATGTTTGAAATCAAAGCAAATATCATATTGGCATAATGCTCATCGTATGAAAACGTTATCTGTAAACCAATTAGGTATGTTCTTTAACAGTAAGCAAGTACCTGTACAAATTTACCAAATGTTAAAGGATTCAGTTAATTTGAACTGTCTAACATTTTCTCTACTGTTATCTCGAAATGGGGTTAGCTCCATCGATTTATTTAGTTTGAAAAAAAAAATTACAACTAGGATGGGATTTAATGAGACGGTTTCAAGAATAAAGATTTCATAATTGGGCATACGAATTTCTATGTACTAATGCCAGGACAACAGCAAATAAAGCTGATCTATTACTGGACTTTATGTAGTGGTATCGCAAGCTACAAAACACCCGCATACCTCGTCCTAACCGCTGAGTTTTAGAGAAAGCATTCAGCAGACTGATGACTATTGTTTACCTTCTTTATATTGTTATGATGGGTAAGTGTTGATAATTTCAAGTCAAACGCTCAAGAATTCATATGTCTGTAAGTATCATATAATGTTTCTTATCTTTACATAAACGATATTTACCATTGTTGCAAAAACGCTCAGCTGTTTACAACATATCAGCAATATCGCAACGAATTATTATAAACAACAATGAAGACACGAAAAGAGCTAACAGATACTTCTGCATTATTAGAAACAGAATATTTTGGACAGGGAACTTGTCTTTAATTAAAAACAATATAATACTTATGCATAGTAAATTTTATTGATAATAGAACCATAAAATCAAGCAATGCTTCCACCAGATACTGAAAATATATGTCTTGTTGTTATGTATATAACACGAATGCTAGATAGGTGATAAAGGCAGAGGAAAAAGCTTCGTAATGATAAATTGGAAGTGCAGACAGTCGAGATGTGATGAAGTTCAAGGATTCCTAACTTATATATGAAACTGACATATCTAATTAATTTCATTGCTATTCTCAAGGATTTATATTCACATTCGGAAAACTGCGTTATCTCTGAAGTATTAACAATTAACCAATGGGATGGATTTTCAATTCCAGCAATACTATTTGAACCAATAGAGGAGAAACCCCAACATTAAACACAAATGCGCATGTAGGCATTATCACATAATTTCTTTTGACGAAATTTGGTGTAGGTGAAATTAAAACTCGAACAAAATGTTAAGCACAGTGACACTAAATGTAACACTTTGTTGCATAAGTGCTAAACCTGAAGGTCTTTGGAGTCAAAAGTCCAAAACTCCAACACAGAAAAATCACGGTACAAGTAAAAAGATACAAATTAAACCATTTGTTAAAACATCTTTGGTTAGCTGAAGTACATTAAGAGTATCGCAATTAGGGGACGCCGTTAAATCCGAGCCAAGGAATCCTTTTGGGGGGAGAGATTGGTTTCAACGACAATCGCTACAATACCTAATTTACACCTCAAGTACTTATTACATACTTTCAATGAAATGTTGAATGAACCGACTGAAGAAGGTGAGTAACACAGCTTCTAGAAATAAAAGGACCATATATGTCATAGCAAGGATTATACTGCGTTGGAGGTGGCATATGGAAGAACAGTCAGAAACGATACCATGTTACAGAAGCGATGGCCTGACGCTGCCGCTCATAAACGATGCAGCATCCTACGCAGAGGACGCTTTATTAAAAATAACTCCAAAATACATGTAATGTTATTCATCCATAGATAAAGCCGCGCCACTTTAAACAATTGCAACATATAATTTTGCATTTTAGGATGTGTCGTATGATGTTCGGTATAATCCGGCTTATGCCACATTGAAAGCACTCTCACCATCTCCATTGCCTCTGATTAGCGAAAGCCTACTTTCAGACCTACTGTTTGGTCATCATGAGTATCTGGAACATACGTATATATGACCACGTATAAGGAGAGCATATCTCTGCGGAAGACATCCATTATAAAATCATTAAAATGAAACGTGATATAACAGTAACGAAACAAGTGCCCTTACAGCAGCACAATTATTCATCTCTCTTTGGTTTGCCTTTTTTGGGCCCAGAAACTCTACATGATTGATTTATAGGCAATCAGTCTTTATTTTGATGTGCTGCCTTTGAAGAGATTGATTTCTGTAACGGTTCGCTGTTTGTTGATTGCCTCGAGCTGACTCATCCCTTGGGCGTGGATAAATACAGTGATTTTAAAACAATAAATAAAGTGGCACAAAAGATTCGTTATATCGTGTTCCTACACAATGTTACCCACATTTTCGACTATCAGTACAACAAACAACTCCGATTCGCGCAGCCATAGGTGAAGCCAGCGTTACATCACCTGATTGTAGCACGATGAACGGAAACATTTTTGCGTGGTAGAGTTCTGAATTGTTTAACTTAAAAGCACAAATGCTACAAATAATGTTAACTTATGTATACAAGGAAGCTGCAGGTGGAAGTGCTTCAATAAAATTTCACTAATGACTGTGGGAAAAACCAACAAGCTCTTCTTTTAGAATTGGAAATGTAAATGCAAAAATTAGAAAATCGTTCGAGGACATAGGGGACACTGGAGTCAAATGGTATTTTTTCCTCAATCAACCAATTTTAATTAAATTTTAGGTTAAATTTCGGCTGGCATGACATAGTTTTGGTATACGTTCCATTGCTCTAGGTTAAATAGTTTTGTTATTAAAGAAACATTGTTATTAAACATTTTGAAGTTTAGAATTAAAACAGAGGAATTTGGAATGCTAGCACTTCTATGCCTATGACGTAAAATTATGCAATGACTCATTAAAATATTAATTTTTATTAGAAATATGATTTTTTTCAAGTTTCTTATTTGTTAAATTTATAGCCTGCCTTTAACTGCAATGGCAGTATCGGCGGCCGTTCTCCTTTGGAGACATATCGAAGGACTCGTGTTCGTTGTTTTTTTTTTTTAATCATTAGAACACTCACACATTCACACTCTCATTCAGTCTTCCAGACTGTGGGAAACATGAGGAATTATCTTGGTCGGAGAAAATTCCCCACTCCTACCTCCGGTAACCGAATCCGGGACCCCTAGCACGGCAGGCAGGTGCTCTACCAACTGAGCTACTGGGCCAGCCGTTTTTTGTAGTTTTTAACAGAATGAAAAGAAATGCTACTGATAATTACAAAGAAAAAATATTTTTGTATATCCATGAGTGTAATTAACAAGCAAATGTACAGTTTCTTTTAACAAGTTATATTGTACATATCCTGAACATTTCAGCTTTATCGTCAATATTTACTGCAAAAAGGTGTACCTCAAAGTACTACATATTTACATGGAGGAAAAGCTATTAATCATTACAAGCGTCTAAATGAATTTGAAATAAGCTAATTTACAGGAGGATTTGACATGTATTCATATTCTGGACATGTTGAAGACAATATTACTTCAAACTAAAATGTTTCTTAATAACCGCATTTTTTGGCCATTTTGGTATCAGTGTGTCCCCATGAGATTGGAAAACGTAAATGTTAAAGATTATAAAATCCTATGAGGAAATAAACTGACAATACAATAGACTGTCACTTTAAAGTGAGGGTTTGGAAGCTTTTCATTATTTACATTTGAAAGCTGAATTTTGTTCAGTTCAAATCGCAATATTTACATTAAATATGGCTATGGATGTTATTTACTACACTAGAGCTCATTTCGAATATTCTGGAAGGAATTCCTATTTAATATAATGTGATATGCTGCCTACTATCCAACTATTCTTCGTAATACAAAGAAAGTTATATTAAGCTAAATGATTTGAGTTAAGAACGACAGTTATAGAGGCATATTTTGACTAAAAGGGGTATGTGTAAATGGTATCCGAATATGGGCTTTCACCTTTTGCAAGCTAGTTAGAGAAATATGCATACATATGTAGAGAAGATTCACAGACGATACACTTGCAATGTTTTCAATTATGGCGCGAAGGAGTATGGTTGCTGAAAACCATGGAAGGATCGAAGACCTGACTATGAGTAGAAGGTATGGTATACTGACTTCATGAGTCTGGATAGGTGGAAGCAAGGTCTATTAGTAATACCAGGTGAGTCAACTGCCCCTTATTCTCGAGTTATATGCAATCTGCATTTTTACTCCAACGTGAAAATATCGACCACATCTAGGTTTCACCCGCCTATTTAACATGGATGCTTAACACTCGATGATATTAGTACTAATATAGAAGTTATCGCATTGCCTGTAATATATTCGTAACTAGACAGCTGACGTTTGCCCGTCTGCAAATGTTCACTGGAACCACCAAATATTAGATGTTAAACGGTATGTTTATCTTACACGTTACTAGGTACCTCAGTTGGAACGAGCACAACGCAATGTCATCTATCTGTTGTGAAGATGGTTTGAATGCCCTACACAAATATACCAATTTTTCGGGTAATACTCACAATTTACAATTATTATTATGAAAACTTTTATTTTTAATTTTAATTGTTTTATTTATGTTTTATAGTATTGCTTGGTGTTTCTTTATTGGTGAACTACAAGTAGGTAACTGTTTAAACAAACCTATAGGTAGGTTCAATTGAAACAAGGATCATTTATACTCATTTGAACACAGAAAGCAAGGAAATGACAGTATCAGAGTTTAACATGGTAGTTAAGCAGAATTTTGCGGAAAGAGAATTATTGTGCTATTAACAATGTCGTTTCAAATTGATATGTTTTGTGGCGCTGTAATGGTCCTTTTTCTATTCCTGAAACACTACCCATCTAACGAAGCAAGGCTCGAACTGATGAACTTCCAGGGAAATGCATGCCTGGACACGCTGTTGAATGGAGACTCTGACTCGGTGTAACATGGCGGATTGTACAGATCTACAGGTCGCTGTAATACGCTGGCGAAGTGTTTCTGGATTGTCCAGTACTGCTGCATAAACGCGTTCTTTTAAATAACCCAAGAGGAAGAAGTCAAGGGGTGTCAAATCAGGTGATTTAGCAGGTCAGGAGACTGGTCCTTGTCTTCCTATCCAATGACCCCGATGTGCAGAATTCAAATGATTGCACACGATCCTCGATCGATGAGGATGAGCGCCATCGTGTTGAAACCACATCGTCATGCGCTCCATCAGTGGCACATTTTCTAAAAGTAAGGGGAGCTCATTACGGAGGAATTTCAGATAGCGTGATCCTGTTAGATGCTCATCGAAGAATAATGGTCCACCAAGGTGGTCTCCCAAGATTCCACACCAGACATTTACACCCCACTGCTCTTGGAATGCTGCCTCAGTTACCCAATGAGGATTAATGACACTCCAATAATGCATATTGTGGCGATTTACAGTTCCATTGTTGTGGAATCTTGATTCATCAGAAAATAGTATCCTGGATGCAAATCCCACATCATTTGCTACTCGCTCCAGCAGCCATTGACAAAAGGTCATTCGAGCTTCGAAATCTCTCCCGTGAAGTGCTTGGTGTAGGTGTAAACGATAAGGATAAAACTTATTAGTGTTAAATATCACACTACAGAAGACTGGCTGATGTTCACCTCTTGAGCAAGTGCCCGTGTACTAGTATGCGGATTGTTCTGGATGGCGTTCAAAATTGCTGCTGACTTAACACCCGATGTTGCTGGTGCGTGTCTAACAAGAAGCATTCTCGCAAGTGACGCTGTTACTCGCAGACGCCTTTCAATATTCCGGAAGGCATTTTCTGTTGGTTGCCATCTATTTGGAAATCTCTCGCGATGTAGATACTGAGCCACTAGTGTATTTGTTATTGCTTCTCCGTGGATCAAAAGCATATCTACGTACTCGTCTGTCGAATAGATATTGAAATATTGGCACAAAATAGATATCGTGCGACAGCGTACGCGTGAAGAGGAGTCGGCATTCAAAATAACATACTACATCATGCCAGTCGAATGGGGCAGATGTCATTATACCGGTTCTATTTAAAAGTGCAGACTACAAAAACTATTTAAATTATAGTTAATACCCTAAACCCTCAGGTACTTCATAATTAGAATATTGAGAATTTGGTTTCCAAGATTTGATGAACATAAAAGTACTTACCATGCTCAGACTCGAACCTGTGTCATTGAGGATTAGGGTGCAGGAGACGCCATAATCCTATTCAACAATTTCGAAACTCGGCTAAAAGCACCTTCCGCGTTCAATAGCACGACGTGTATGCCTGGCAGTATGCCATTGCCATCTCGCGAGTTTTAGTGCTTGATTTAGCCTTTTAAGACAGTTCTAACAATTTGCTGGGCGTTTTAATATTATTACAGAAATTGAAAAAGCTCTTATGCATTTTAATTGAGAGGCACGAGATGTAGTTTACACAAAAATGTAAATAAACCGTTAATAATATGTCCGTTTTAACTGTACGGGTCCAGGATGTATGAGGCATGTCTCTAATTTTTTCCTAATTTCTGCAGCCAACCCCTGCTCTAAGTACAACAATACACCATTTTATTTTTAGCTGGCGCTCTTAGTGTAATCATGTGGTAGGTCCATTTTTCCGAAGCGTTTACTGATTACGTTGCTATGTACTCTAAGAAAAAGTTTGTAAAATCGGCTTGAAATCGGAATTCGCTCTCAGTAAAGGAGTCGATCTTTCTGACATCTACTTTAGCGAGGAGTACGTTCTGTCCCTTAACCGATATTCCTCTGAATTTTGCACATTGCTCTCTCTCTAATAACGTCAAGCAATACAATTTAGGAAGAGCAAAACTGGACTAAGGCGCACACGCCGTTTGATGGGTGCCCTGGTATATATGTTTCATTTAATAAATGCTGAAGGAAGGAGCATACGTCTTTTTTTAAATTCGGTTAAGCTCCACCATCCAGTTAGGAACTTCTGTCTTGATTCTGTAATGGTACTGGGGTGTACATCATGGATTGATTGATAATTACCTTCAAAATCGGTTCACATATCTGTTACATATTGGATTTAGAAGTACTATTTGAAATTAATCTGACCTAAGCTAAGGAGATCGATGCACAAAAATATATTTCCAGCCAACAGTACCATAGCATAATCGAACAAATTCTCTATCTCACATTGTGGTAATTAAGCTGCTATTAGTTACCCGTGGAAAAGTTCACATGGTTTTCACTGAATTCTGCAATATCTTGGGCTTATTCAGCCATTGCAACATCTGCGTTGTAGGGATCAGTAACCCTTAAGAAATTAGTTTCTTTGCCCTTATTATAGCCTTTTATTGGCTTTACATAAGCCGTATTTTTAATTTTTAGTTCCAGCAATGATGTGTGAATGTGCATTTCCTAAAATGTAATAAATTCTATTTAATTTAAATATTTTGTTTTACAGTCATAACATTCCCTCTTCCTATTGACATTATAGGTCTTGTTCCGATATTATTGCTATGTAGAGTTACTTAAGTATATTCCTACTGGCTAATTTGTATTTGTTATGCTTTGTCCAAGAGGAAAAATTTTATTAAAGGCAGTTTTAAAAGAAATGTCTCTGCTTTTCTTATTTTTACTACAGCCATTAAAATATCTGGCTAATTCATAGAGGTCACATCCATCTGAATTCTACCTGGAATATAGAACCCTTACCCTTAAGTTCACTATTGTAGCTGACTGCGGCCTTGATACGGCATTTTTATCGCTTACGTGCAGATGACAAATCTTCGTAATTTATTTGTTATTAAATATGAATTAGTAGCCGACTCTGTGTACACTATCTCATCTCTTATGCTTCAGAGAAGGTTCCAAAATAAATACTTGCCATATAAGTTAAACGAAACGATAATTACGCGACGTCATGCTTCCTTTGAAGACGTTGCTTGCTTTACTTGGTCTCCAGGGGTACGTGTCGATGTAGCCTATTCTTGTCTTGTATCGTCTTACCACGTCCTCATGTTTGACTTTCATTGTCTGGTCTTGGCCTATTAGTGGGAGGACGTGATCTCATTTATCCGTTGCATAACCTAACTTCACCACTTAACCGCTTGATAAAATGACGAACTGATGCCCACAGAAACAGAGATACGTCTAGCAATAATTTTCTTCTTTACAGTTAATGCCAATAGTTTATAGAATTTCAAAGCACCGTTATTTCCAAAGAACAAGTTATGAAGTTTTAGGCTGTCTCATAAGTAGTGTCCGTTTTCTAATTTAGGTATTTTGGAAAATTTAGTCTGTTTCTTTGGTTTCCAATGCTATTTACAGGAGCGTGTATCAATTCTCAGTGGTTGATAAACAATCACAAAATGGAGATAATAAGGCGTGAACTTAGAGTCCCTCTAAAACACCAATGGAAAAAAGAAAATAAAAACGCTGCCACAGCTCGAAGAATATGTGAAGTGCAAGGAGAAGGTGTCGTTAGTGAGCGTGTGGCACAACGATGGTTCCAACATTTCAACAATGGAAACGAAAACAATAAAGATTTACAACGATCTGGAAAACCTAAAGTATGGAATATTGAGAATACACGCCAAGTTCTGCGAGAAAATCCGCAAAAAGGCACCCATAGACTTTCAGAACAACTTGGTGCATCAAAAGATAGCATACATCGCCACATTAAGACACCTGGGAAATCATACAGATGCTGTAGACCTGTACCCCCATGAACTGACACCTCGACAGGCTGAACGTTAGGTGGAAATGTGTCGTCAGCTTATCCGCAATCCCATGGATGATAGATCTGTAAAGAGAATTGTCACTTGTGATGAAAAATGGGGTTATTACCGAAACTCTGATGCCTCGGAACAGTGGCTTGATCCCGCTAACCTGCCAGAGTCATAATTCAAAAAATTCAGTTCGTTTCCAAAGTAATGTTGTGTGTCTGGTGGAATTTTGAAGGTGTGATTCCTGGGAGTTTGCTCCTAAGAAGCCGCCAATTTTTCGGATCTTTATTCTAAACAACTGGAATGAGTTGATGAAATGTTAAGACGGAGATACCCACCATTGGTTAGTCGAAATAGAGTTCTTTTGCATCAGGACAATACAACTCCCCATATGCACGAACAACCATGGAACAAATTCAGAAATTTGAGGAATCGAACTGCTACTACACCTAGCATTCAGCCCTGAACTCGCACCATCGGATTATCGTTGTTTCTCGATCCATGGCCCATTTTCTACGTGTAAGAAATTTTGACAACTTTGAAGCAGTTCAAGTGTGTGACACCGAATTCTTTGCATCCACAGCCAGGGACTGGTACCACTTTGGGATAATAAACCTCGCTAAACGATGACTCAAGACCACAGAATCCGACATTCTATACTTTTGAAAATTACTTAATTGCCTGTCAGAAAACATTTCAAATAATTGCTTTTCTTAAAAATTGCATAACTTATTAGACAGTATCTATAATATCTAAGGGATGAAAAGTTTAAAATTTATCACGTTGTTAATCAAATATCCAAATACCTAAGAATTAATGACCGAACGAGATGATGGCGAAAGCGTGTGAGGCTACATTCGATCAGTCCCGGGTTCGTTATATGTGAAATTTTGTGTAATTCATTTTATTTCTTCTACTTGAGGGGAGGGGGGGGGCAACCGTAATAGATCTGCATAGATTGTAGTGCCTGAGAAGCTCCTCTCCACTGTACACGGTGTACTCAATTTTAACAAGAGGAGTAAACATTTAAAAAGTACATATAAACTGGCGTTTAATTCCACTATGCTTTGTTTTATTAAAATTTAATGATATTTAATACAAACATATATTACTCAGAACCTAATTAGCATATCTGCACCTACATTTTTAAATAGAACTTTAAACAGTTACTTGGGTACACCCTAATGACAATCTCAAACTTTGTCGCTCGGTTAGTAAAAATTAACTTTCGATGTAAGCTTTCGGTTGTTATATGCACTGATTGACTTCAGAATTGATCTATAAAGGAACATTGTCCGGCTAAGTTACACTTCAACGTTAGAGATCTCAATAGAGTTTATAGTTGTAATTCGTTCTGGCAGGTCCTATAGGGAAAGTTTCAAACAAATGTGGGTGGAGAAAGCGGTACGTTAATAGGTACTTCGCATAACGTATGCAGTTAAAATACAGGCACGGAAAACGATATAAGAGCAGCTTACCCGCACGCAAAAAGGGAAATATGTGTTGATATCCATTGTGTTTTTTGTAACAGCGTTTTAAGCGCATAGCAAAAAATTTAAAAACTTTACCGAAACTATACAGGTTTGGATGCCATCAAGCTTAAAGCGTTCATTTCGCGCTCTTCCAGCTGAATAATTTTTACAAAGCTTGTCTGTACTCTAAGCTAAAACACATGAAATGAGCGCTAGAAAAATGAACACTTTGAGAAAATTCCGGTTTGTCTCATGTTTCTTGTGCTTAAAGGTTTCTTGCTTGTTAAACTAGACTAAAATAGCTTAACGATTCAACTTTTGCTTTTAAAACTAAAAAGTCACTTTTTTCTGGTTTCCTAATTTGATATTACAAATTGCTTTTATACGCTACACTTTGCTATTTCTCGTAGCGCGACAATTTTAATATTCCTTTGAGGAAAATAAACCATATTCCGTCAGTTTCAAAAGGATTTTTATTTGCCTTTTTAATTTCTATTGCGCCTAGTATGTTCCACACGGTGAACTATTTACTATTTCTTACTGAGTGTTTAGCAAAGGTTTACATTAATAAAACAGCAAATGGTTTTTCGAGGAAATTCTAAATTATTCCAGATTATACGGCCTAGCTTAACCTACGTCTGCAAACGAAAGAGTTAACCACTTAAGAGTACTGTATACTGAAACAGAAATATTTATACAATTACATTTTTCTTAAGTTTGATCACAGAATTATTCAACAAAATTTAGGCTACAATTAAAGATCCTGGTTCTATATATCTTAAAAATAAAGTATGCAATACTTTAACTTCCCAAAAGGTTAAAATATATTAAAATATGAAATCCATAAATCTAAAATAAAGTTTCGTATTAAGAAAATTTCTTTAACTTCATATAGTATACTTTCAAATTTTTAAGTGAAGCGAGGAAAATGTTTTCGTTGAGCAGAATTTAAAAAAGAAAATGACCCTGAACAAGATGACGAAAAACCGTGGCTTTAAGTTGTGAACCGCAGTTCATTCTCCTAACTATCCCCCAAAAATTTCGAGTGGTAGCGTTGGTCAGACTTTACGGCGACACAGAGAGAGAATGGAAGCTCTTTGAAGGACAGGCAAAACAAAGAACAAAATATAGGTTTGATTAATCCTTGCGATTCCTCCATTAGCACCACTGTCTTAAAGTATTAGCCCTATTTGCACAACCTAAATTTCCACTTACAAGTCACGCATCGTGCCGAAGTGTCGAGAAAGGAAAACTCATAATAAATGTATCATGATTCAATAATTTCTGTGATTCTTTGCATGAAAACTTATGAATATTATAATATTTCGAAATTTTCTCGAAACTTCAGTACTTTCTGAAGTAATTTTAGCAGTATTGGAATACATAAAAAGGGATTTACTTCTTAGTCAGCTATGTCTGATAATACGGGGCGCATCCAGAAAGTAACTTACCCTGTATATTTTTAAACAAAGACAACATATATGCATGAAGAACTTTAGTGGCAATAGGTGCAGCTATGTCTAAGCTATTTTTCGACAGAGTCACCTAAAGAATTCTGATACTTGACAGAACATGGGATCAACTTATATATTCCTATGCCATTGAAGTCCACCGCCTGTGAATGGAACCAGTGTGACACTCGCCTTCAGCTCTTCGTCGTTGTCGAATATTTGTACGGAGGACAGAAGTTTATTGAGGTGCAAGTAAAGCTGAAAATCGCTGGGAGGAAGATCAGGACTGTATGATGGTCGATCAAACAGCTTCCAGCCGAACTTCTGGAAATGCACTGACTGCTGCTTAGTTTCCGGCGTATGGTGCGAAATCCACGTCTCATCGCCCGTGACGAGGAATTTGTCGCCATCAACCTGTCGCTGCAGAATTCTCAGTGTTGATCCTAAGCGTTCCATTTTGTGCTTGGGTGTCAGGATTTTTGGCCCCCGCCTGGCGCACAATTTGTTGAACAGCAGGTACTTAGCGATAATTTAATACAACAGGGATCGAGATATCTGCGGAAGAAAACGACTGCTCTGTCCGTTATCCATGATGAGCTGCCGCACCAGCTCAACTAGGTGATCATTGATGATGGACGATCGCTGTTCATCATGGTCACTTCGACAACCTTCGGACCAGCGTTGCACCATCTATTTTCTCATGATGTTCTAATCCTAAATCTGACAGAGCTGATATTAATTTCGTTGTGCCATATGATTTGTGTGTTACAGAACTTTATCACTGACCGCACCTCGAAGGTGGCGGGAGAACGAATAAGAACAAGATGTGAAAAAAGACGTAAAAATGTATCAGTGAATAAATTTATGAACTACATATGCTTACCTTTATACATATTATATAATTTTCCGTTAGGTGGACTACCTTAAATTTATCTTCGGGTTCCTTACGTACAACCGAACACCGTGATCACAATGTGTAGGGCGGCAATTCCCTCTCGGGCGCGTTTATTTCCTACATTTTCTCTAATCTATCCTGCTCTATCCCTTTGATGTCTATTTCATCTCCCGTCTCTTCACTTTCCCACCGTCTCAAATTATCTCCGCCGCTTCGCTCTTATCACTCAATTTTCCTTACACAGTTCCCTAATCTTCTCTAACTCGATTTCGTTATCGCTTCACTACTGTATGTATCCTCTCGCTTTTTCTTTCTTCTATCAGTTTTTCTCTAATTACGAAAATTTCTTTTTTACCTAAATATAGTTTAGTACCTGATATCGTACTGTTATATCTAAGATTCTTTTACTAACTTCTGTGTAAATGGTAATTTCCTCAATAGTCGCTTTGCATTTCTACGCTTAACCATCTTTCCTTCCATTTCTTTACTCCCACTTTCCTTCTCAATCAGGGTAAACGGCATTTTATTCCACCACTATACTTCATCGCTCATCACCCTACGCTTTTCCTTTCCATTTTCACCACAACCTCTTAACTTAAATGCTTTGTCTTGCCACACGACGTGTTAATTCAAATTTCTTTGTGTCTGTGTTTTGTTATAAAATAAAATATCACATCCCCCTTCTGTTCTCCAATCGCCTTTCTGACACCTCCATAAATTATAATTCTTATTTATCTCATTTCTTTCCTTCCCCGCCCAAAAATTTGAATTCCTTCCCGTAACTTCATCTACTTATTCGAACTGTCCTTATGTCCGTTCTTCGAATCCATGTTCATCACCAGAATTTTTATATACTCACTTAACCTTTACCCCACCTTGTGTAGCCATCGCTCTTTGTCTTCTCTGTATTGTGATAGCACTCTGCTCCTTCTTCTCTTCTCCTGTTCTGACCACTTCTGTTTCACTGTCTTCTGACATCACTTCTGCAAATGTCATTATCGTCTGTTTTTATTGACCCCACGATCGTTGCTCTATCAAATTTTCTGTCAATGTGATGTTCTGGGCTTCTGCATTCGTGATCAAGCTTACTTGTCTTGGTTCATTGCACGTAAGTAACCCTCATCATCGATTTCTTCTTCTGCCATCTTGCCATTTATCCATAATTTAAAATTTCACTTATGTGCCAGTTTCCTTTGTCTATGTACAATTTTTCTACGTTTTATTAGCCATTTTAAAACTTCAGTTTGCTCGTAGGTGAAGTCTCTTTTAATGTAGATAGATGTCAGTATCCTTTATTTTCCTTGGCTGCTTTACCACTTCGAAATGTATATTGGCGAAACTCACTAATATTTTCCATCTCCCACTTCCCCTTTGAAAACTGACAGCGTCACATTTCTCAATATTCTCAACTTAACAACTAGTTTATCTTCTAAAAGTTCTTGTACTTCCTGTCTCACATCCCTTCCTGTGTTCTCTTCAGTTTCCTTAATCACCGGGTTGTTTCTTCCGTTAACTTTGTATTTTCTATTCTTCTTTTTATGGAGAGGAACTCTCTCATAATTTACCTTAATTTGTTTCTCATTTCGTCTTCTGTTTTCTCTTAGCCTGTCAATATTTTTTCTCCAAAATATTTTCAAGTTCTCTTAATTTTCTCAATGCTTTATCCGTTGTGTCTTTCGTTGCTATGATATTTTTGTTCTCACTTGCCGTAGCATCCTCAGAATGGGTCCATTCCCTACCACTTCACAACTCGTACTTCTAGATCGGGTATAATAGACTGCATATCAGGTAGCACGTATAGGGATGGAATCACATTATTATTGTTTTGACCGCAGGATTGTCAGATTGTGTTTCATGAGAGGGATCGAGTGGTTGAGATTGCATTAATTACTACTAAAGAAGAGGCCACGAGCGGTTTGCAGTGGTTACCCATACTGAAAGAGAGAGAAAGAGGTAGTATTAAGAAATGGATCTGTATAAAACAAAGAATCAAGTAATGTGGCGGTAGGTTAACAAGTAAGCATATTGCATGATGTTTTGATAATACTGAAACACCAAGATGAAATTTATTTAGCGGTGAAGAAGCATACATATCAGGGAAGAGGAAAGCTCGGATGGACAATTCTTAAATAATATTCTTAAAAGAATTGCAAAGATTTCAATGATTATGTAATTTTACAAGTCCAATGGCTTTGAAAATTGTGATGGGCTTGACATTTTTAATCGAGACACTTTTAAATTACATTTAGAGAGAAGACTACCTTCCTGAATTCATTAGCAATTACCAACGCACAGCGTTACTGTCTAAAATAAAGGTGACACACTACTCACTTCATATACTGGAATTCTTAAACCATCCCCAGCCCTTTTCGTGCACCGGATCTAGAAAGTTGACTGCTTTCTTTCAAGACACGAATTAAGGTCTGCTACATGTAACTTTGCTTGTGCCACGTGACTAAATACCCCTCATTGCTTAGTATCTTGGAAATGGTTATTGTGCGATATAAAATAGTAAGCTATATGACATGATCAATTATTTTAATAATTTCGAATATGATACAGAGATTTAATCGTAAAAACCATATTAATTATACAGGCTGTTAATGAGCTTCGCCGAAATATTTTCAGAGCAGGTATAGATATCTAAAACAATTAATTTGAGATGGGAGACTTATGTTCTGTTGGTTCAAATGTGGAAGTTGGAGCTAAAAGTCTCTAAAGGACCAGTACGCCACTGCTAATGATGATACCACCTGAGTGCACAATACACGAAATTGAAGAGACGCGTCGGAGCATTTCTTATAGTGCAGTGATTATGACATTAGCTCTCGGATGTAAAAGTAAACGATTTCGAGCTTCCTTCACTTCGTCGTTTTCTATTTACTTTTGTTTTGTTCTTAAGTTTTTTTTTTTTTTTTTTTGATGTTTTGTCAAAGCTTTTAATTCTTGTATAAAGTATGCATTTTATGAAGTAACTTCACCTTGCCAGTGAATTTAATTGCAATTCCTTCGGACATAGTTTGAATATTTCTTAATACATTCACATGCTGCTCCTCTAAATGGGAGGAGGCTTAAAGGGTGAACAACGATATCACGTAAAATAAATGCCACTCTTTATGTCAGGTTTACAGGAAGTGCTCGAAATAGCGACCTGCGTTTTGAATGCAAATTTGACAGCGGCAAGGGAACAACTGTTTTACTCGTTCAAAATTCCTTGAGTGTGTTGAATATCCTCACATGGACAGTTAGCTACGAATCACGTCATTTCTTCCTATTAGAATTTATTTACGTATTAAAAAGATGAAGAAAAACAAATTAACTAGATGACAGGAATTGAACCAATGACCTCATGAACACCAGTTTTCGACGGTACGGATTGGGCCACTAGAACACCTGCAGAAATAACATTAGAGTAGGTTACATGATGCAAGAAGGCAGTTAATCGCTGTTCAGTGTCGCACTGGCAGGTGGTTAGTTCAAATTTGAAAGATGTTTGAGACACTAAATCTTGAGAATACCAATAGCGAGGTACTAAGAATCAATATTTCTATACTCGGGAAGCAGTTTTAAAGACATCAGAATCCAATAATTTTACCCACCTTGTTTAAATTCCAAACTTATCACCATCTGATGCTAGTTAGGTTTAACTCAATAAACTGTGTTATGTCTAGCCGCAGACAATGCATTGCCATGTCAACTTACTTATATTAGTCACGTCAACAATCACTAAAATTATTTCGTTGTAGTTCATTAACATCCTGTATATGTTAAGTGACGTAGTTAATTCTTTTGGAATGTCTGAAAATTCTTATAAGCAACTAGACGGGACGGACCATCGGTTTATAGATACCCGTCTCTCAGAATAAAGAATGCACATATTGCAAAAGAGAATTTATATAGTTTTTATCGCCTACTCTTGCATTGCACACGGTTTGTATACATCATCTAAAGGCATACATTAGTCAATCATGGGAAGGGGAAGGGAACGCAATGCGGAAGAACACATCAGTGGGGGAAGATTACATGAAACAACTTTTAGATCGCACTGTGTGTAACTCATGGCTTCTACATTAAACTTAAGAGAAATGTGTGTCACAGATTTCTGTGACTCGCCAAGCATTCAGGGGCATTATATACCTTTGCGTATTTCTGGTATGAACCACGTCCGTCGTATGAATACTCTAGAGTGAGCTGCTTACGCTACGTTAACGACGATAGCTAATTCACCCAATTACTTTTAATTAATGGCTGTTAAAGTAATGGCACTCTAATCGTCTCCACTCGGTGTCGCTGATATTGGCGTCACCATGCTTCAATTCATTTTAGAAACACTAGGCTGCTCCTTTAGTTACCACGAGAGTACTTGATCTCTAACCAAGTCAATTATTGTGAAGAAGGTCGAAAGAGCCTTTAAGAGCTTACTGTGTGAGTTCCTCGTAACACAAAAGACTAGGTACTCTGCTTTCATTGCGGTCTTTTTAATGAACAACTCATCAACGTGAGGTAGTTTTATTTTCGTTTTGTTTGTTTGTAATTTACGTCCGCCAACGTTAAGTCATATAGGACGATGAATGAATTGGTGAAATTGTGCTCAAATGATCCCAGGGCACATAGAGCTTAGAGTTACCCTCTTTCAGGATAAGGGAAAACCCCGGAGAAACCTTGTCCAGATAACTCACCCTGACCGAGATTCCTACTCGGGACCTCTTGAACGTGAGGCAGAAACGCTGCCATCTACGCTACTAAGGCGGGCAAAGTGTGGTAGATGCTACATTATTGTACATACATTTGTACAACATACATAGACACAATAAAACAATATATATATATACCTATTGTCCGCATACTTCCTGCATATGTATACACAGAATGCTCCCGAACGTTCCTCGTCTAGTTCTTAAGTTAATGGTTTAGACATTCCATTCTCTTTGCATGCGCAGTAGATTTTTTTTTTTAAACAGACGAATAACGATTTCCCATTTGAAGAAAGTATAAACATTGGAAAATTCCAAAAGAGAACTGGGAATATCTCGGAAATGTTTCATTCCAACAAAGTGCTTGGCATAAATGGTACATTTTAAAAAGTTTTACCTTTTGTACAAAACTGTGTTGTCTGTCTGTCTCTTACAGTGTACTGGTTATGCATAAGTCAGAATGAAGAGAACTTCTGAAGACACTCTCATAAAATGCAAGCCATAAATTTCATTTACCATGAAAATATCTTAAATATGTGTTAATTTAATGAAAACTGTTTCAAACATTTCTGAGAAAATCAAAATTATAGAAAATATATCGTGCAAAAAGAAGTCTGTGGTTACGGAAGTATTCTTGTAAATCTTTGTTTTGTATCATTTAAGGATGCCAAACTTAAATAAACAGTTTCGTACTTCCTTGTTTCCTTCTTTATTTTCTTCTTTATTTATTTATTTCCTTCTTTCCCTCTTCCTTTTTATCATCTCTTTTATTCAGATGTCTTTAAGCATATATTTCTGATGAAATGTTGACTGGAATACAAATGTATCGTGCGTAATATACAAAGGAGGGAAAGAAAAAATACTGAAGTATTAATTATACATTGATTATCTAATATGGAGCAAAATAAAAGGTCAAAATTTCTTTGTCATAATTATCTTATATACAGGATGTTAATGAAACACCGAAATATATCCAGAGTAGGTGGAAAAAATATTAAACAAGTAATTCAAGATAGAAGACTTATGACCTGTAGGTTCAAATGTGGAAGCTACGGCTATAAGTACCTAAAGTGCCAGTACGCCACTGATGATGCTAACACGACTTGGGTGCACAACACCGAAAATGTAGAGACGTACCGGAGCCCTCAATCTGGCGCAATGGTTTTTAATTTATGACATAGCTTTCATGTGAAAGGTCAATAAATTCAAGTCACATGCACTTTTTAGTCGTTTTTTATTATCGATTTGTTTAGTTTTTTGATCGTTTTTTTAAACATTTTGTATATGCTTTGAAATTCCTGAAATAAATGTTTGCATTTTATGGAGTAAGTTTAACTTGTCAGTGCAATTAATTAGAATTCTTTCTAACAAAGGTTAAATACTGCTTAAATCTTTCAAATGCTCAACGTCTAAATGGCAGATGGTTTAAAGGGTGAACGAACTTACATAAGATAAAAAGTAAACGCAACTCTTTGCATCGCGTTTAAACGAACTGCTCGAAATGGCGACCTGGGTTTTCAATGCAAAGTTGACAGCGGTGAAGGAACGACTGTCGCACTCTGTCTTTGTGTGTGAGTGTCGAACAATTTCACTTGCTGCTATTATTCGAACAGTTAGGCCCTCTTCTGAGGTAATAGGTGTTTCATAAATCAGAGACTAGAGCTGACCCCAGAAAAGGAAATCATTTGTGTTGAGGACCAGAGAGCGTGCTAGCGAAGCTTCAGTTGGACTCTCCCTTGCACTAGCCAATCAGATTCACATTATAAGATAAATATTTATCTATTACATACACATACATACACATTACGTACACTTGATTTCCAATCAAAAAGTTTAATATTTTAGAATACATTATTAAAATTTTAGGTTTAATATCTTTAATTAGTCTAATAATTTCCTTTATCGTAATATTACTAACCAATTTTTTATCAAAGAAAATATTGAGTGTGGACTTGATCGTATTAGATCTTTTCGTCTGCTGTTCTCAAGTTACGAATAACTATCAGAATTTTCGCATTAAAAAGACGAAGAAAAATAATTACGTGATAGGAATCGAAACAATAATCCATACTACAAGTAGCTCAAGAAAAAATATTGGGAAACAATGAAGGCATCCTTTCCAACGGGGCTGCACAATTAGACTTTTAGGCCGATGTGCGGGAGGTCGATAAAACTTAAATAAAAGCGCCATATTGTCTATCTGTGCAAGCATCCACACTAACTCTCCTGCACCGCTCACGTCACAAAACCTACAAGAACACCTGGAGTATGAATGAAAAGGAATGAAAGGGAAATGAAGAACGGAAGTCATAGTATATGAGAAACCATATCAGTACTCATCTACCAACCTGCAAAAAGCTCAAAGCCTAAGGACGGAGTGAGGCGGTCGACTGATATTGAACCCGGAATTTCACGAATGAGAGCCTCATATGTTAACGCGGAGCTAACTTGCCCTGTTTCCCACCATATTGGTTTTGGATTACGTCTTGTAAATGTAACGCAGGAGTGTGGATGTTATTTGTTAAACCGAAACAGAGTTGAATACAGTTTTATATACTAGTGCTGTGCAGATTTAAGCCACTTTAGCAGTGAACCTTCTTCCGTCAGTCCTTATTAAAAACTCTCAGCTGAGGTGGCTTGTTCCCTGAATCCCAAAAGATTTCACTAGCAAAGTAATCAAGGCTCAAACAAGAAGGAAACGAGGATGCAGGGAAAGAGGAAAAGAGCCGTAACTAAGTATTGCTGCTTTTAATACATTTAGAAGTGAATTGTCCCACTACCTCAACGCCTGTATTGCACTTAAGCACTTCCAGCAGATTTTGCCCAGAGTTTAGTTAACAAAAACCTTATGAGAATCTGCATCACTATGCTATTCAGAGAAAATTTACATATTTCTGGATATAACGAATTGTTGCGAGAATTACTAACGTAAGGATAATCATTTTGTAAGCAATTTATATTTATATATAGGTGTATGCATACATAAATGTAGTAAATCATTTCCATATGTTAAAACGAATTCTTAATATAAATAGTGACAGTTACAATCACCAGCTAGGAAAATTTGGTCTTCAGAAAAGATTATTGCTATTGTTGTTGCTGTTATTATTTATTATTGCTATTGTTGTTGATTTTATCATTATTATTATTATTATTATTATTATTATTATTATTATTATTATTATTATTATTATTATTATTATTATTATTATTATTATTATTATTATTATTATTATTATTATTATTATTATTATTATTATTATTATTATTATTATTATTATTATTATTATTATTATTATTATTATTATTATTATTATTATTATTATTATTATTATTATTATTGAAACTTATTTTAAACCGTAAAATATTGATATGCCACAAATTAGAATATCTAATACTTCAACAATTAACAGTTTTCGCACTAAAATGCAGAAAGAGTACTTACTATTTTCCAAAACAAAACGCAACTCGCTTTAAATAGATGATTATAAGTCCACATTGAATTTATTGTTCATGTTAATTTTCACATCCACCAGGCATATCCTAAGAAAAAAGGACGTCATAGTTCACTAGAGCAGCGGATAGTAGATTCATCGAAGACCGAGAGAGGTATCAAAGATTACGGACGGCACCAAGATTGACCAATACTTCATGTTTATCATCTCATTATTATACTTACAGCTATGTCTCAGGCAATCATTACATGGTTCAAAAATCTGATGTGTTACACTCATATGATTTTCTCTAAAAATTCTTCAACACACAATTCTTACAGTATGCTATTCATATATCTGTTTCACGTTAATCGAAATAAACACTTGTAGAAATGATTAGAACTTTGAAATTTCGTTCTCTTTGAGGGACCACGGGGGAAGAGAACCACGCATGGAAATTTCTACTTCAGAAAACCGTAAGTATTAACAAAGTCAAACCAGGAAAAAATATCTCGGAAGTGGCTAACGCCCAAAACTTTCATTTGTCAAAAATCGTATTATTTAACGAAATCTACATTTTTTGCTTAATAAGGCTAATTATCTCCTATAGTTTGCCAATTATAAAAATCACTTAATTCAGAATTGAAAGTACATCATAGACTAATCCCAGAAAATAAAAATACATATTTTATTTATTAGAATAAATCTTAAACAGATGGTACTAAATTATTTTAGAGGCATTTTTGAGAAAATAAAAACTGTGCAAAGATATTCCAGGTAAAGAGTAACTAGTGGTTAGTGAATTTTACTGAAAATCCTTAGCTCAATCATTTAAAGATACTAAGCTAAATTATGAAGCTTGGTATTTATAGGACCTTCGGTTTTTAAGTTACCCCTGCATGCCAGCAGCTCAAAAATACCTACTGGTTTTTAATAAATTACATCCATACCTACAGTCTTACTATTTGTGGACATTCCTTATTTAGCTCTTTCTCTCGGCCTTTTGTCCTTTAAGGGAAATTCCGCTTCCACCATATTACATTTTAGTGTTTTCTGAGGGTTTATAAATTATAATGTTTTCTTTAACTTAATACATATTTTAGTTGCGTAGGTACAGTACTTAATTTTAACATATTTTAAAATGGTGCTTCAGCTCTCATTCTGAACTGTGTACTCTGCATCACCACGTTGGGACAAGGAGAACACAGTAGAGTAGTCCGTCTTTCAGGCAAAGCTTTTCTCTATAGATTAGTGTTACTGTGCCAACTTCTGTATACTTTAAGGAATGTGTTCTTTCTTTATACATATTTGTAAGCAACTTATATCCAGTTTTTCTTTAAACAGTTTTTGCCAATGACCTATTTTTGCATAAATTAATGAAGATGGCGAAATAAAATTTCAGGATGATAGAGCTAAGTCTAGCTGCTGTTGTGGATCTACTTATATTATTCCTATTTTTGTAATCTTAAAAACAAGGTCTTAAAATATTATTCAAATTGTCATGTACCTCAGAAAAATCCTTTCCTTAATAAACAAAAGTGGATCAGTGTGTAGAAAAATAATTCATTTACGCATGTAAAAATGTCTGTGACATATATTATAAGTTTCTGAGGTAATTGGTTGGGTATCTGCGTTTCGCAAGCTTATCAAATATTTTTACCAGTGCAACGTGCGATTAAAATGAACACATGGTGCTTAACCCCAGACAGACCAGAAGGATACAAAGTAGGCTCAAAGCTGGACATCTTAATTTTGTATCCCAAATGAAGTGGAGTTTGCGATCCAACAGTTTGCCCTATAAATAAAGAATTATTGGAATGTAATTCCGAGTGGGACACCTTTCTCCCTTTTATAAATCACGAAATTTTGTAAAAAAAATCCAACGAAAATAACCAATGTTTATTTATATGTAGGTGGCAGTTGAAGAGTTGAACCGTACCTGAGAAGGTAATTTATCGTTCCTCCTGCCGTAGGTAGTATCCTACATATTTGCTTAAAACAAACACATATATAGAAATAAATTGTGTATCAAAACAGCAAAACAATGTGACCTTTTATAGTATACATTATTTAGCCTCCATTTGGTCCACAGCATATAGGGAATGAAAAACAAAATACACAGAGAGAGACTGATGGAGAAAGAGAGAAGGACAAGACGAGGGAGGGAATGAGAACGCGCAACAGAATGCTTGAATTTTATTGAATGCTATAAAAACAAAGAGAGATCTCTTAAACTGAAATAACAAACACGCGTTCGAAAGGGATGCTTTTGATTTGAGGATAGTTCATAATTTTTCTTTTGTCATATATTTGTATTAAAATAAATCCGGAGTGCCCCGACAGTGCTCAAGGCAAATTTCTAGCTATTTTACAGTGCCCGACTGCGCGCGGTGGTCATTTTTGGAATGGATCAATTACACTTGGCGATCATTGCTGCATTTTCCTTCCCAATTTTATAGACTTAGGGCTCTAAGAACGCTTGCCAATTTGCCATCCATAGGTGTGGTTAGAACGGTAGTTGTATAATATGTATGCCCGTATTTGAACAGGGCAATTGTCAATAAGTTAAAACATGCACTAAAATTAAGTGCCTTACCTGTAATAATAACAAACATTCTTCAAGAAATGCAATTGTGAGGTAATCGTGTTTGTACGAGTTTTAAAATTAATTTATCTATGTACTGCCTATGCTTTTCGTAGGCAGATATAGATTTGAAAGTGGCTGTATCTCTCATTTTTATGTAAGTGCTTGTCTGCGTTTGCATAATAGCAACAAAAATAGTATATATGTGCATGTGCCCTGTTAAGGCTAAATCCGAAACACCTGTGGAACGCCTCACAAGCATTGATGGTTCTATCTGACGTGACAGTGTCAGAAGCCCAAATTTCTGGAGGACACCCAGAATCAGAACTTATGAAAGTTGTTAAATAATCTACAAATTCTGTAACATTATGTTTTATGCTCATTAAATCTTTTACAAAGGCATCCTCTACTTCCTTGAGAGAGAACAAAGCTACAGCTACAGTGAATGGAGCCCTTGTTTACCTGTGACAGGATTGCGCGGTCGGCTTGTTTACAATTCGGTACAGTTTGATTCACCTGAGGTGACAGTCCGATGCGCAGTGAAGGAGTAGGAAGGGGGAAGATGTTAGCTCATTTATCTCACTGCTAGTTGAGATCTGCTTCATCCTTACCTTGAGGATGGTTCCATGTAGTATGTGCTATTGTGGTTCACGATGTGTTTTAGACATCTTAAGTGGCCGCTTCGTTTAATATTGGTTCCTCTGTTTCTAAGTGGGCTTCATCCCCCCAAATGAAGAATCTGTTTAAGAATTATCGCCACCCACTGTCAAGTGAATTACTATTTCCTGCCCTGTATCCAATTAGCCTTCTTTCTGCATTTATTGATCTTAAATTTTATTCACGTGCCTGCATCTTTTTGGCCAATCCTGTGCTGGCAAATTTGGCACAGGCTAGCTGAATTATGTCCTCCTTTGAACGTTGACGTCTGTATACTGTCAGTGTTTATGTAGGTTCTTAATGTAGGTCTTTGTATGTCGGTAATGTAGAATTCATTGACCATTCGGCGAGCTACGGCCTCACTGAAATCATGAGAGCTCGATGCAATCTTTTGGGCCTCTTCTTGTGGGGCGTGGAAAAAGAAGTAAAAGCACCGGAACGCACATCCTTAATTATTCTTCTAACGTTTCTTTTCGATACACCTGTAGCCTCAGCTACACTTTTCAGAAAGTTTTTAATATAGATCATACATACTGTTCATAGTTTCCAACGAAATTATTCACCTCTCCTACCACTTTATAAGACTCTTAAAGTAGCACTTTCCCGTCTGTTTGCTCACCATTAATGATTGTCAGATATTCATGAACAAAGTATGAAAACGAATAAAGAATTAAATGTTTTTACAAACGCCGATCAAACACACACTCACACACATGTAATTTACAACACGGATTATCATTAGGAAACGTTAAAACACTAGAACTTTATAACACGGGACAAGCCTAAGAAATTCAATGTTTATGTTATCAACTTCTCGATATATTAGCATGCGAGCCTTGCTATCAGAACTGACGTTTTCTCTCTCAAAAACAGAAGATGAACTGTCCAGTCTTCTGCACAAATTTTACCCTTTCGCACCCAGTCGGTACTACCCACCCATTAGTTTTCTTCTACCTATTTCGTTATTATTGTTATCATCACCATCATCACTACTCCATCACTGTCATCACTACCTTCACTGGACGGACGAATGTCGGGTAACTCTAAGCTCTATGGACCCTTCCACTCATCGTCCGATATGACTTAACGTTGGAGGACGAAAATTACCAAAAAAAAAACGAAAAAAAATTCACTGGACGAAATTACTCCGCAGTAACGCGTGAGTTTCACGAGAGGTCCGGGGTCAAATCCTGCCGGGACCATTTTCTCATGTTATAGTATATTTCCCTTAATGATAGTAATTTATAAACGTTGTATAGGTGCCCTAAACCTATTTCTGTAACATTTCCTAAAAAATTGCTTTCCAAAATATAACTTCGTTTCATGTGTCACCGCGTCCAGCCCCTGTGGTGCAGTATGCAGTAAGAAAGGGAGTTAAGCACTACAAAAACATCTTAAGTGTTACATTAATTGTATTTGCTCTACTCTTGTACAAATCATCCATGCAAGCGCTAAAGCATCTATATATTCATCTTATCGAGAAATACATTTGTACAAACTTATTGATAGGTAGGCATAATAGTATCATTACAGTTCAGTAAATTTAAGTGGTCAAAGCTTTTATGAGCCGGTCGCTATGTGAAGGATTTAAAATTACATTCTATTAGTATAACCAATGAACAATGATTTAGATTTGGAAAATACCCATAAAACCGTAAAATTGACACCTATAAATAGGAATGCATTAATCTTATTCATTTGTAAGACCCAACTTTTAATGTACTTGTACTTTTTATATGTAGTCCTTATAGCACTAAGTACAGTGAATTGATTGCAGTTACTCCACATAGCTTTCCAAGATATGGAGTTCTTAAGAAATGTTATTATTTTTTCTCATTTTATGCCTATAATGCCCTGCTTTAGACACTTGAATTTAAAAACGTATCACAGAATAAATTAGAACTTATCAATTTTTACCTCATAAGGCTTATCATATCTTAACACAGTAATACGTTTTTATATTCCAGATATATCTCCAACCAGATTTCGTAACATTTTGTTTATTCCTATGTTTAAACCGGTTCATAAACATTAGCATATAGTTAGAATACAATCCTTACGTACCAGATTACATTAGGTATTTGAATGCTGATATATTGATTACAGGTTTTATTAAGTTTGAGTCGTCCTCCGTATTCTAAAGATGGTGTGCTAGCTTCTGTCTCCGAGGTCGCGGGTTTAAACTAGTCGTAAAAATCCTTAGGGTGGCTACTTTCGGAAGGAAAGCAAAGCCAGTGGTCCCGTGTTGTGGATTTAAGACACGTAAGAGAACCTTAAGCCCCATAAGGAGGCCTCTGAATAAAATTAAGTGGTATTTCACAGTCTTTCATCTTATGAAATGGGATGCTGAGTTTCAGAACGTTAAAGAGCGTCCATTAAAGGAAATTCAATTTATATACCCTGTGATCATTCATCAAGAGTTTTGGATTCATTAATTTAGGTAATTTTCTGGATATAATATTAAGATTTCAAGTCAAGGTGCAGTAATATATAACGTTGAATAATGGATTGATTAATTAGAACTGTTAGAGAAATAATTGAAATAATATTAATTGTGTAAATGATAACATATTCATCATAGCTTTGAGCCTATATTTGGAGGTTTTTTGGTAAGATGAATATGTTTACGTCAGGTTGATATAAAAGCTTTAATTGCTTATTTATCTACTGTATATTTACCAATTTCCCTTCTTTTATATTACTTAATGTTTAAGCATGTTAATTTTGTAGTAATTGATTTATTTTATCCTATTTTTGCATTCTTCGTTTTGTATAATGGTTTAGGTCACATTTTATTCAGTATAAATTATGCTCTATTATACCGAGTGGGATAGCTCAGGTGGTTTTGTCTGTGGTCCGCATTCCGGAGGCCCGGTTTCGATTTCCGTGGCCGATCTGCCTGACCCATGGGTTTCTTCGGGGAATTTCCCGGGTCACCGTGCGAATGCTGGTTGGGTTAATTATATTCCCCGATTTTTTTATCCCTTCATTTCATCTCCATTATCATTTCACATCATCTCTCATCTGGTGGTTTCTTTCAGGGTAGAAGTGTCGGCGGGAGTGTCTGTGGTGCAAGGCAGGATGATATCCTCTGAGTGAACCACTTCCTCCGGTTGCCGGTATTCAAACCGACAACTGGGATCGCTTTCGAACGACATAAGGGGAATGTCCGTTGTCCTGGCCTACCGGGGTAGGCTTCCATCTAAGGTAAAAATGTAGGGACCCTGTCCTCTGCACTGTCGTGACTACTTGGGTCGGCCACCGCCTCTCACCTCTCACCTCATCATTTCTCCCAGGGATGCCCCACTCGGGGGCATGGGTAAAATAGATCAAGATTGATTGGAGTCCATCATGCTGGGCCCATTGTTCCTATGCCCCCAAGTGGGGCATCCCCGGGTGGAAGGATGTGGTGAATGGGAGAGAGGGTGGCCGACACAAGGAGCCAAGACAGTACAGAGGGCAGCGTCCCCACAGTTTACTTAGATGGAGACTTCACGCGAGAAACCAGGACAACGGATAAGCTCCCCTACTGCGGGACAGCAACGAACCCAGCAACCGAGCCCCAGAGGTCGCAGGCAGGAGATCCGAGCCCAAAGGTCCCTGGCTGGCAGTCACGAACTGGTCCCAGCAGAGGAGCGGAGACCGGCAACTGACCTATCGGAGGAGGAAGTAGTTTTCTTCAGAGCATGTCATCCTGCCATGCACCGCCGAGACACCCGCCGACACTATTATTCTGAAAGAGACCACCAGATGAGAGATGATAATGGAGATGAAATGAACCTACCCAGCATTCGCCTAGCGCTCCGGGATACCCCCGAAAAAATTCATGGGTCAGCTAGGTCGGCCACGGAAATCGAACACGGGCCTCCCGAATGCGTGCCACAAACCAAACCGCCTGAGCCATCTCGCTCGGTTATATATGTTATACTTTTATGCACAAAAGTATTTGAAATAAATTGTTGGTTTAATGTGACTTTTTTTGAGTAGAATGAAAAACAATTCAGAGGCTACTCAGAGAAAGTTCAAAATACGAAATACGTTATCTACTTTCTGGATAGCCCTCGTACATTTAATTTTTTTCGTGTAAATATCTGAATATATGGCAATACCATTAAAATCGTCAAAGCCATTTTCTGGAAAACACTATTTTTTTAGGATTCTTCTGCAATGGAAGATTTTGTTTAAAGTTTTATTGTTTAAAATCATTATTTTCAAGAATGTCATATTAATTTTGGTATTTGAACGACTTTTCTTTTTTGGTTTATTCTGTTCACAAACACGGAACTTTTTATATATCCATTTTTTTATTTGAGAGAGGTTAAAATGTATATCCGGTGAAATCTCGGTGTTGAATATTTGAGTGGAATGCAATATTTCTCCTATTCAGTGAGTACAAAGTAGACAAAATAAAGCCATCTTCATCATCAGGATTGCCTCATAGTGTATCCGCTGGGTTCACTCATGCGTTTAAACGCCACTGGGAGGCTGCTGTACAGGTAGTACCGCTTTAAAGCCGACCTACTGAGCAACATGCTCCGCTTTAATATCTTCTTGTTCTCCGAAACAGTGAGATGGGGTCAAGTTGGCTGGCGAGACTCTTCGTTTCTTGTTTTCTGCTACCTCATTTAAGTGTGTTGAGGTTGTAATAAACCGTGGACTGCATTCTGCCAGCGAATTAATTTCATTCTGTAATATTCTTCAGGCTCCCGATAAGAAAAAAACAAGAAAACTCCTATGCACTGCCTGCACTCACATGACTTTCTCTACTCTCGTACAAACTACCCCTAAAACACTTATAACCCCTACTTCATGTTCATCCAGATAAACTTCCGTAGAAACTAGCTTTTGCTAATGTCCTTGTAGATTACAAGGATAACTTAAGAATACAGTGCGCTTCCAGCGCAGTCAAATCCTAAGAGCAATTCGATGTGTATAGGCCACGCAGTGGTTTTTGAACACTGAAATGTTTAAATGAAAGGTTTGATGCGAGTACCTTACCTGCTATCCCTGGCCTTCAATAGTAGCGATCTCTCATGCGATGACTTCGCCCTCTCAAGTATCATTGGTTTGTTTATTTCATTTGTCGCTACTTAGGGAAGTCGTACACTCTCCAAATAATTAAATTATATAGTTTCAGAAAGGTTTTTCATTTTCACACAGTAACCTAGCAAAGATTTTAACAATTTTGGCTTAAATCATATTTTAATTCTTCTAAATCACGTCCTCGTCACTGCTTTCTATTCCACGTCAATCAGCCAATCTTTTTCCTAATAATCCTGCTTTATTTCGTCCCATTCTATTTGTCCATATAGTAACAGTAGATAATAAAATATCAGTGGAAATTCAAGAAAGAATAGGAAGTGGTAACAGATGTTTCTATGCCTTGCAGAATATTTTTAAATCAAGGAACGTCAGTAGGAATACTAAAATTAAAATATATACATCAACTTGAGAAGTCTTCTTTAAAATATAAAACAATACTGAGCCCAATAATAATGTAACGCTCAGAAAGCTGGGTGTTGATAATCAGAGAAGAACAATGGTTATTACAGTGGGAAAGGAAGATTTTGAGAAATACATTTGGAGTGATAAGGGACTTGGACGGATGGAGAACACGGACTGACTTGGAGTTACATCCTCCAAGTTTAAGTCATATCCGACGGAACATGGATTTAGAGTACCTATTTGGAAAACCAAATATATTAATAAAAATTAAACAAGAAAGTATAACATGGATTGGCCATGTGCAAAGAATGCCGGATACCAGTGTAGTCAAGAAGATATTCATTGGAAAGCTGGATGGCAGAAGAAGAAAAGGAAGATCCAGGAAAAGATGGGTAGAAGGTGTAGAAGACGACTTGAGAAACTTTGGGGTTAAAGGCTGCAGAAGAAAAGCAGAGGACCGAGTAGAATGGAAGAGGATGGTTAGGGAGGCCAGGGGCCTACATGGCCTGTAGTGCCAACCATCATCATCATCATCATCATCATCATCATCATCATCATCATCATCATCATCATCATCATCATCATCATCATCATCATCATCATCATCATCATCATCATCATCATCATCATCATCATCATCATCATCATCATCATCATCATCATCATCATCATCATCATCATCATCATCATCATCATCATCATCATCATCATCATCATAATCATCATCATCATCATCATCATCACCATCATCGTCATCATGGCCCGCCTCGGTAGCGTGGTGGTAACATGTCTGCCTGACGTTCAAGAGGTCCCGAGTTCGAATCTCGGTCAGGGTGGGTTAGCTGGATAAGGTATTTCCGGGGTTTTCCCTTATGCTGAAAGACGAATGTCGGGTAACTCTAAGCTCCATGGACTCCGGGCTTATTTGAGCATCATTTCAACCATTTCATTCATCGTCCGATATGACTGATCGTTGGAGGACGTAAATTACAACAACAAAAATCATCATCATCATCATCATCATCATCTGTTGGCACAGGATTTGATCTTTCATTTTAAATGTTACATTTCTGTAAGCAACACATCCATATACACATATTAATTCTATATAATTCTATACGATATAGATTTGGAAGTTATGGAGGAAGCCTTACGGTCGCACAGTTATATTCTGATAATATTAGTTGGTTATCTATCAACACGCCCCACATAGCAACCTTTGCCTTCTGGGTAACCTCGCCCTAGCTCTTGATGTCTGGACCCATTTATCAGGTGGAGGCACCCAGAGGGCGGATCCATTACCTCCAATGATAGGGTGATAGTGAAGATGATGGTGAAGCGAGGGGACCTACAGCTGATACCGTAAACTCCGAACCAGGTAGGGCATAGGGGATACTTCACATGTGCTAGACAGAGGTGAAGGGGTGGATAGGGCCGAATTAAAATCCCCAATCCCATAATCGAACTTGGGACCCTTAGCACGGAAGCCGCAAACGAAACCACTGCGCTACCCCGGCATCCATATTCTGATAATATTTCGTAAATCAAAAAATTCTTCTGAGTCGGCTTATTGGCTAGAATTAACTCATACACTATTGTTTTGGTGCTACCTTCGTCAAAATGGATACTGTGATATTGTAACTAAGAAAGCGTATATCTTATTACAGAACTTGACGTTGGAGGAGTATCTACTTGTGTATTATGGTAGGAGGCATTATCTATTGCTAACACTGCGTTAAGGTGTAAATTTGTAATTAAAATTGTGCGTAACCATTTAACATAGTTTTCAATATTTATTTCTTTATGAACACTTAATCTGTGTATGAATGTCACAGTACTTCACACTTAACTGTACTGGGAGGGGAGGGTGGTAGACGATTCATCCGGCATATTGGATCAAGTATAGTCGCACTGCTTGAACGGTTACCATGGATTTATCTTTGGTAATAGATATCTCTCAGATAACGCACTGATTACTCCACGAGGAGAGAACATCTATCTGTCATTTGTGATTCCTGCGAATTCTATTGGCTGAAGTGATGCGTTTATTGCTGCTTAGCACAGGGCCGGGAAGTGCGGCAGTTCCCCTCTCACTCTTACAAGAATAATCAGTGCGTTATCTGAAAGGTTTCTATTAACAATGATAAAGCCATGGTAAACATCCGAGCAGCGTGACTAAAACAGGAGTGATAAGTTCGCTGAGTATAGGAGTTGAAAGGTGACAGAATATAAAGAAGGTTAGACCAGGGTTCGCTGACTATTTTAGGGCTGAAGATCAGTGTTCTAGAACCATTGCGCGACTTATAATGCCTTTATAATTCCGTTTTCTTTTCATATCCAAGAGATGAAAAGATAATGTATACATACTTAAAAGAAGCATAATTGTGCCAAAATTAAAATAAATATCAAGGCATATCTCAAACATAGAACTATATTTTACGAAATAACATCTTCTCGATCTCTTACAGAGAGAGAGGGAGAGAGAGAGGGAAATTAAAAATCTTCTCTAGCCGTGATTGTTACATTCACAAGACCTAAAAACGTATATTACAGATAATTCAGCGCTGAATATTAGATGGAAATCCCAAGTGCTCTATTTGTGTTGCGCCATTTACTGTACGCCAACTTACTTATATTTCGCTCTTCTAGTAAACAAGATAACATGTGAATGCTGTGCTCTGTCAGTGAAGGTCAATAGGCCTCGACGTTGGGACATCCTTGGAGAAGAACCTGTATGCAGGCTATCTAATAAAGGCAATGAAACTGACATTCATATAATCTGCAGATTTGTAGTAATCAGTAGAAAGATATATACAGTCTTGGGTTTGACAAACTCAAATTGTGATCCTCCCAAAGGAACCTTAGTAAACTACTGTTCCTAACCAACTGCAGTAAGAGTTTCGTTTAAGGTAGATACATAGTATTGTACTTTGCTGCTTATTTTATCACTCCTACATTTTCGCTTAACACTAGAATTGGCCTTGCGTGTGCTACTGTGTCCATTTTCTTTAATATATTAGGCACGAGGCAAATATATGAATTGTATTTGAAAACCTTAATGCTTCTTCCTTAGAATAGGGTGCGTTTCGCCAACCCTTGGAAAATTTGCGCTCCAGTTTAGACATGTATATATTGCGATATACCTCAAATTGAGAAAAGCTTCTTTCAAATTTACAACTTGATGAGCCACAAGAAACTATGATTAATAAACACTTTAATTAACATTGCTAACGACGGAAAGACTGAAGAAAATATGAGTTATTTTGCCGTTATATTTCAAATTAAAGAGCTACTACTTATATATTAGATGAATATAGATTGTTTATAATGTGATTTAAGTTTTCATAAATTGGAAAGTCATAGCCCTGAAATGAATTATTATAGTATACAGTTATAAATCGTATCTACGAGAAAAGAACTGGTCTAAATTTTGGGGCGATAAATTGATTTTTTTTCCTTATTTGCATTGGGAAATAGGAAAAGAAGCAAACTCATATTCAAATATTGTAACCTGTGTCGTGTGAAAATATAATATTCTTTATTTCCTCTGCGCCTTCTTTAAATTAAAAATCACTGTCGGTCGGAAATGCCTCCGGTATATATGGCGTAATTTGAAGCTCTTCATTAATTAAAGTGGATTCAGGCAGGAAAATAAGTTGGATTAATATGCCCGACGTCGCTCATTTTATCGCCCTTCAGCAAGCGTTTGATTTTTTGAAGTATTGTCAACTTGCATATTATAAAAAGTTGTATATACAGACCCGCTGGAAACTTCAATGAAAGGGTAATTCTGACAGAGGATATAACTACCGAGATTAGATAGCATTATGTTTTGTCCTAATTGTGCTGACGTACACTCTCCGCTCATGTTCGTTATACATTAAATAGCGACTCGCCCTTAACAAAGAGGGACCCGTATGCAATGTATAACGAACCTGAGCGCAGAGTTTACGTCACCAAAATTAGAGCAAAACATAATGCCGCCTAATCTTGGTAGTTAGGTCCTCTGTCACAGTTACCCTTTCTTTGAAGCTCTCAAAAGATTTCTACCGCTTTTTATAGTGTGCAAGTTAATACTATGTACTTCACAGAATGGAAAGCGTGCTGAAGAGCTTCAAAATCTCTCATAGCAGGTAACGTCTGCTATTAGTACTGTTTGTTATGGACGGCACCTAGATATTACTTTGCTTTTAATAAAGCACATCGGCGGCATGAATGCAAATGAAATCATAACGGCCATTTCGATATTCTACACGTGTGAGCTAGTGCTGTTTCATATTACGGGTTACTCCCACAAGTTTAATTACAAGAGCTATTGAAATAATAAATAACGTAATAGGCATTATGGTTTCTCATCTGTTATAAGTTGACACACTAAACACGAATTACAATGTTCTAAATCATGCTTGAGTCATTATGGAAATAAGTATGTCTACGTTTATTAACCACAGAATAAATTAATGTGACCAAAAACCATATTTCATAATATTTGGTAAAATATTCATATTTTATAAGATTTTAAACTTTACGGGATTAAGATACCTTACATTGAGATTTCCAAATGTTCTACTTGGGCAGATTTCTCACAAATATATTTGCGAAAGCAAGTCATCCTTTACAACAAATAAATTTGGAAATAATCACAACACGCTTTCCAAAAAGCAGGTAGGTATGTATGCGCTAACTTTAACTGCTTATGCAAGCTCTTTATTACCGTGAAACACTATCCATCTGCTATCTATTTGCGCCGAAACATTTATGCCCGTTGCCGCGACAGTATTCTAATACTCGGAGAAAGAGATATTAAATATCTGCAAGTCCGGTGCCAGCCAGACCGGTGCCCACTCAGCATCGTCAGGAAATTGAGCAAATCCTGGTCTAAAAAGCCAACTTTTCGGCTGGGGTTGCCGAGATGCTGACATTCCCTCCCCGTATCGGTTGGATGATCGCGCATCTCTACCTTGCGTATGTGGGCGTGAGGCCGGCAGTCGGGTTGGCAGACATTGGCCCTCTATGGGCTATCGCACTATGGGTTATGTTAAGTCTAGACTATCTGTTTAACCTTGTGCCGGCAGCCTTAAAATTGTGAAATCGTACTAGCCAACATTTAGTGGTAAATGGATCATCCAGTGGTGCTTAGATAATCGCAAAATATAACATAAGGATTTACTTATTTATTTACTTGAGCATTTACTTATTTATTTAATTATTTACTTATTTATTTATTTGTTTATTTGCTTGTTTATTTGTTTATTTGCTTACATACTTTTTGTATTAAAAATCCACTAAGAATATTAAATGAAATAGAGGTGGAACTGGAAAATATTGTCACCGAGGTGCGAAGTAATAGCACATACCCACCCAGCTATCAATCTCGCCCAGAACAATAGCCACTGAATGTCACTTTGGTTCGTTTTGGCAGTTTTAAGTAGTTTTCTTTGCCAGAGCGTTCGCTTTGCATTCGGTGCCCATGAGCTGACTGGCGCCCAAAACCGAGAGTAGCCATCGTAAGCTGACAGTTGAGTGGATTTAAGTGGAAATTCAGTAGACAATGCCAAGTGCAATTCATTTGCGAGCTGTGATGGGAAGCTCAGCTTGATTCGATTCAACGGATCAGTTCTGAGAGTATGGAACAACGTAACCTTGTTTCTTATATTGTTTATTAGAAGAGTGAAATATCAGTAACTTGGCCTTCGTAACAAACGAAACACAAAGCACTTCGGAGCTGCGTGTGTTTCATATGAAAGTTTGGCCAATTATCATACTTGACCTGGGTGCATAATAATGCAAAATAACCTTAATGATGGCAAATGAATTACATATTGACCATCGTAGCTATTTATGGTAACATTTTTAAAATAATGAAAATTAGGCTAAACAGCCCATCTTATAATATCCATAACGGGGACAAAAAGAACAAACTAACTAAATTAGTTACTACACCTTTTTTATTAGAGGACTACTGCAACTACAGGAAGTGCATGGTAATATAACTAATTTTCTAGTATGATCAATCTGCAGAACGAGAATAGTGTCTAAAAAGGTGATTTATTCTACTGGTAAAGGCATAATATCAAATATATAATCAGCAATGTTCCGTCACTGAAAGATGTCTCAATGTCATTGTCCCTGTCATCAACCTCGAGCTTCTTGTTTCAGTAACCCTTCGCTTTTCCTAATATTTATCAATTCATTTGGCCTATTAGCTACAAAAATATCTCCGGTATAACGGAGAGCATTTCTTATTAAATAATTTCTATAATTATAGGAAGTATGTAGTAATGCAAGTAATTTCTTAAAGCTTGAGCAATGTGTACAAATAGGCCATTTCCATAATATGAACTACAATATTTAAATGCATCACAAAGATAAGCTATACAAAATTATGTGCGCATTGAAATTAATAATCAAACACAAGCTCGTGTTAGTTTAATAATGATGAATGTGAATTAAAATATAAATAAAATTAACGACATATTCATGGTTTTTATGTACATAGTCTAAAAATACAATCCCAGACACTTCAACAGCAGTATCTATTGAGGAATCACAAAGGAATTTTGATTTTCTCTTCCCTCTCCTTGTCAGAATATTCAGTCATGTTATATCTTATTTCTTGCACCTGCTGATGTATGAAACGTTGCTGTCCAGAAGACATGATTGTATCTGAACAGAGTGTACATACAATGGACTCGCCACGTACCTACGTGCGTTAAGCTCACATATGCGATCTGTTGTAGGTATATTTTCCGTTACGCCTTCATGCTTGCCATGTAATAACGTTTTTGCTACGCCACTAAGCGCCCAGATGTTCAATAAAGGGTGTCTAGCAGCAAATGGTGTTTTTTTTTTTTTTTTTTTTTTTTGTTACACTTAAATTCCTTGTAACGATTTGGAATTTGAAACTATGTCCGTCGGGAAGGTCAACTCTTTTCAGTCGTGAAAGAATTATGAAAATTTTAAGGTGGTTTTCGACATTACATAATATAACGGCACATGCACATGTATACCTTTTCCTCTTGTTATGATATTAGTATAAACAGAACCGCTCCTGGTGGAACTTACATCGGGAAACATGCTTGGTTGGGTCGCCGAAGTCGACTAGTCACCGAAGGGGCAAGACGTAGCTGAATGAAGCGTCATTTCTCGCCACAGTGATAGAATTATGTGTTATCGCGCAGTATGAGATCCAAATAGGTTAACTCCGGATATATAGTTTCAATTGGTCGGAAACATCGATTTAAGTGAATACTTAGAAAGTTATTAAACGTTTCAAACTTAGATTCCGGTGTCATATTTATTTTTATTACACACCCACGCATACCCTGAGATGGGATTCAGCTCGAGATTGAAGCAATATCACTGCTACAGCTTGGCGCAGCATCATTGCTTCTGTCTTCTCTCCACTAAAGTTCAGTACAAAATAATTACTACAGGTCTCAGTATAAATTTGGAGGATGGTGGTATTTTGAGAGTCCCCATAAGCGTTTGGGGGCCGCCGTAAGCATTTATGAGTATACATACTGATTAATAACTAAAATCAAATTTACATGGCAATGTCATTCTTATGTTAATATAGCGAATACCTGTTGAAATTATCACATGTTATTATCCCATTAACACAGCACTAGTGAGGATGTCATAAGCACCATATTGCTAGTTATAATCAGCACCATGCAATTAGAACGCAACATTAATATTTGAAACGCAGCATCACTGCCACTGACAAGCGATGTATCTCGTTTCGAACGCATAGATCCATATGACATCAAGCTTAAGAGTATAAAGCAGACATTTCCAGTGGTGCATATCATCGGTAAGGACATTTGATATTCACCTATTCATAGCCTAAGGGATTGAAACCAAAACCTGATTTTCAACTTGTACGCTTATTGTCACATTTACCATTTAGGATCACGTCAACTCCAGTAACATTTTCTGAGTAGTGGTGCCATATTATTTAGTCAGTCTAAAATTCTACGTATGTCCACCAAGCACTCTATCCGTAATGCCTTTGATGGACTTAGGTCACTACCATTAGCTGTAATTACAGCTAATATAATTATAATTTGCTTTTCCATATTATCAAATTTTGTGTCTTAGACCATAAATTCAGACGGGATTTGTCTTGAACGAAGACCATGTGTGGATTATCCTTATTTCCACTTGTGCAATATACTATTACAAAATAAGTAATAAATATATTACATTTATATTTATTTATAAAATATGTTAAAAATAATCTCTCTTATCAACGATCCTTTCATTAAATGGCAACAATATTGAAACTGGACAAACTACTGTAATCAAAATATAGGAAAACAGCACAATGTTTTAGTTCAGGACCGGCAACCTGAGCTCACGAAATGTGAAATACTTTACCCCAATAGTCACCCCCTCTCTTTTCCTTTTATCTGGCAGGTAAACAAGCAGGTGGCGCGTGGCACAGTGGCGGTTTTTCGAGTTTCTGATGAAATATCTTATGGGACGTAATCAAATGCATACTTCTGAACGAAAGGATTGGTTAGGAAAGCATGAAGAGGGTTAGCAGTATTGGCCGGCATGCAGACCGGCCACTAGTGTAATTTCCCTTTTCGCCTCCATGTGGCAGAATTTCCAGTAATCAGTAGCAAGCTTGTGCACCCATGTGCACTACTGTACGATATCTTCTTCCTCTCTTCAGTTCTTTGTCTTCTCTGAGTGCTTGATGGTGATTGCGCACGGAAGATATTCTGATGCCTATAGCAGCGCTAGATTTGCGATCTCTGTAAACCAGTGAGTTAAACATTTGTGAACTGAGCAGAAATAGTGACAATAAGTGTCCATGCTTTTGTATTATACTATTGTTCTATATGTGGCAATGCAATGTATCACTGACAAATCTATACCGTAACAGAAAAGACAGCGGCCGATACTGCAAGACACTTTCTACAAGCCTTATAATTCTAGCCTTTTTTTACTTTCGATGTAATAAAGTACTATAAATAAAAAATAAAAATCATTACATTACACTACCTATAGAACATGTCTTGCGGTAAGAGAATAATATATTGAGATTCCGATTAACCACCACAGTGACAGAGTAAAGTCAAAAAACTTAAACGGTCGATACTGCACGACCTTCCCCTAATGGACGTAACGACAGTGTTGTATAGACAACTCATATTGTGTGAGAAACCGCCCTCTCAACACTTTACTCACCTTAGCCAAACCTTAAGCTGACAACAGCAGTTCTATGGAATTAACATGTTTACATTAACACCTTTCCTTTGTTTTATTATTCAATAGTTGTTATGCAGCGATAAATACTTCCCTTTTGCTGTTAAAGACATTTACATACACCCTATACTGTAAACGTCACAATCTATATAGAAAGAGCATTGAAATTGTTTAAAATGTACTTACGAAATAGTGACGTAGCCGTAATTAATTTACACTATTAGTATCTTTGCTGGTTTCTTTTTAAATATTAATGTTTCAATGCTCGGCTGCAAACTAGATGAACTTAGATGTAGAACACATTGAAGATGCTGGGTATAAGGCTGTTGTTCATTGTCAATGTGCTATACAGTTGTTCACATTGATAAAATGTACCAAGGATGGTCATTAACTTGCTTGCGAAATGGTGAAGCTTGAGAACCGGATGTACAAATCCAAACCAAGTTTTCCTGCACTGCGCTTTGAAAGCTTATAGGCTCCAGCATGAACCGCATTAAATTCCCTATTAGGGTGAAACTCGTAATTTATCTAACATTAGTATGAAATATCAAAACTATGCTTTACCAGAAAGCTACTTGACTTGCCAGTTCTGATTAAACGTTCATCGTTCCCTCATGTTACAATGCAATCCGCCATTGCAATGATGCCACGCGACTATTACCGGTTTAGCGAGGTCTGTCTACCTTGGTCTAGACAGTATTGGGGACTAGAGGTAGCGTACATTCACATTCACAGTGCCTTCCTTCCCGCTCCTTCTAGTTCATCACACACAAATTAAATGATTAAAAATTCGTTATTCTTTAACATTCTATTCATAATGAACACATGGATTTACATCTACAGAGTGAGCTAGTCAGTCAATTATTCTATTGTGACAACCACATTATAATGACCCCACAATTTCGTTTATCTTATGTAAAGTTGTCATCCTTTATGCGCTCTAGGGGTCACTTGGTGGTCTCTGGTTCCCGAAGTCGCTGGTTAAAACCCAGCGAAGTATAATAGACTTTTTCGCGAGTACAAATACTTAGCATAGATTTCTTCGGAAGGAAAGTAAAGTCGGTGGCCCCTAGCCGTAAATTTACGTCACACCAAAGAACCTTAAACCTGCTAAGGAGGCTTCTGAGCAAAATAAAGCCGTATTTCATGCCAAAAATGAGCATGATGCCGAAAAAACACATCAGTTAAATAGTGCCCATAAATAAAAACTCAACTTTTTGTATGTGCATTTAGATTATCCTCCACAAAATGAAACCATGTCAAGCAGGCGTGATTTCTCTGATGAAAAAGGAGTCCGCCAAATGTTAACACTGTGACTTCTTCTAGTTTTTCAAACTCTCCCTTGATTTAGATTTCACTGCCACCTAATGACCTAGTACAATTTTCGCTGAGGGTTTCTTTAGCTACCTCTTCTACTACACAACTGCCCTTTTCTCTTTCACTTCACTTCTTCCATAACGTAACGGCTTAACGAAATGCGCCCGGTTAGCTTCTTCTTCCCGATTGTTCACTCATTGTGGAACAGAACACAATGCATTTGAAATTGTTTGCAATAACAGCACCCATTGCATGATAACACATATCACAAACTATCTCCTTCACGTAACCACTAACGTAACATCTTAGACAGCCGCTTGAACTTTCCCGAATGTTCAAGATGTCGAAATATCCAGAACGCTTTAGTTCTGTGGCAGTAGCACTTGCCGTGTTTACGCTGGAAAAGCACGCTGCTTATATTGTTCGCAGTTCCAAATGCCCGGCGCCGTTCTTCTGATAACCTTGGAACATGGTCGCAGCATCACAATACCTAAGTTAATGGTTCCGTGGGAGAAAATGAGTTCAATAAACTTTGTTGTCCTGATAACATACCATGCGTCCATCTTTGAATCGTGCAGTGGTTTGTGATATGTAAGATGCGGATTTTCAGAATTGCAATATATTGTTCTGTTTGTTCACGTAATTTAATACATACACTTAAGTTTGATTACAAACATATAGAAGACGAGCAGCGACATATCATCATGCATAGGCTTCAAGGGCCAGTTGAAATAACGAAGACCTGTAAGTTTATTAAATTTGCCAGACATTGCACTCTCCTAGTTTGCTTGTCCTTGGCTTTGGTTTCTGCACAACTATACCAGCAATTGAAGTTGAAAGGCCGGTTTTAAGCGTGATGCAATTCAGTGACTTTCTTCGACATCTTTCCCCGTAAAATTTAGGTGTGCATATGTTATACATTTTGATTATATCGGTTTAGTTTTGTCAATAGGGTCCTTATGCTTAAAAGTTTCTTAAAAATTACATGGTTGTTAGGAACGGTGCCACAGATTTCTGCAAACGGTCAGCCTGATCCACTGAAGTAAATCTTAATAAACACAGCACGATAATCACATATACTGAATAGTGTCAACAGTTTTCCATAATATAACACCCAGTATACACTAAGTCAAACAATTTCAGGCTGAACTATTTATGCATTTCCCCTCCACAGACGCATGAGCTAAGCTGCCGCACAGAGAGGTTATGTGGAGCAATATTTGCTCCAGAAGCGATCGCCCGCCAATCATGTCTTAAAAAACCCCGATAGGAGAGCAAAAATGTTTCTATTAACAGACAGGCAGACAGACAGGGAGAGAGAGACTGAGAGGTATAAAATAATTCTCAACGTTGTTTTTGTGCCTAGTGGTTAATATTTCGACACTATTTTCAATTTCTTCCAGGCATTCGTGATCACATAAAGCCCTTGAGACAATTATACCATGACCTACGTAGGTCACAATCAGCGGTGTTTTCTACTTACACCAATTCCAAACCAGTGCTACTTCTATCACAACGAAATAGCTACCAAGGTCTGTCTTTAAATAATTATTTTATTAGGATACAAATAAACGAAGCTATTCAGAGAAATTGATATAAATATGCCAGCAAGCATTTGTACTGTAAACAAGAATTTTTTAAATTCATATTTCATTACCAGGCATAGGTCCTTGTTTACAGACATGAAAGTACTTGCTGGTATAAGGGTGGGTAGGACTAGTTGAAACCGATATGCCTGAAGGTATGCTACGTCAGCAGAGCCCCAGGTGTAAAAGGGTTTATGTAAATTGATTTCTGGCCGTCAGAAGGTGCTGTATTAACTGAGTTTGGCGTACTATTTTGAACATATATACTGTGTAACATCTATTGGAATTACCCAAGGTACATCAGGTAGAGATTGCCTGTATACCAAAGAACATTTATAGCTTTATTGGGATACTTACGAGTTCCACTCTTCCATGGAATACACAGGAGCTTTAAAGTTGGGACATTTTCCAAACAGAAATGCAGAACACCGTTTTCATATGCTTAGATAAAGTTGTACTCTGAAAATATAATTAATAGTAGGAATCACAGTCACGTGAGCAAACTACTACCGTAAACAACACAATTTATGAAGTGCAGAAACATAGTACATTCGTTTTGCGAGCAACTAAGGTTTCTTTGGTTTGTGGAAACCATTTTCATTTAAGTGTGATTGATAGCAGATCATGACTTTATTTTAACGAACAAAGTTGTTAGGTGTGACACAAACAGGGCAACCCTTTGGAAAGTTTTCAAAATACTGTGTACCAAAAGTGAATTGGCATTCCAGAGGAATTCAGAAAGCATTTCACTTTTTTATAGTTACGTACACACGTTTTCGTTTATTTAGGTATACCTAGAGGTGCGTTGGAGTGATGCTGCAGCCAAATACATTGGCTTCTGACTTTACAAAGAAAATACGTTTATAGTTACACCTTTCAAATTCCACAAGCTATCCCTGAAAAGGTTGTCAGCTACTGCGTTTGTGACTGATTGCATTGATATTTTATTCACTTACCTGTATATATCTACACGTACACAGCCTATAAAAGCTTTGATTAAAATTTAACAAACTGTTATACTTCCATCTCTAAGTTTTAAATGGTCCCACAAACATCTTTAATTTCAGTGAGTGCAGTAGAGTTGAATTCTGTGATTTCACAATGAATCAGTGATTAGAGTAAATCCTCCCCTTTGATACCAGAATTACAAAAGGCTTAGATAACTGTATATAGAAATGAAATAGTGACCGATAACTGTAATAAATAATCAACGTATGCAGAAATCAATGCATAATGCAAGAAGCATAGGCTGTCGTCTCTTATAAGGATAGGTCAGTATCAATTTAGGAGGTTCAACAAAATGAGTGCAGTGTGTTAGGTATATAAAGTTACGATCAAATGCAGTCCACCAGGATAACATTAGCTTTAGGTTCACTCGAAATCAGATGCACGTAATTGGGAGAGGTGCAATTTCACAGCAGGTAGATATAACTTAAAATTAGAACATCAAGGCATCTTGAGGAGTGAGCAAACTGACAGTGAGAGAATTGTGTTGAATACGCGATTTAGTAGCATTTGGCAACCTTATGTAAGGAAGTCAATGAAAGTTCAGTTCGTAAAAGAGGTGTAATGCTAAAATCGCGTCCCTTCCTTCTTGTTTTTACAATCTTAGAAAAGCGTCTACTGTGATGAATTATCGGTATCCCACAGCAATTAAAGACCGCGCTTCAGTTAAACTAATTTACCAGTAGCTTCACCTTAACTTTTCTGGGAGTAACGGCAACACTATTACGGAAACAGCTATTTACAAACCACAAAGTCTAGATACGTCCAAAATTAGCAGATATAATTCAATAAGTACCAGTTTGAAAGCCAATATTGAGAAACATTTTTAATCTTCAATCTTAAGCAGTCGGCAACTCACTTCAAATAGGTGAGTTGATAGTCAAATTAACTAGTGCTGGTTATCCTCAACGCGCATATCTCGCAAATAATTTTATATAAAACCTTCTATATTTCAGAAAAAAATATTCTCCTTAAGACAAGTAACCTTCTCCGAGCAATACCCCAGTTTAGAACGAGCGGAATGTTGCTTGTAGACTTATAGTTGAAGCAGATCCGTCGTTAGTAAAGTGTGATATAAATGTAAGGTTACAGCTAATACATGCAAGTTCGCAGTTTATAAACATCGTTGATTAAACTTAAAATTACTTAGGTCTTGCTTTTCCTTTTGTAAGATAGTAAAACTATCATAGCGACAAGGCGAATCACGCTATCGTTTATACGGCACATGACAAGGCCTCTGAAGTAATACAAATGGTTGAAGCAGATTCAAACATGTGAACTTTCCTCTACGCAAATAATTATAAACATACCCGACAGTAATGTCAATTGGTGGAGAACTGCCTTAGTCTAAATGCAATTTAACTGTTGTAAATTTGTTGGAAGTGACCGTTATAAAGCCTTTGGTTAATTAAAGGAATTCAACTGGTCTGCTTTGAACTCTTATAATCCTGTTAAACGTCACAAACTTTTTATGCCCATAGGATAAAAGTAACATTAATAAATCTCTATGTAACCGCACTAGGGGTATTATAAAATTAAATTAACATTGCTGTAACGTTTTGTATATATTATGTGCTACAGGGCTTCATGCGTTGACAGAAAATACAGGCATGTGTGTTAATAATTAATATTCTTGTGTCAAATAAATAAAACGGAACGTAAACATAAAGTGCAACCTTTAAACCGATGATATTCCACAGGACTCTGGACAAGTTTTGTTAAATGTGTTCTGTTGTGCAACCGCAAACGATGCATCAGCAGCCTGCATGAAGAAGCATACTGATATACGTAATTAGTCATTTGTAGACTTAAGGAGAGATAGTAGCGAGGATGGTCAATAATTCTAAACTTGATTTTACAGCAAAAATATAGTTAATTATATTCAATACAAAAGCGATGTACGTCTTATTTAAACAGGAGTAGCACCTTCCGTTTTCGCAATATTAAAATTTAACAGAAGTACGGGATCTTGCTGATATTTAGATGCCATCCTCTCCTTCGCACAGTCGAGTCGCAAAAGTGACTTTAAAATCAAAATGGGAGTATAGGGACAAATCAATGTTTGATGGATAGAGTCAACATGAAAAATTCAATGCCATGGCCGGGATTTGAACCACGGATCTACTGGTTTCCGTCCAGTCGCTCTTAACCTTTGAGCTACCATGGCCAACGTGCCTTCCTGACATTAAATTCTCCAGTTGACTTAATTTCCATCAATTAACTAAAATAATAAGAGTTAAATGATGAAGCCTGGGACTTAAGTACTTACAATAGTAAGTCGCCACAAATGGTGTATCTCGGATGCGAGAGCCCCTAGTGGTCTACCGGGGAAATCTACGAGTCAACTGGAGAATTTAATGTCAGGAAGGCACGTTGGCCATGGTAGCTCAAAGGTTAAGAGCGACTGGACGGAAACCAGTAGATCCGTGGTTCAAATCCCGGCCATGGCATTGAATTTTTCATGTTGACTCTATCCATCAAATATCTTAGCCTATATACGGCTAGTGTGGAGAAATGATTAATTTCCATCAATTAACTAAAATAATAAGAGTTAAATGATGAAGCCTGGGACTTAAGTACTTACAATAGTAAGTCGCCACAAATGGTGTATCTCGGATGCGAGAGCCCCTAGTGGTCTACCGGGGAAATCTACGAGTCAACTGGAGAATTTAATGTCAGGAAGGCACGTTGGCCATGGTAGCTCAAAGGTTAAGAGCGACTGGACGGAAACCAGTAGATCCGTGGTTCAAATCCCGGCCATGGCATTGAATTTTTCATGTTGACTCTATCCATCAAATATCTTAGCCTATATACGGCTAGTGTGGAGAAATGATTAATTTCCATCAATTAACTAAAATAATAAGAGTTAAATGATGAAGCCTGGGACTTAAGTACTTACAATAGTAAGTCGCCACAAATGGTGTATCTCGGATGCGAGAGCCCCTAGTGGTCTACCGGGGAAATCTACGAGTCAACTGGAGAATTTAATGTCAGGAAGGCACGTTGGCCATGGTAGCTCAAAGGTTAAGAGCGACTGGACGGAAACCAGTAGATCCGTGGTTCAAATCCCGGCCATGGCATTGAATTTTTCATGTTGACTCTATCCATCAAATATCTTAGCCTATATACGGCTAGTGTGGAGAAATGATTAATTTCCATCAATTAACTAAAATAATAAGAGTTAAATGATGAAGCCTGGGACTTAAGTACTTACAATAGTAAGTCGCCACAAATGGTGTATCTCGGATGCGAGAGCCCCTAGTGGTCTACCGGGGAAATCTACGAGTCAACTGGAGAATTTAATGTCAGGAAGGCACGTTGGCCATGGTAGCTCAAAGGTTAAGAGCGACTGGACGGAAACCAGTAGATCCGTGGTTCAAATCCCGGCCATGGCATTGAATTTTTCATGTTGACTCTATCCATCAAATATCTTAGCCTATATACGGCTAGTGTGGAGAAATGATTAATTTCCATCAATTAACTAAAAAAATAAATCAATGTTTACTTCGCATTTTTAGAGAAACAATTGTGCTCTTATATTCTAAAATGGTATTAGTTTAAGATTGAAGAACCGTGAATGGAAACTCTGGCAGCAAACTCTGAGGCAGTAAATCATTATTGACAAGCTGAGTCATTTGTTTCAGGTTTATTATGTGACAGGCTTAAGAAGTGTAAGCGGCTTGGAAGATATGACGAGAGATATTTGGGTCACATACTTCCGCAAGTTAAATCCCAACATCTACTCTCCTCAGAGAGCTAATACAAATATTGTAAGTACACAGAAAAATATGAACAGAACCTTTAATTTTCAGAGCCATGGGATAACAAAAAACATAAAAGAGCTTACTTCTTTAAGATGGAAACGCTACCACTTGGTGTACGTAATTCCCTAATTTGTTGCAATGATGATCTGTCAAGAACGATTGATGCTTTTAACCAGCAGGCTATTAAATACGGAGGAAATATATATATATATATATATATATATATATATATATATATATATCGCATTTACAACTTTTAATATAGATTTGAAAATGAAATCAAATCTGAGGTGTCTAACGCCCGCTTTTCTACATGCGGCACGCAGTCGGTGACACTGATGATACGTGAGATGAATATGGAGCACCGGTGGAATGAGACGGCGGGAGAAACTGGAGATCCTAGAGAAAACCCGCCCCAGTGCCGTGTTGTCCATCAAAAATCTTCCCTTTCGGTCGAATGGGATCGGGCCGCCTTGGTGAGAGCCGAGCGGTCTAACCACTCAGCCGCGGTGCGGCCTAGATCACTAAAGCTGAACTTGTAGTTCAGTATGAAAAACAAGAAAGAAGCGTAAAGCACAAAAGAAAGAAAGCAAAGAGACGACGACACGAAGAAAAAGGAATGGACTATTGTATCACTATATTATGGCAGGAGTCTATAGTGGTAGTAATTAAGATGCGAGAATAACGAGTACACAAGTTTATGGAATTCACTCCAATCTTTTCTTATTTTTCATACCAGGATCCTAATTGTCAATATAGGCTTGCATTATAGACTATTTATGCCTGACCAGTATATACATTTAAAATATGTATACATTATGTTAATATTCCACGTTTACTTCAAGTCAATAAATGACCTTGGAGTTAAACAGCTGGCAAGTTTTTGCTGTGTGCTGAACGGAAGCATTGATTCCACTCAGATCTTGACTAAACACAGGCTTGTGATTGTGATATATGTGTGGTATACATGTTATAACCTTAACATAAGTAGAAGCTAAAGCTAAAAACACATAGAATTTATGAGAATGTTATTTACAATTAGCCATAATGATTATGTTAACAGAACTGACCTTATTTCGTACACATCTCGATGGTTTAATAGTACGCCACAATTCTTTGAACAATATCAATAATACACTTTCTGAAAATAAGGCTAATCAGTTTGGTTTCCTCCAATCCATTAATTGTGCGTATGCTCCGTGACTTTTGCGGTCATAAATTATGTGTCACATTGTGTGTCTTTGCACAAATTTCATGTGGTATAAGTGGCATTTTACTGTCACTCGTGTCCGATAATTTTACATTTTCTAAACTCGCCCCCGTTGTTCTTCTAGTAAACATAAGAGAATAATAATCAATAGTTAACCCTTTCAACGTTGGTGATTGGTAGAGATAGAAGCATGCACTTTAATGGCTACGTGCAGTTTAATGAATTCCATTTAAGTGCAGCTACTGGACGTAGAAATACTGCATTTAGCCACAGCTGAGAATCAATTTACATAAATGCATCTGAATTATTAGCTATCTTTAAATTATTATCAAGAATACATATTTTTTCTTAAGATACACTTATCCCTGTACCTTATGAAATAAAGAAATATGGCTCTTTATATTCTCATCTTTTAAAGAACAGCAAGATTGAGAAAATTACAAATTTTCTGAGTGGGATTATTAGTTCCTGTGCGTTTGCTTGCAGGCGTATGTGTGTGTATGTGTGTGTGTGTGTGTGTGTGTGTGTGTGTGTGTGTATGAAGCAGCTGCTGAAAAAGTTATTTTTTTTAAAAAAAAAACACGTATTGCATAGTGTTTTCATATAAAACGATCACTGTACAGACTATCGGCTATAAGTATTTAGATACACATATTAGCGACATCGTATAAAATGGTATTGGCCTGATTATTATGCTTTTATTCATTATGCACCTATATCTTACTAATATTAACATTTAATCTTAACGTTTCCGCTTAATTCGCTTGAAAATTGACAACATTGGTGAGTTAGGATATCCAACAATTTCATATTTTTATATACTTTACTATAACAAAATAACTGACTATGGGTATCAAAATTCAACACACAATTAAGCTCATAGATTCAAGTAGCGGTACAATGAAAAAGGTTTATGCAGTTCTCAAGATACTGTTACTTTGTGAGTTCGTAGAATTAAAAGTCCGAGTTGCAGGTGTACCAAATGTCTTCATTTCCGTAGAAATACACTGTTCAATTCTCAAGTAATAACATTTCGTCACACACACAGTCTACCAAGGTCGATGACAATAAAAATCAGCTCTCGTTACAACAACACTCTACAGCTGTTTACTGCTTACGAATCTTCGCGACTAACTCTTGGCGAGTCGTCGCCTTCTTAAATACCTCATTGATAAATTCTAGATATTTCCGAAACAATAAAGAAACCGAAAAATCTCTTATCAACCAAGACGTCACCAGAAATTTCCATTTATATCAGTTTGTTTGTTTCGGCAGAGCTTTATCTCGCGCTATCTTTAACTGCTTATGCAAGCTCTTTATTACAGTGAAACACTATCTGTCTGTTATCTATTTGCGCCGAAACTTTTATGCCCGTTACCGCGACAATGCGGCAAAAATACCATAGTTACATACTGTATTCCTTACCTACTTACATGACGAGAATGTTTATTTCATTATTCCGAAATTCAAAGTCCTTAACTAAAATTTGATAAATATGTTAGAAACACTTTCTTATTTCTAGAGCATTTGGTGATATTTATTTTATTCCTCCAACGTTATGTTATATCGGACGATGAATAAAATACGTGAAATGATGCTCAAATGAGCCCAGGCTCCATGGGGCTTAGAGTTACCCAAAAGCCATTTTTCAGGACAAGGGAAAACTCCGAAAAAATCCCTATCCAGATAACTCACCCTGACCGAGATTCGAACTCGGGACCTCTTGAACGAGAGGCAGACGCGCTACTATCTTTCCTACCAAGGCAGGCTAAGCGTTTGTTGTCTACCTCAAAACTATTTTATTATAGAAATTGATATGAGCAATTTTCAGGTTTAGGCAGCACATCGGTAGCAAATTAATTGCCATCTGATATCAGGGATCATACAGTGAAGTCAAGAGGAATTTAAAACTCCTCACACACATACACATGAAAATGAAGAATTGCAAATTAGGAATCAGCTCTTTTTCCTCCTTTTGAACTCCGTACCCCTTACCCACAGCATTTTAATCACAGGATACTCGCAAATGCGGCTTTAGAACCACAGGATGTTATACCCAATTAAATCAATCATATGGTAAATTAATCTTTGATGCTACTGATTAATGGGAAGAGCGGTTCGGAAATTTTACCACACATTTTAAAAATTGTTATTACAGCTTCTAATTTAATCATGTACTCATTACAACATAATAACCATTATGGTGTGATGATAATCATATAAAAATGGACGGATATGACAGTTTCGTCTATCCAAGAGAGAAAATTAAACTATCATTTTAATCTGACATTACAACAACAAAAATAAAATTTATTCAGTATTCTTAGATTGTGTTGCATTTTTAACTTAATAATTGAACAAGAACATGTTCGAAAATTTGAACCTAACTATGTGATACAAAGGTGCTACAGGGGAATATATTCCTTACCATTTTCAAACCCTCCTGATATGTTAAGTTTTAGAAGCGATTTATTGTTCCCAGTCTACACTGTAAATGAGCTTTTTAATTACTTAAAATAAATGGCTGAATTTATGCTTAGCCTTGCTCACTCCAAAAACTATTGAGAATAATTATGGACATTGAAATAAATATTCGGATATCTTTCCTATTTAAAACTAAAACAGTTGGTATTTTTCTTCCATTTGTTTAGTTTATAGTACATGTTTCATATAAACTATAGGATCCTTTATGGCAATGACAGATGATTAAACATCTTCATCTTGACAACGAGATGTTTAGCGAGCACCGTGAAATCAGCAGCTCCCGTTCAGCACACAAAAGCTCATAAAATGAATACGATATGACTAATATGGTATGATACAGGATGCTTCATAATTTTTGTTACAAAATACTAGGACTGCAGAGAGATTAGTAAATAATGCATGATTAGGAACCCATTTCAATAATGTTTTGAAGCAAAATTGAAAAGCGAACCAAAATCACATCCCCCTCCTCATTGGAGAAAATCATCCCTTGTCAGTATGCACTAAAGAGTATTTCCACGTGGCATATCTGATATTCGTTAAAGTGAATCTGCAAAGCAAATTTCAAATAAATACGCCCCTCGAGACCTGATGTGTGCTGAATAAATTCTTCAAGAATCTTTCTTCGACTCCAGAGGATTCTCATAAGTAAAGCCCATGTGACCCACAATAAGAAGATGAGATGAATTACATCTAGTGGCTGTGGTGACCAAGAAGTGTGACCACTAACTATTCCGGTTACTTTCACCGAATATCTGTTGGAGAATTCGCGAACAAGTAAAAGGTTCGCAAGCACTCCATCATGTTGGAGCCACGTTTTCTAACAGTGCCGGTGATAAAACTTCAAGTAAGCCTGCCAGTTCCTCTTAAAGAATGATCCAAAAACGAGCGGTTAGAATGGTAGACCATCAAATGATCATCAACGGTACCAGCAAATACGTTCATACCGAAACGTTACTGAAATCAACGTGCCTGAGTGACATGAGGATTTTCTTCGTTCCAGAAGTAAATATTTAGATAATTAAAAACAACTTCCCTAGTGAAGGAGTCTCATCTGTGTGAAGGTAACGGCGTGGAAATTTGGGAATCTCGACACAGTGCTGTAGAAACCAACAAATACAGACAAGAGCGGATAAACTTCTGGGCCCATTGCATTTATCTTCTGTGAGTGGCAGAAGTAAGTTGCTGGTCATGGAAAACATGCCAGACGTTCGCGTGGGGCACAGTCATGACATTGGCAATGTTTCGCGTACTACGTCACGAAGGACTTCCTCTTGAAAGTCCAAAGTGTGGCTTAAAGTGAAGAACCAAAATCAGCTCTTCTAGCCCTTACGGTAACTGTTCTTCGCTATCCATATTGATTTTGATAAAGACGGTATGTAATGGAGTCCCTTGCTGCGGAAACCTTCCTCTTGCATGCATAGTGCAGCTCCGCTATTACGTCCAGCTTCACTGTGTGTATTCTTCAAATGTTTATTCAACCATTCTCAGTGACTATCTCACAACATATGTGAAAACTGACGCAGCAGAGCTGACTGTAAACAGAAGACACACAATATCGGGAGACTGCTGTCTCGTCTTTTACTGCTCAATTTGACTGCATCACTACTGATGAGAAAGCCGACTCAGTATAGTTGATTGCAAACAGAAGATACAAGATATCAGGGACCGTAGAAGTCACCCACAGCCACCGTTTTTTCTTTTCCTTATCGTGAAGCAGAAGACTCTAAATCAAATTTGATCTTCAAAACCATTTTGCATTGAAACGGTGCAATTATAGACATGGGTTCCGAATTAAAGATTTATTTACTTATTTACCTCCATAACTCCTAGAAATACGGAGTGCGAATTATGAGACTTACGAACGCAAGCTCCTCGCAAAACCTAAACAAAGCGCTATGCATATGTGTTATTCTGGTTTAGTAATTAGGGCATAAGTCATATAATTCACACCAAGCTGCATTGTGAATCACTGTGAAATGAGACTGCCTTGCTATCACGCTCTCTGTAACTTTGACCTGTTATAGCGTGAATTCAGAGAGATAACTGGAGGAAATGGTTAAAATCATTGAACTTCATCATAATGAAGTTATTTGTGTAGCTCTTTTAAGTCGCAGAGCAAATCATACCTCATCTCTTGGTTGACACCACCCAAAAAGGCCAATGACTTATAAGTAGGAGTTAAATTCTTCCACACAAAATTCAATTTATTTGAAAATGAATCGGCTGAAAATCTCCAAAGGGTTGGAGTACCATTACTTGAGGACCTGGCTGGAAGTCAGAGAGTGATATCAGGCAAATCATGCCGAAATATGAAATATGCCCCTAGTTTGAAATACATCATTATCGGGTATTTGCTCATATTGGTGAACCACAGGCAGTTTATAATTGTTCTACGAACATAAAAAAGAACAGTAGTGCTACCCAATAAACTCGGGTAGCAACATTTCGTGCCCTTTGAATACTTTACACGGTACTACTGTGTTGGAAGCTTTACCTCGCTACTTCCAAGTTATAAAGTATCCTAAATTTGGATTCTAAAGTATTCCACAGTACTTCTCGAAAGCTACCAAGTGTTAATATTCATCCTCTGTTCTGAATGAAGTGTTCTTACTCATTAACTTTTCATAACATGCAAAGAGGAAGCCTAGGCATATGTACGAAAGCAATGTAATTATTCATCCGGGTTAAATTATTGACTGGAAAAAGCGATATTTGTTCAGCAAATTGATATGGAAACTTTAATGAAGAGCGCTGGTGTAATGAGATGCCATTTTAACCGTACTTGATGCGATATGACGTATGCAGCTGTGATACAGCAATTCAATAACAACCATTGTGCAAAGCGCTTTCAATCACACGTCATGCCTGATTATAAAACTCATCAACATCGGTGTATAAAATTACAAGCTCCAAGCCATTTCATGCCCACAGCCTGTTGTGATAATTAGCCCCACAGATCTAGACTGGTGAAAATCTTGATGGTAGTTGCGAAGAGAATGTACTTACCGGATCAGCACATGACCATTCTCCTGCATGCTGGACGAGTGTGTTGGGCAGTCAATGCCAAATATCCCTTACACCGGTTATGCCCCGTACAACTTCATTAATTCTTTCCTTCATCTTGGTCTCTCGAAATACTTTAATATACCTGCAATTATTTCCTTCCTCTATGTAATACCTTGCCAGAAAGCTCAGAAGCTATAGTTATAAATAGTATAAATATAAAAACCGTTATTTACTGTTCTCTTTGAAGATGCGTTACTGCATTCACGCAGGCTGTATATATAATAATACTGCTGAAAGCGTTACCCTGGCTTTATCTTTGTTAATAGATACCTCTCAGATAACGCACTGGTTACACCACGTGGACATAACATCTATCTGTCATTTGTGGTTCCTGCGCAATCCATTGGCTGAAGTGATGCGTTAATTGGTGCTTAGCAGTCATTCGAGAAGCGTGTCAGTACCCTCCCCCATTCTTCCGAGAATAATTAGTGCTATATCAGATGTTTGTGTTAACAAAGATAAAGCCACGATAACGTTCTGAACAGCTCATATGTTGCTCGCTGTGAGTAAGCAAACGTACTTATCATATCTCACTTACTTGAGTAATCTGAATAATACATAATTCCTAGTCTCTGAGGCTTGGGTGCTTAGTGGGTAATAAAGTCATTAATATTATGATTATATTGTTGTCCTTCAGTGATCTATTTCTATTTCATGAAGTGATTGGCTAGCCAAAGGTAGCATACTGGAATAACAGAGCTACAATCACGGTAATGGTGAGGGGGGAAGAAATCAGAATCTAAATCCAAGGTTCCATCAATATGACTAGTATTGCTCGGTTTTCTATTGTCGGGCAGACAAATGCAGTGCTTTGATCCACTACATAGCACTTGAAGGTATATAGCGTGATTGTACATGGCAAGCGGTTAATTTGTTTGGGTATTAGCCAGTTACCAGGTGAGGTACACATTCTATTTAGTTTCGAGTTCATCTTTATGTGCAGTTTTGTGTTAATGTGTGCGTGTATTTGCCAAAACATGTTTTAATGAGCTTAAGAGGACTAATGAAAACACTTGTCTAATTTAATGAACGTGTTATTCAAGTCAATCCAAATTGTTTATTATGTGACATTTAAAAGGTAGGGTGTACACTTAACTGGAACACTGCCATTCTTCTGAAAAACCAAACATCGAATTTACTGCTCCGAACATGATTGTTGGTATATTAATAAAGGAACTAAATGCGTAATATGAAACACTTGTTAAATATTAACATTGCTTATAGACTATTACGATATTGCAGGCTTTGTGGTATGTTCCGTCTTCCCGATATATTAATTTGAGCTTTCAATTAGTAAACAATGTTGTGCATAACACAGGATTCGATGCGGGTTACTCTGTTTACATCCAGCTCGCTCGATAATTCAGCCGTGTGCGTATGCAGTGGTTGAAGACGCAACTGAATATTTTGGTCTAAGCGCCAAAGAATATTTGGTGTTACATTACGGTAAGAAGGGATACTGAAGATCAGGTCATGATGTGCTGGTACCTCATGGCAGTACATGATGTGCCAGTGAGTGTTACCAGCGGCGCCACCGCGATATGCTCTGAAGGTTCGTCGTTCTTAAGATGTGTTTGCAGAAAGTTTAAAAATCCTTTACGAGAACGTCTTTCAGGAAAAGTGACCCAGCAAGGCCATCTCCTGCAATAGCGCACCGTACACTCAGTATCCATCAAATTGGGGTATAGGGAGTCATCGAGGACCGCGTTATATCCAGCACACCGTATTCACCGAAATAATGTGCTGGTATTCGCAAATGTGCTATCACATGATCACACTATATGGCGGGTGAAATCAGACTATATAGTTGAGGATAGCGTGGCCCTGTATGGAAATAGAAATTCTGGTATGAAGGTAAATTTCATTTAACTCTTAAATTAAGTGAAGTGTGCGTGTGTGCCAATTGTCATCTCGGAATAAATGGAAGTATGAGAGGCCCTACTTCGACTGCCGCTTATCTATTATTGATAAGAGGTTTGTCACGGAAATAAAGAGCATCCATCAACAATTAAATACCTGTAATGTTTCCGTGTGTTTCCAGTCCCGCACGGTGGGCTCTAATACATTAGGTAAAAGCAAACGACTTCCGAAAACCTGCAACATGAACATTTATTCCAGCCCCACCAACTACTTCTTCACATATCTGTGTATCCTCTGGTAATGTACACTACGTTAACTTGATGATATATGACACCCTGATGCAAGAGAATGCATTTACACCATAAGGGCACATTCTGAAACTGCATTCGTCGATACTAATAAGATGATATCCCTGGAAACCCATAGAATTAGGGAAGTATTTACGCAGATGTGTTGTATACGTAACTTTCACTTGATTTTCAGCTTTACTTCATACATAGTCGTGTATATATATATATGCTAATTGTGTAGTATGCAGACATGTATGTCACAGTTACTAGCTATATCATCATCATCATCATCATCATCATCATCATCATCATCATCATCATCATCATCATCATCATCATCATCATCATCATCATCATCATCATCATCATCATCATCATCATCATCATCATCATCATCATCATCATCATCATCATCATCATCATCATCATCATCATCATCATCATCATCATCATCATCATCATCATCATCAATTATTATTATTATTATTATTATTATTATTATTATTATTATTATTATTATTATTATTATTATTATTATTATTATTATTATTATTATTATTATTATTAGCAGTAGCAATATCAATAGGAGTAGCAGGAGAAGGAGTAGTGTTTCTCAATGCATTATGGATAGTACAATAAGCCCGAGGCAGAAATGTGTCGAGAGGAATGACAGAAATCTGTATGTTAAAAGACAAGAATGCATTATAAAATATTTCTTTTGTATTAACATTATAAAGATATGACATAAAAAGTATACGACTAATAATTTAGGCACTAAACCGATTATACTGATGTAAGAAATAAAGATAAATATCAGTACATAAAATACATTTGCTTCTTGCACGGTGGCAAAATACGCAATAACAGAATGCTTTATTTGGGTTGCCTATGCAAGAAACGGGCCGCGATTCTTAAAGTCTGTGTACAATCTCCGCGACTTCCAAGTTCAGTGGCAGCAATATAAGAAAGCTAAGGACAATGTAGTGTAGGAATCTTTATGACTGGTCAGCAAAAGGAAACCTGATGATGCAAAATCAATCTGTCTGCATAAGCGAAGCACATCACGTAATCACATTTAAGAAAAGATTAAATGAGTACGAGCAAAAATTGGAGATATAAGAGGTCATGTATTCCCAGGGTGTCCCTGTAATATACTGTGATTTGAAACCACCAAGCAAGACGTCCCATTTAATTAAGATGTAATGTGGTTTGGCATTTTCACCTTGCACACTGAGCTTCTCTCATGCGACTATCGTCCAGTTCAAATTTACTTCTCAGATTGAGCTTTACAAGGTAATCGATGCACAGGAAAACACAGTGGCTGTTATTTTGGTTCTCAGCATCTCGAACTATATTGGAGATAAAGACCTCTTAAGTTTTGCTCATACGCCTATTTATCAAGCTTGAGATTCAGTAAATCTACGACATGGGACCACCGACCTTAATTTCCTTCCGAAGGAAACCATGTTAATGATTTTTATGCCCACAAATATGAATCGCCCTCCATCTGGTTTGAACCCGCGACCTCGGAACCAAAGACTAACATGTTAGCCATAAACCACGGAGGATGACAACCATGAATACAAAATTAATCATTTAAATTTAAATATAAGATATTTTAATGTATTTGATTCCCTCTAATGGGTGTTTTCTAGCCTAAAGCATAGTTACTGCAACCAAAGGATTGTAAACTCCCGTGCTAAGTATGGTTGACAAAGGAATGACAGGACTTAAGGAAATTTTCAGCATCACAAGCAGAGAATTAGCTATTGCATTCGAAGGCTAACCCACACAATGAGGCCTCTCTCACACAGCAGATCTGTAACTGACATCAAGAGCAAAGCTCGTCTTCGTGAACGCATGAAAAGGGGCACTGCAATTGTCAGTCGGGAATGACATGTACTTCGGAGAATTCAGCTATATGCCTTATAATGGTGTACCAAAATATGATCCAGGAAATGTAGTACAGCAATGATGTTACTAATTGGAGGTTACTCACTTTAATATGATAAGAAGTGACTTATAATTGAACGGAATGGCTCAGGCGGTTCTGTTTAGTGCACGCATGGAAGGTCGTAGCTTCGATTCCGTAATCGTCATTTTCGACCCTTTCCTGGAATTTTTGCCGGGGCTTTCCCAGGTGGCTAGGTGAATACTGTGAAGGACTAGGTCATTCCCCGAATTTTCAATCTCTCCCCTTCAATTCATTTCTAATTTCACTTCACCTTTCATAGTGGTTTGCTATTTCAGGGTTCTGAAAGGGTTCAGGTTCTATGTCGGCGGGAGATACGGCGAGCATACCAGGGAAGTTGCTTGCTGTAAATCCTTATCGTCTGGATCGGCGAAGATTCCGGGTCCCGGGCTCTTAAGAGAATGTGTACGCCTGCATCGAGGAGAGGAGCCGGTTTGTATTAAGTGACAGGAAAACGTTTGTTGATCCTCCTCTCTGCTGTCGTTTCTCTTAAGGTCCACGCTCCTCTAATCTCAGCCCTCCCACCTGGGGGAGCCCCTATAGTGGTATAGACACGATAGATTTCATAGGTAGAGACACTTAGTGGGACCTTGTCCTGGAGCTTTTAATGAGTTTATATATTTCAAAACGTGATTTCCACATTCATGATGTATTCAATAAACAAACAGAATTAAATCGCTTTCAAAGATGAGTTTAGGGTCGAGTTAATACAACAGTTGGGGACACTTTGCACACTTAGATCTACATAGATTTATTGTGCCTACTAGTCTTTAGTAGAATGCCATGTATTAAAGGAACCACTAGAGGCTACCGTTCGCAGGCACACAAGCCAGAGAGACGCGCAGATTTCTTTAACAATTTCAGGCTAGAAGACATGTTCCCATGCTCAAATTGCCTTGAGAAGGAAATAAACGAATCATCGACCATCTAGCCCTTGAGTGTCTAGGAAAGTATTCTTTTTTGAGCAACAATTCGCACCATCCATCCAGTACCGGTGTAGCCACGGAGCCTAGAAGCACACATGAAAGAATGCAGGGAAAAGGATGCAATGCAAATGATGGTCAAGTTGTGTTAGATAAAAATCCACCACAAAACTCCTCTACCGACTACGGTAAACCAGGAAATGCCCAATAATGATAGCTGCCACGACACGTTTATTCCTGTAAACAATATATTTTTCCTGCTAATTTTCTTCGATTATTCTGACTGTCATGCATCAGGTCACCGACAATGAAAACGGAACCCGCACAATGAGTATTCAGTCCAAGCTAGAGCATTCGTACGACGCGACACATATTTCAAGGGACTGTATCCAAAATGCAACTCACCTACATTATTCTGCTATATCTGCTGTTACTCACCTGCAACAAAAGATGAAGAATATATTACATTACAAAAAGGAAATGCATTTGCAGTATATTACAACTGTGACACTACATAAACGCGTAATTTCCTGGAAGTAGCTACACATTTATATTATGAAGGACGTCATGCCCTGTACTGAAGCAATGAGACATTTGTTCAGCAAACAAAAAGGAATGACTTTGGAACTAAATTTATACTGATCAATAAACCTCGCTGGCAGGCGTAAGGTGCTGGGTATATCATAAATGCTGGGCTAAAGAACAAGTAAATATGGAGAATCGATACTCTACATCGTTTTTCCCCCAGTTTATATGCAATAGTTCGAGAATGTGCTAGGATAAAAGATAAAAACGTAATTCTTGTACAAGAGAATGCAGGGCGTAATATCTTAATGTTATAGTGAACAACAAAATGCACAACCATTTAAGGATGTGCGTTTGTGGAAGTTTTCCAAAGTTGTGGAAATGTATATTCGAATTCATATTCATATTTATTGCAACTTAATACAGTGTTTGAACACAATTAAGCCATGTAATTAGTAATACATACTCTCTATTAAAAGTAAACGATTAGAAATGTCGAAAAATTGTCATTCATCCTCTCTCTCTCTCTCTCTCTCTCTCTCTCTCTCTCTCTCTCTCTCTCTCTCTCTCTCTCTCTCTCACAGACACATATCTATATATAAAACATAATTATTGTAAATTATCGAAGTTGTCATCAAAATATTCATCTATACTGTAAGAGGCTCTGTTTAACATGAATTTAGTCAGTTTAGATTTAAACTTAGCAGCTGACACAGTCTATTTTAGGCTTTCCGGAAGCTTATTGAGTAGTTTTGGACCAAAGTATTGGGGCTTATGTTCAAAAAGTTTTAGCCTGTGTCCTTTAATTATATAGTTGTTCTTTCCCCTTGTTTCATATATGTGGACATCGGAATTTATGGAGGTTATATTCCTGTTATGTACAAAAAGTATTGTTCGCAGAATAAATATGCAGGGAAAAGTAAGTAGGTATATTTAATTTTTTAAAATACGGCCTGCATGAGCTCGTACGTGTTATTTTTGCCAGGTATCTGTTTGCTCTTTTCTGTAGGAGAAAAATTCTGTCAAAGTTTAATTTGGAAGTGTTTCCCCAAAGTAAATTAGTTATTAAGAAAATAAAATGGAAATTATATTTAAGAATACATATCCTTTTCTCCCACTTGCTTAATTTAAAACATACAGTAACTGAAGATATAAATAAACAGAAGTATGCGTGTTACTAGGCAGTCGTCCCTAAATAATTTCAGCGTTTCTCCAGACTCAACATTTTCCACACCGTGCAATTCCTTTCAAATACATTTCAGAATTTTTAAACTGTCCCTAAAGGTGTATACTAGAAACATGCCATACATTACGTAGAAAATAAAGCTAGCTACAGTGAGAAATGAATATTACACAAATACAACTATTTGTAACAAAAACTTCACTTATTTTAAGACAACAATGTTCATTCTTCTTATTAATTCTTTCATCATTTTCTTAAGATAAGTGAAGTTTCTGTTACAAATAGTTATATTTGTATAATGCCATACATATTTGTTAAATATTACCCGTGCACTAATCTTGAGTAATAAATACATTTACAAAGTTAGGACTTCTGAAGAGTAGTAAAAGTAATGCATTTCCAGCAATTTCTATGGTTTATATAAAATTAAACAACAGATACTTTTGATAAATTTTAACTATAAGAACTGAATTTTTAAGGAAAATATTATAAAAATGTGCGTTTTTACCAGAGCAATAACTTTATACCATAAAATATTAAAATTTAAACAAAAATGTAAACTAGAATTCTGAATAATCGTAAAAGAATTTAAGTTAGGTTTAATAATTGGCCTAAACTTCAAATGACTATCTGATATATTCTGTGGCTTTTATTGATTTCACTGATACATTATCCTAACAAATTTTGTTACACTCAGATATTCTGTACTCACTATCTCATATTTATATGAATAGCTTCTATAAAGTATTGCTATTATGCTTATCTTTGTGCCCTTATAATTAATCGAGGTAAAAGTTTGCAAAAATAGTTTAATTTAATAAAACGCTGTAACCACAAGCGGAATACCGCATACCGAATTGGCCTTTAAATTCTGTGTTCTTTCAGAAATGACTCCATGGTGACAGCTGTTCAAAGAATGAAACAATATTAACGTTTAAACCAATAACAACGAATATCTCAGAAGAGATATTAATTCCTCGATACTGAATATCTTCAATATTAAGTTATTAAAAATATCTTAAATATAATATATTTTAATCAACATTTTTAGACTGAAAGGTTGAGAAAATAGTATCGAAGAGCTCTCCAAATAAACGGAATGATTTGTTTTGGGGAATGTCTAAGAATCTTCATGTTCAACATATGAAAGGTACTGAACTGAAATACTAAATTCGGTGTTTATTAAAAATTTCATTTTTGAGACATGGTGCTCACATAGTCCTTTTTAAAATTAGTTCTATACTTAAGGGAGCTCATGACATATGTTTTCTCTGAAATATGTATATCGAGGTTTGAGCGCTACCTGCTAGGCATATGGTAGATATGCGATTATTCATTTTGTATAATATTTGTGGTTTAATGTTTGCCATGTAAAATGTACACATGTGAGATTTTAATTTTTCCTGCGGCTGTTCATTTAATCTCACAGTATATGATGTGCAAGAGGTCGTCTAATTCAAACTCAGTTGGCCGGAAGATATATTTTAAACTCCTCTTTAACACAGCAGTGTGTAGCATATGAAGTCAACTTCCGTTTGTATGTGTATCCGCTGATTGCTAATCAACAATAGGTGGGGAAAATACAGGCTTTCACGGACGGAGTCAGTATAACCGAAACTTATTTCCGGACTGCTTTTGCCCTGGACTGTGAGGCGGAAACTTTCGTCCAGCCCGAAAATAATTATTATATAACTGTTTATATACTGTCTATATATTATATATGGTTTAATTGCATATATTATTTTCGGATATCTGTACACATGTAATGTGTGCTCGGCTTGCTTGGCAGCTAAAGCTCTCTTAAGAGGAGGTTTTATGACTCTGTTTACTAGTAACCATTCTCCACCGACCCTAAGGGGAGCAGGCTTTTATATAAGCTAGAGTTCAAGGTCCCACAAAAGCGTCTGTTTTTGGAGAAAGTTTGATGAACAGGGAAACCAATAGGCCTCCGCAGATATTTGACAGCCTATCAGAAGGCAGAACGCCACCCACGCTATGTATAACGCGAAAACATGACCAATGGTTTTTCAGATGAGCTGATGCCACGGGGAGGTTGAGTTATGTATAAATATCTGGGAAAACGTAAAAAAAAACCATTTGCCGACATGCAGTAACACGGAAAATCTGCTCTACCCGCGATTAGATTATTGCGCTTAAAATGGCCGGTAGAACCCACGGGTGAGTAACAAGTGCAAGTGAAATCCGACAGCGAGGGTAATGCCAGCTAAAGGTAGTCGTTCCTGCAGAGACTGCAAGCCGAGGACATTAGCCGACTGACATCAGACAGTATCTGGCGCTTATGTACGTGTAGTAACAGAAATAAAATGTTTCTATGACTGTTTCTTCGACGTATAATTCGAGCTTTCGGTCCTGTCCATTCGACCCTGGATCTCCAACACCTGTAGCCAATCCGGCACAGATAAGTCCTTGCTCCTACACTTTCGTGAGTTCCTTACGCAGCCGAGGTACCCAATATCACCAAAATCATCGAGTAACGTCGGAGAAAGCAGCAGAAGCAGAAGCCGGAAGCTGACATTTTGAGGGAGGACCTCAAAACGCGCCCTGTGACTTGGCGGATGCAGCTGAGACCAGCTGACCGTCTCAACTGCCGAAGATTGATACTTCAAATGTTTCATACATGATGTGCGGGCGAGATATCCTGGTTAAAGGTTACGTTTAGTTTGAGGTATTCCATTATTCGTGCTTCTTAAGCAAGTGTTTAAAATTCCCCTTGAAAACTTCTAACATTGTGGAGGGAACTGAGTAGATAATATTGTGTATAAGAACGCCCTCCGGAAACGTACCGTTTCCGTGTTACAGCGCTTGAAAACAAGTTTGTTTAGTAGGTATGAAACAAGGTATTCATGGTTGCGGATCGTTACCTCGGAGCATATGATGTCATGTGACGTCTATCCTACCTCTCTGATATTGTTCGAGACTCTTTGAGTGCTATTGCAATATGGTTGACTACACGTTTGCAGAATACATCGACATGATCCTTCTGTACGGCGAGGCTCAAAGTATCAAGTGAGATAGAGTTTACCACAACATCATTCACAAGTACAATGTGTGCACCGAAGTTGGTGGTCGCCACATCGAACTATATTTGTAGTGGATCAGAATGCTAAGCGTCCTTTGAAAGGAACAAAACACTTCAAGTTTCACCATAAACAACAGAGTTTGTGAAAAACTAATTCAGTTTCCTTTTTGCTCCTTTTGTTATTAATGAGTTGAATGGTCTGATTTACTCTGTCACATCTAATAAATTGCTTGTAAAAGTAGTCGCGCTTAAGGCATGTTTTCAAACGGCCGTAGCATGGAAACGGTACGTTTTCGGACAGGGTTTCCAATTTAAAGTATTATCTACCTAGTCCCCTCTACGAGTGCTAGAATTTTGTAAGGACAACTATAGAGCACCCGGTATTTACAACAATGGCACTATTTGAACGTGTTTTGCGGGCTGTAGTACCTTACGGCGGCACAAAGTTAACAGAAGCTCCTTGGATAGTAGACGAATCGAAGAAGAAAACACAGGGATGGGTTATAAACTTGTGTCCCTTCCACTAGCAACACTGTTTTGTATACACTGAAAACTGTAACGTTTGCGGCATATGGCAATGGCTGTTGGAAGTAGCCTTATTTTTTGCCACTGATCTTTGAAGTGCTTTGTTAATGCATGTTGACCTATAAAACATCCTTTCGCAAACCATACGTCATAAAACTGTTCCATCATTTGCAAACAATAAATACAATTTAAATACTTCAGTGTTTAGCCGCTAGCATTATCAATCACTGTAATTGCAAAAACTGGTCACATCCCAACATAGATGATGTCCAAATGTTGTCCGTCAGGTAGAGTTCCATCAATGCAGTTAAAATATGACAATAATTTGTAAGGTTTAAATTTGTCTATTAACGGCAACAATTAGTATTTTAATTCAAATAGCCTGTTAGACCTAGTAAATGAAAAACAAGCAACATGAGAGTAGGTTTCAGTGCTTCCAAGTGCCTCAAAGTATTCTTCTAGAGCTCATTAATTCCGCAAAAATTATTATGTAAAGTTAAGTTACTCTAGATTTCATTTAATTAACTTATAGGCAATAGGATGAAGATAATTCAAACAACCATTGTCCTCTTTATTTTCTTATTCTAAAACAACGATTAAATAGGGGTTTGTATAGTAGGGGTTTGCTTTGTTTGCGGTCACTGCTTTTTTGTACCTGAAATACCCTAATCTTACATCTGTAGCATCCCTGCTCATTTTAATTTCAAGAGCTGATTAGAGGTTATGGTGTGTGTGTGTGTGTGTGTGTGTGTGTGTGTGTGTGTGTGTGTGTGTGTGTGTGTGTGTGTGTGTGTGTGTGTAATTTACGTCCTCCAACGTTAAATCATATCGGACGATGAATGCAATGGGTGAAATGATGCTCAAATGAGCCCAGGGTCAATAGAGCTTAGAGTTACCCGACACTCATCTTTCAGGATAAGGGAAAACCCCGGAAAAACCTTATCCATGTAACTCACCCTGACCGAGACTCGAACTCGGGACCTCTTGAACGTGAAGCAGATATGCTACCATCTAAGCTACAGAGGCGGGCAGGTTAGGGTAATGTTTACCAATATAATTTTCAAATGATGTGAAATTCTGCAATCATATTATTTGTACTATGCCAGCTATAAACTCTGGAACTATGGTGGATAAACGCGCTGCACAGCGCTGGAGGAATATCATCATAGTTTCCTTCAGGAGTGTCTTTTTGGGCACCAGCAAGTTCAGAGCCAAATTCACGAAGACTGCTATCATCAGATGTGTCGACTGAAAACGAATGTTAAGAGTAATCGATTTAGAGAAATGTGCTCGGGAAGTACTCATCTTTGGAAAAAAAAAATGACATTAGGATTAATGCTTATGAAAAAATACATACGGAGAAATATCTATTTTACCTTTAGTTTATTGCCATCCAGCACAAGAGGCTAACAATGAGCTCTAATAATGATAAAGCAAGAAAGATTTCAAACAAAAAAGCAAAAGGAAATATTTGAATGAAATCTCATATTTTCTAGTTCAATATTTTACACGGTATTCCCTCTCTGCGAATTTTCTCAAAAACACGTTCTTTTTATATTTCCATGACCCTGGAAGGGAAATTCCACTCGAATTGTGCACCCCAACGTTCCTTTTATTGACTATCTACCTATCATCCTTTAGAGCCCCTTACTGTAATAGCCAAGGTTCTTGAGCCAAAGCTGTAACATTAGGTGGGTGGTAAAAACTCGGAAGTAATAAATTGCACACTTTGAAAAAGCGTCTCTTTTATATCAGCGAGGTTTCAAACCTCAATGTGCCCTCTTGTTCCAGTATCGATTGTATTGAAAGAGTAATTCATCGCCCTTTCAAAGAACTTATGTGAACATGGATCTAACGCAACATGCCGTCATTTGTCTAAAATTGTTGCAAAGGAGAAAATTGCAAAACCGTAAAAATCCATGATGAATGACCTTGTATATCTCTATAAGGTGGACTTCTACTTCTTCCTCCTTTCTTGTAGCCCTCTCCCTTATTCTTCTTTCTTGATGGAATCTATAATAGTATACATCATTTTGTCTGTGGGCAGCTTTAAAAATTAGTCTACTTATACATAACTCCTCTAAATAATTGAAAAAAAAAATGCTTCAGTATTCACAAAATAATGCTAAGCAGTAAGTGCACAAAGGCGTACCATGGTGTTGGTTTCCTTTGATGTTTTACTTTATCTGAATGCCGTCAGAACTGCTTATCGCATTCAACACTAGGCCAGAGAGTTTCAATTTCATATTGATTGGCATTCAAGTTCATTATACAATAAACAAAGGTCAGGCTTGCGTAGCGGCTAAAGGAGTGTCCTCGCTATTCTCTCTCAATATATGCTTCTATCCCAGTAGCCTAGTCACGTGACTCGTATATATCACTGCTTACGTGTGGGTTAGAAATGAAATGTCACGACCGGTAAAGCGTGCAATAACTTTTAGAGTAGCATGTATTTAAAAATAATGTGTATCATGAACATTTAGATTAAGAAATGTACAGAAATATTCGGGATCATCGTTAATACTTTGTAAGGAATTTGGGGAATAACGCTAATTTCTACCCTGTACATATTCGACATGCATTTTCATGGAAAACTCTAGGACTACATTCCTTACTTTTAACTACAAATTTCAAGACAATCATATCTTTAAAAATTGGTCAAATACCACATGCAAGTGAAACTTGGTATCATACTGTCGCGAACCCGTTATCTACGGTAGCGCGGCTTGTGTACACAAAGAGCCGGCAGACTAAGGTAGCACGCAGATAAAGGTCTACCGAAACAAACAGAGATAAACCGAACATTCTAGCCATATCTTGCTTGTTCTACAGAACATTCGATTTCTTGTTTATTCCGGAAATATCTAGAATTATCAATGGGGTATTTAAGGGAGCGGCAACTCGCCAAGAGTCATTCGTAAGCAGTAAACAGCTGAGCTGTTGTCGTAAACAGAAGAGAACAGATGTCGAAACGAGAGCTGATGTAAACGGGTGTAATCAGAACGATGTTTGTTTTGGTCAGCGACCCTGCTAGAGTGTGTGGTGTATGTGATGTAATGTTGTTACGTGAGAACTATTATATAATAATATAATATAATATAATATAATATAATATAATATAATATAATATAATATAATATAATATAATATAATATAATATAATATAATATAATATAATATAATATAATATAATATAATATAATATAATATAATATAATATAATATAATATAATATAATATAATATAATATAATATAATATAATATAATATAATATATTATTATTATTATTATTATTATTATTATTATTATTATTATTATTATTATTATTATTATTATTATTATTATTATTATTATTATTATTATTATTATTATTATTATTATTATTATTATTATTATTATTATTATTATTATTATTATTATTATTATTATTATTATTATTATTATTATTATTATTATTATTATTATTATTATTATTATTATTATTATTATTATTATTATTATTATTATTATTATTATTATTATTATTATTATTATTATTATTATTATTATTATTATTATTATTATTATTATTATTATTATTATTATTAAAATTCCTTGGTACCTTACAATTTTGTTCATATTCTTCGTGGATAACTTTTGCATACCTTTCCTTCAAATGGACTATGTATAAAAAGCGATCAAATGTATTTTCTATGTGTATCATTAATGTATATAGTGGGAAACCTAATCTAAGCTAGGGCAATCCCTATATTGATTTGAAAGAATGGATTTATGAAATGGCTTATATCCGAAGAGTGCTGCTATTTTTTATATTTGGCTTATTTTATAAGATTTTTAAATAACCACTAAAAGGAAAGAAAATCCTTCTGTCAGTTATACAATCTTAATTGCATGGATTTTGCTGAATTTACTTTGAATATTACAACTACGTATTCCTCGCATGAATTTAACCTCCATAGCAAACCAATCCGCCAAATAATGCATTCCTGTCCGTTATAAGGCTTCTTTTTTATGTTAGAAATAAAATTGGAGTAAAATGGAGAAGAAAAATATAACATAGAAAATGTTTCTTACAAAAAAGCGTCAGTACTCGTAGCAAATTTATTATAGATATGACTGTTTCATTTTCCATATCGTGCCGTCTATATGGCGCTATGTTTAGGGAAACGGGTCATCATAAAATACGGGGGAGGGGATGGGCCGTTGAAACAGAGTACTGGACCACGGCTCCTAGAGAATCGATACCTTCGTTATTCATATGCGAATATCTGACTATGTTAAGCTTTCTTCTTCCTCTTTGACGAACAGCATTACCTTACGTTATCAATACAGTATTTCCCTTTATCAGCACTTTATGACTCAAGGAAGCGGGAGAGCTATGGATATTAATGGCTAGAAACCATAACGTCAGAAAACTTATGGTCCATTATTAGTGTCAAACACTTTGTTAATCCAGTGACTATAAATCAATCTTGTAATGAGCAAGAAAGAAGTGCATAGTATTTTGGTACAAACAGACGCTCAGACTTATGTGACACGTCAGATATGCAGTAACATCTTACATATTAAAATATTTTAAAGCATTATTCTCCAATTACATATAACAGTAATTATTATGGTCCCCTTGTTTACCTGGAGGGAATCACAACATAAGGCTACAGCCAAAAGCGATGTGATGTATAGCAGCGTTCATAGTTATGCCATTATGCACCTATTTTTTGAAAATTCTATCAGTGATATTTTGTTAGGATAAGCATGACGTCGCAGAATCTCTAGGTCAGTGCCTTTACTGAGTAATAAAACACCCATAAAGCACCTGCTGCATAAATTAAATACTACAAACAGAGAGAACATTCGCATTCTTGGGAGAATGTTTCCTTCTCAACCCACATAATGTTTGTAAGGATAGAAACCAAGACATATATTAGTTGTTTCTCTCTGCAGAAGTAAGTGTAGCAGTAGGTTTAATACAAGTCGCGAGATTTCGTTTTCCCGGTGCTAATGTATGTACACTTTGTTACAAAATTGTAACACATTTTCGGTGAAGTGCGTGCATTTCCTTTTATGGTTGCAATTAAAACGAATAATTATTGAGATAGTTCTCAATAACACTAGTATCTAGAGAGCTAGGTAATGTGCATTAAAGCAAGAAAACAGAAGTAAACAATCAATAGTCTAAAGCTTTTAGAGGGAAGACTCCTAAGAACCTCTTTCTCAGTGTACATAATTCATAATAAGGGTGATGAGTTTACTTTTATCTCTTCCAGTTCTTGCAGGACCAATTACTATACTTTTAACTGATCGAAATCTTAATACATCCTTCTTTGATCCAGCACACTAGATCAGAGTGATCCTTCTTCATATGGCTGTATTGCAAACAGCCCAAGTTCAACTAGTGTGCTGTCCAAATTCGTCTCTGTTGCATCCTATTCGCCAAAAAATAAGAATTGAGATCAGTTAAGTGCCACTAAGTGCACAAATTCACGTTTGTGAGGACATGGACCGAAATATGCTAGTTAAGCCGCGATTTCTTTAATTATATTACATACAACACGTCATATACTCAGCTATTATATATGGAAATATATGATTGTAAATATATGTCAATGAAGTACATGGTAACTGTACAAATTTTACTCCAATAAGATCTGTTCAACATCGGGTAACTAATGAGCTAACGCAAAGGAAGCTTTCTCGTAGGGGATGGGACATTTTCTATGGAAGCTTAATCAAGCGCCTAAAGGAGAGATTAGTGAAGGGATTTGCGTGAAAGGTTTCATTTTTTGTGCGAGTGCATGGCGGAAAATCAAATTGAATAATTGGAAATCAGAAGCAGACGAAATAATAGCTACAGCATAAAAAAGGTATTACGAACTCGATTACATTGCTTTCTAATTTGGACAGGTTACATAAGCAGCTTAATGAATGAATGAATATTTGCAGCTAAAATGCACAAGTTGATAATTCATTGTAGTTTCCATTTGTTCTCTTTATTGTAACAAATACTGTTATAGTGTATGCGAGATTCGATATACCAGAAATATAACTTTTCCACCCTAGAGCAGATATGGAACTTTGTGGAACACCTTGGCATTCTTCTTTCTCCCTTCAGCTTCGTGTGTTGGGGTGATCATACTGTACAAGACACAGTGCTAATCAAATAGAAGCTCGTTAAACAGAACGGAAACCAAACAACACAACAGGAGGATTCTTTCAAGTGGCAACCTTGCTGTATTGTAAGGTAAACAGTAACATGGTTGTAACGTCAATACATGTGCTATTCGTAGGTATATTTATAAAATTTTATTTCATTTTAGTTCAATTTAGCTATTTTATAATATATAGTGCAATCCAATTATTTGGAAACTAGCGTTTTGATTAATGTTTAGAAGTAATTTGTACGTGGACAAGAAGGGAACATATTAAGTAGAGAGACAAGGTTTGGGCGTTGTTGTAATAGAAATAATAGAAAATATTATATCACTGAAACTGATCACGAAGACAAAAATAAACCAACTTATATATTGTATGAGAAAGCAATGCACTGGGGGCGTCGAAAGGTACAGCAGAAGATGCCTAAGGTAATATTTAGATTAAAGCTCATATGTGGAGTGAAACGAAAGGCAGGAGAAAAATGAGAGGAAAAATGCACAAATTTTGTTTTGTAGTAGTATACGTCATATTTACGCATACATAATTGTATTTGTAACACCAAAGTTCGAATTATTCATTATTTATTTGGAAGAAAACGGCTGGAGTTTGTACAGCATGTACTGAAAATTAGCTAACGTATATTAATGTTTTTTTATACAATTCGTAACCTTATTATTTAAGTTTTGGCACTAATGTTTTCAATTGCTGTCCAGTATTATAACCATGTTGAAATTAAACACGGTTGTGTATACCTTGGTCAGAAGACGAATAAGTAATCCATTTCCTCCCGAAACAGAACGAAGAGCTCACAGTGTTTGTAATTTGTCACTTGTTTGCACATTCAAGCTAGATATTTCATAATATTTTATGGAATGTGGAAGGAATAAATACGATTTTTCCCCACCCCTACCATTTTTTTTCCGAAATTGTACTCGTGTAGAAAATTTACCAGGAGAAACTCTTAAACCCATGATAAAATACCTATTCCACTTTTTCAGTAATACTAAATGTGAACTTTATCATTATACAAACGACTGCAGACACAGCATAACAACACTAATACAAAATAAATCAGTCCTATTCGCACTTAATTAGATTAATGAGAGAAGGTTCTCTTAAGCATGTAGCGGAGGGAAATTCAATGGCTGAATTACGAGAGGGTTAGGGACCATTCAAACGTATGGCTAATAAAACCGTCCTCGAACACATGGGAGCAGAATCTCAATCTGATTAACTAAATGTGCCACAATTTCCCGAAAAGCAGAAGTTGGGGGAAATGGAATCTAAGTGCGAATGCTGTTAGTATGTTTCTGTAAGGCAGACTGATTTCACAAAATGCTGACAGTAGCTATTAATCAGCATAGAATTCTATGGCGGTTAAATCATATATAAAACTTATTGAACCCAAGTACCTAAAGAAACTTAGATATGCATACATGCACACAGGATTAATGAAACTCGTAAAGTTTAAATACATGAGTTATTTCGAAAGATGTACACACATAATGGGATGCACTTTGGAAATGGTAAAAGGGTCACCAAATAAACATATGGAATTCAAAAACGAAATACAGTTTGACTGTAAATCCACACGTGCATAATTCACTTTATATTCCTTTCTTCCTCTTTCTTGTAGCAAATATTGTCACAGTTTAAGGAAGATTCAGTTGAAGTACTTATTACACTTCAAGAAGTGTGGAGCATATTTGTCACTTTTAGAATTCCATTTCATGCTTCAAAACGTCCACTGCGATGAGAATTAACAAACGGAAGCCTCAATTTATTTGCTAAGAAAGTGAACGAAAAGTGCAACAATGCAATTTTAAGTATTCCTCAGAGATGAGTCCTACGTTTATTAGCTATTTTTAAAAATAAAAACAGTTTTAGGGAACGTCTGTGTGTGCCTGTCTGACTTGTAAGAGCGTAACTCAAAAACGAAAGTTCAATTAAAACCCAAACTTGAATAGTAGGTTAAGCAGCTTCCACGGATGCAACACAAACATTTCGAAGAAAAGTCATCTTAATCCACCATGTACATAGAACTTTTTTTTTTTTTTTAATTTTCGGTTTTTTCAAGAAGAGCCCCTCACTGTTTTGATTAAAATATCATATGCTTAAAATATTTTCATGACAAATGAAATGTATGTTTAGAATTTTTCTATAATAGTCCCTGAAATACTTTTCATTCTGAATATATTTTGCGTATCTGGTAAACCGTAAGAGCCAGACAAAATCTTACGATACAGACATGTAGATCTCACTAAGAAATCCAATATATGTATGTTACATCATTTCGTTTTTTGGAGGAGAAAGCCATTTCCGAGATAGTCCTTATTGGTTTTAATTTAAAAATATTTATACATTACCCAACCAGGAATAAATTCCATAAATTCCCCTCCTTATCTCTTGGCCGTGCAAAGAGAACGGAATTTAAAATCCACTACATAGCGACCAGTTCATAAAGGATCTTAATATCGCCCAAGGTCTACCATATCTCCATATTTCCCTTACAACTACAAGAAAACTAACAATAATATAGTTTCTGCAAACATTTATCTCAATTAACAAGTGGAAGATATATTAAACAACACATTTATTTTACGAGAAACTGAAGCAACAGGTTGTTGTTATAGAAATACTAACCGGATATAAAATCGTGGATCGTGGAATTCAGTGCTTTACGGATGATGTGCAATTATTAAGATTAACATAGCACATCTGTTTCCAGGGGGTTATTCCTCAAGGCTATTACTTATAAATAGCCTTCATCTAATGAAATTATTTCCTGAACCAATGGCTGCACGCCATTAGAATTGATAGCTCCACATTAGCAACACTTGAACTCACAGTACTTTGGCGCCACCTGGATCGGTTTATAATGCTCTATTGATCTTCATATTTTTATAATGTCATTTAGCAGCTTTCACAATTATGTATATTATAATTAAAAATTATTGATTATTTATAATTAAAGCGTCAATTGCTATAAGCAGGTAATAGGTGGAATAACAACGAAATAATTTAAGCTTAATATCTAATTATATACTTCTTTATTTTTTATTTCTATCAGTTTACTGTTAAATCTGTCTCAAGCAAGTTTAATACCGCTGTAAACATCTGGGCGAGAAGAGAGACATAGACAGAGATATTGGGACAGAAAGATGATATGATGTGTAGTGTTTAACGACCGCTTTTACTACATACTGCACCGCAGGCGGTGTCACTGATGATAAATGAGATGAACGTGGAGCACCGGTGGAATGAGATGGTGGGGGAAACTGGAGATCCCGGAGAAAACCCGCCCCAGCGCCGTGTTGTCCACAACGAATCTCACTTTGCGGTTGCCTGGGATCGAACCCGGGCCGTCTTGGTGAGAGCCAAGCGGGGGACAGAAAGAGATTAAGCTGTTAATTGGCTTAGCGAAGTTAATGGGCGTTTTCTTTTATTTGCATACGTACGATAAACCCCTCCTTTAAGTACAGTACTGTAAGTAGTGCTCTGCGCGAGGTACATTTGGAGAGAGAAAAGCATGCAACTATTTCGATTCTTATAAACGTAATAGCCTCACATTTTATCCTTCTGCTTCATATATCACAAAGATGTGTTCTGGTCTCGTGAGTCCTGAAAGGAATATTTACAACAGATATATACATAAAAGTATGCCGTATACAGATTAGACAGAAAACAGCTGAAATTATACACACCTTTAAATTATTGCGTTAAATAAGCTGCATTTTATATAATAATTACTAAAGCACTGCTATTATATAATATTTTTGCATTCCTATACCAGGCAGCTCTCTCACAACGAGGGCTGAATGGAGTTGAATGTTGATTAAGATGTTATTGTTTATAATGTGCAGTTACTTCTGATATATAGCACTGTATTTCTGTACATCTAGTGTACCTCACAAGCAATTTAAAATTTATGTATACGCAATTTAAAATCAGTAAGCTTTTCATCATGGAGCAGGCCGGTGCTTCAGCCGAAATTAAACACAATCGAAACAGACATTTAAAAAGTCGCGAGAGGCGAATGATCGCGCATTGCTTCTTGGTGCTTAAAGAAAGAAACCCGGAATCATATATATAAATAACATTGAGAAAGAAACTGGTGATCTCCTTGGTGTTTTTTTTTTTCAAGTAGTGTGCATAATTTTAGCATGAAAAAGCAAGCATGCGGAACTCTAAGAACACAGGGAAAATCTCGTAAATGCAAACAGCGCGTGGAGAAATACGACGATTTTACGAAAAGTGCTATACGCAGTGAAGTTCATGTTTATTCTTTTCAGAAATGAACTGCAGACTCTAAATAAGATTTTGCATCTAGTAAAGATACTGTGATGGGGAGACGTAAACATCTGCGCCAAATCAAAAGTTTTCTTAGGGATCCGATTAAAGGTAACCATTATGTTACTGCATGATTCTATTAATATTCCAACTCACAGATAATAAGTCCACGTGTAACCCAATTCTATTAATTTATTGTCTAAAAGTTAGAGCTGCTATATATACTGCTGGTGTTGCGAAACTTATGTGCGTGCATGTAGCGTCTAACACGTGGCGAGTTGAGTCAGCTCCACCTTGTTGTATACAGCAGGATTAAACTAACGTGAGACAGAGCATTGTAGAACATTTTTGCACTTACACAACGAGTTACTCGTTGGAATATCATAAAACTGAAGATATTGCATATTTAACTGGAAGATATAAGTGCCAACCCCGGCCCAGATTGATGGTTTTTAGGTGCGCTTAGAAGTAACAACCCCATGTTAATATATTTACTGGTATGTCAAAGAACTGCAGAATAACATCCCGGTGCACTAGTGGCCCAAATATAATCCTGGCAATTGACGGCGTCTTTAACAAACAATCAAAATACTTAGACTAGTGATATCAATGCCGCATGCCTTTATAAGATGGACTGCGCCATATGAAAGTGTGCCGTAATACTCTAATATATGTTTATGCCTCAGTTGTTCACTATTACTTTCATATTTGCTTCTCTCGAGCGATATATCACGAATATTCAACTATTGCCACACTTTAATGTGTATTCAAACAGGAATTAGAATTAGTTATCCAGAGGAGCTTCCGCCTCACTGGAGCACATCAGCACATATAGGCTATATGGGTCCGTGCTTTCAAAATTACCCTTGGAGGAGGAATGAAGGGGAAAGCCGAAGGACAATCAGATCCGGACGACGATAGGCGCTAGCAAGGAGGAGTCCATAACGATTGCGAGTAACAGCTATCCCGACGTCGCCAAGATCCCACCTTAGCCAACCTGAGATTGCTGGTGTAAAACAAACGGCCGCCAGAAACAGGTTCCAGCCGGCCACCCAAGCGTCCAGCACATCTCTTTCCATTGCAAGGCACCAACCGCCGTCGCTTGGCCCTACAGCTGAAATGCATGCCGATGCAACTAAGCAAATGATCCGGACAGGAAATGTACAAGAAATTGGTGGTTGTAGAGATACCATCCCAACATTTGTCTACGAGCATGAGAAACCATAGAGAACCCAAGGTCATTCTGGCCGATCGCTCGGGAATCCAAACCGAGACCTTCCTAACGCGAGCATCTCACTTTGTCTTAAGCTCTCTCACTAGCACCCAACATTAAGATTTCAGTATTCCTGTAAAAATTTTTCTAGAAGGGACTACATAAGTAGGCCCCAAAATGTCAACCTAAAATGAAGACCATAATTAACTCTAAAGTGATCCAGCAGTTGCCTTCACTGAGTGGATATTGTTTCTTTACACTTAGTGAGAGACAATGGTTGGTGAGCTAAATTCACTCTGTTGAGATTTGAAGGTGCACATCAGCAACTCAGCAACAATTTAATACCAGCCAATTTTGCTTAGTAAAAGTTAAAGCCCCTGCAAAGGTGAACTGCTTTGTCACAGATACACAAAAGTTTTGGAAAATTAGTACTACAGGTCCACTGTTCATACCAATAATTGCAGGCATACTAAAACTCGAAATGAAATGCGAACGCCAGCAGACGAGAAATACGGAATTGGCGGTTGCAAGAAGGGTGGTTGCGTATTCAAAGCGTGGTAACAATTGCAGCAAGTTTGCTGAAGGTTTGTTAATTCCCATGTCGTTGCCTAGCTGTTTCTCTCGCAAGGTTCATTAACGGGGAGGCCCATCCCCAATCCTTAATTATCCACGTGACCGCATGCACGCTTCCCTTCTCTGTGCCTCTAGGGGCTACTTGAACCCCACCCTTCACTACCTTCCAAATTACTTCATCCCATTATGCACCTCATCAATAATTCTTCAGGCTCCTTGTAGGTTTATCATTTCATTCAATCCAGAATCCTCCTGAAACATTTCTTTCGACGGTCGTTGTAGTTCTGCACCACTTCCAACCTTCCTCTTCACTAAGATTTAATACAATACCTTGTTTTGATTTTTGAAGAATTCATATTCATTGATACAGCCCATGTACCACAAGTTTAATCATCTGCCGGGTACGTACTGAACTTTTAGTACATATGAATTTATTATTGAAGGGCTCAATATAGCACATTGCATTTATACCTACATTTTCCTATTATCCCCATAATGTGTTCCGTGTTTGAATTTTCTTCAGTTATTCAGGACACAACTTCAAGTCAATGACACATTAAATTAAAAGGAATATACAACACAAAAGCATTTTAAATAATTACTTTAGCTATAAGAACAATATTTTTAAGCTTCGACTTATATCTGAGTGTATCCTTAAATTCGATGAGTAGAATAGATAGCACTACATCGTCCATCTAATAGAGAGTATATTTAGAGCTTTGTAAAAACTAATTCTTATTTTATTTCAAGAATTAAATGTTTCCTTCACGTTTTGCGCTTCATTTCAGATCGTGTGTTGATTATATTCTGTTTAAACTATCTATTAAAATAGGACAATTTAAGGGGCATGTAACGGTTATAGAAGCACAAGCCTTCAAGGGCTTTCAAAAGTCTTTAATACTTAAGGAAAGTTTAAATCTAAAGGTTAAAGTAAACAAAAAGGAAATGAAGTGTATCGGGATGTTCAGGATGAAACTGATACAATTAATTTGCTTATTACTTGTATTAATTGTTTATAAATAAGGTTAATGAATATATTGGATTGGATTGTTTGGAGCTCAACCAGACTGGTTTTTTGTACCTGTGGTCCTAGTGGGGCACACCCGGGAGGGAGGATGAGGCGAAGGGAGACAGAAGGCGGCCAATACCAAGGAGTCACCACAGTACAGAGTGCGAGGGCCATACACTTTACCAGATATAAACTCCCCGGGGGTGGGCATAGGACCATCGTCCCATCTGTCGTGGCCCCGAAATAGTCACGAGGCCGGTTCCGAGACCGGGGGCCGCCTCCCAGAGCAGGATACTCCAGGCAGGCTTGCACGATCGGCATCCCGCCTGCCGCGCTTTTGAATCAGACCACTAAGCCGGCTCGAAGGCCGAAGTCCGTCCCGCCGGAGGTGAAAGCGTTTTTCTCAGAGCATGTAATCCCGCCATGCATGCACCGCCGAGACTCTCGCTGACACTTCTACCCTAAAAGAATTCACCAGATGAGAGATGACATGAAATGAAAATGTAGATGAAATGGAGGGACAGGAAATTCGAGGAATGTAATTAACCTACTCAGCATTCATCTAGCGACCCGGGAAACCCCCAGAAAAACCCATGGGTAAGATAGGTTGGCCACAGGAATCGAACCCGAGCCTCCCAAATGCAGGCACAGACGAAAACCGCGTGAGCCATTCCGCTCGGTGAATGAATATATTTCATCTAAATGAAGGAGTTTTTAATACATCTATTTCTAATTGAAATTTATAGTTTTGATTTTATTTATCTATAAAGCTTTGATAAAATTATATTAAAATGTACAGTAAGATACTAATGAGATCTTGGGATTCTAGGAGTCTGAGTGGCATTTCCAAATGCTCTTCATAAATGAGGGCTTTCCTTTAATATTATTTTCATTTAATAAATATATACATTGTTCTATGATAACGAATTTTCGTTTAACACTCTAATGTTTATACTATTTAATTAATCTAATGTGTAATGACCTCGTCGCACACGACTTCAACTTTATCCTTTATTTCTTCAATAGCATATACTTCTGTCTTAAGTTAATGCATGTGTGAAATTTGGAAAATGTAAAGAATATAAGATATGTTACTGAGGCTTATGTTCCTCAGTTTATTACAGAGAATTAGAGAAATGATTAAGGACTATTTCAAATTTCTAGTTTGCAAGGTACTTAAACATTAATAAGTGAGTATGAAAACTCATAGCTTTAACAAAAATGCTTCACAGGTTAGAGTTCCAAAATTATTCATATTCAAAATTCAGTTAGAAACTAAATGAGTTTTCAATAATATATACTAAGTCTGATATTAAAATTAAACCCTAAGTAATGTAGAAAACTTATTAACCTTTGGACTTTATAAAATATTATATTTCTTTGTTTTTCCAGGCCTCATAGACTATGTTTCAGCATTGTAGTATTAGTTAAAAGAATACTGTTATTTTCTTTGATGTAGTATACAGAGGAAGTATCGAATGTTTGAAACAACAATTTTTAATGTTTGAAATGTATACAGCATTTCAGTACAGGAAAATGGTATGGGAAATGTTTAAAAATAGGTGTGAGTGTTAAGAAAACACGCCTGTCTATATACATATTCAATAATTGGAAATAGTGATCCAAATGAAAATACTAATTTTTAAAATAAGTATTTAGTTTATTTTTTTACAATTTTTTGTTCATTTTCACGAATAGATTAAGCAAAGGCGGTAGCTAATAGGACAATCATTGTTGTAACTCAAATGAAGTAAACGATATAAAACTAGAGCATGAAAAAACTACAGAAGTGACAAATTGCAAAATTGCCTATATCTAATTCTATATTATAATTAGTGTGATGTTCTTATATTTTAATATAACGAGAACATACCCAGCTGAGGATAAGTTTTTTCCCAACTATATTAGTTCTTTTTCATGAAAATGAGTCCATAGGTATACAAAATGTTGATGATAATGCACATATATGAAGCTTTTTAAAAAAATCTCAGGACTCAGTTAATTTCAATAAACAGCGAGCTCTGTATCAGATAATAATTTCTTCGCCAGAAGTTATGTGCAGAGCAGCTGTTATCAAACGGTGTGTGTCAAGCCATTCGGTCAGTTATAAGCTATGAAATCAATAGTACTGCTTTTTCTAAGCAAAATACCAGAAGGAAAAGAAATAGCTTGATGAAAAGAATTCCATTGGCTTTCAATCCACGACGGAGCAACAGCATAAAATAAAGTACAAAACGCACGTGCACAGAAATATGAAAGAGAGAAGACCGTCATAAAGACGGAAAAGAATTTCACGTTCGTGGAATGTGCTATAAATGATCTCTGGAGTACTTAAGTCCAACGGGAAGAAATGTCAGGAAAAGAGTTTACCGTTTCGAGCTTTTTGTTACAAGAAATCTTCCTTTCTAAGTTTTCCATTTTCATTTATTTGCTGAGTTCTAGCCTCACTTCCGAATGTCAGAACTCGTTCGTATCTTTAGAGGACGTTATTTGTTTGGAGTAGTAAACAATTGATAATCTCAATCGCATAACTCACCACATCACTCATTTTGGGCGCAATATCCAACCACATAACTCACTACAACGCTGATTTTGCGCCCAAAAGCACGGTTTCATATACAAGTTTTTCCTAATATCCTTAAATTTAGGATCACAATATAAGTACGGGGAGTATTACCTGGGTTGATGTGGATAGGGATTGGATTAGGGAACATTGAATGCGAATTTTAGAAGAATTTAACGAAGTGCAACAGTACAATTAATACATCTCGAGTTATTTAAGCTCTATAGCTCTCTGCAGTATGAGCCAAATTCACTTCTGCTGTTTTACCGGTTGCGTTTATTTATTTACATAATAATAAATGTGTGCTCACACGGAACCACCTCTATAAGCAGTAATAAATTTCAATCCACCAATCAACAACGTAAAAACGTTCAGTTATTGAACTTTCTTTCTGCATTTCTCTCTTCCCATTTGTTTACAGTAGGATTGCTCTTGCTTCATAGAGATTGTAGGTCACCTTAACACCACAACAAAGACAACAAAACTAAACTGGGCGGAAAGTACAAATTGTTAAAATTTAGTGTCTTATAGAGGAACTTCCTCTTTGACATCCATTATATGTGTGCTTTCCATTTCCAGTTCCAATGCGAGCCTTATGGATATTTACTATGCGTTTTAAATAAAATATTGTACGCAAATGTTTGAAACCGATAATTTTACGCCTTTTGTATTTATGGAATATCACGAGCGCAGCGAGTGATGAAAATATTTCCATTCATAAAGGAATCCTATTCAGGTAAAAGTTGTGTATAACAGTTAATACACAGGAATCAGAACAATAATCCACGTCCATCCAAATCAGTGAAGCTTCTTATCGTTCTGAAGGGCTCGCTTTTCCAATGAAGTGTATCGTTATCTGCCTACATGGATACATGCGGCGATTGAACTTCACAGATGTTGAATGACCCTTTGTATTCAAAGCTACCTGTTGTGGTCATTTATTTTATTGGAAACTTCTGAATGCAAACTGCCTTCTCCGCCCACAATTTCCTCTCCAATGCCCTGAGGGAGTCAATGTTTATTATTAGTGTCTGTTCTATGTGCGCCATATTCTGTGTCAAAGGTACTGTTTTATACTTATATTTGCTGGTTGTATAACATAACTTTTTTGCCCTATAAAACTATAATATATTCTCTTAAGCTTACACTATCCATAAATATATGCCTTCTTAAAATAAAATAAATTTATAATATAGAAATTTAATAAGGAGCCATGCTTTAAAATGTTGAAAATATAATTTGATTTTCGAAATAGGAATAAAACATACACATTAACATTTTTGGAAAGCGTCATAACACACAAACTGTAACATCAATTTTTTCTTCCTTTTCCCAGCGGGGACGGATACTTTCATATATTCCCTTGTTTAGGGTGTTCCATTTTGGGTAAACTTGTAATAGTGGAGTGCTCATGATATCTGTATCTGCAACATGTAATGCAACTCGGCACCGGTACAAACTATAGTCATGTTTGAAAAATGTTGTATAATACGTTATATGTCCCATTTCCTCGTCGAAATCAGCACCTTTTGAGATAAAGACACTTCCACTCCTTTCATTTATTGGAAATTTAATCTATTCTACCTAAGAGGGGCAGCCATCCTTTATATGACTTAATTACTTGAGGAAGCAGCAGAAATAAGCTAGTTTGTAAGTATAGGAAGTAAGGACAATTAATTACAAAATGATCGAATCAGCAGGTAGCTGAAGTAGATTCCCAGCCCAGGAAAATACATTACAACTTTGAACAAGGCTTCGGAGTTTACAATAGTCGAACGTTCGATATTTATAAATTTGATACGGCTGATCACTCGTGAAGTCATAGTAACGCTCGAGTAAAATCTTTACGTATTATAGTTTCATCATAATTATGAGATCCTAACTAGTTCTTCCGGCTAAGCTCAGGAACTTACATAATAGTTAAAATCAACAAAATATATTTAAATCGATGCTCGGTATATGCATTCTCAGGTGTTTGTGGAAGCAGGCATCCTTGGGTTAATATACTGATGGAACTTATCCTCCATATATGTCAGTAATGTGTAGTAACAACCTATGATATGAAAGCAATAATGATCAGTAAACCTGGACAACAAAATAATCTGGCTCAACCCTTTACAACCTGCAATTCATTCTATGCCACAAATGTTTGTTGAAATGCTGTAAATGAATATATGTAGATGCATTTTTTTAAAATGTTCTGATTTTGCAGCTTTCTTACCTTTAAGCACTGTTTCTTTCTTCTTTACATAGGTTAATAAAAGTAAATTAGATTCAAAATGTCATATATAACACAGCACTCTTACCTAACACATGTTTCACTATTACTCGCTGCATTCTTGCACTCGCGGTTTCAAAATTGCTTGAAGAATGTGGTATTTCTAATTACCAACACATGTGGAATCGTATATTTAGTAATGAAGCTTGTCAAACATTCCATTAGAAACATCGGAGGTATCAAGTAATATTAAACTGTTATATCTGTTTATTAAGAAAATATAAATTATTTTCATTTCCGTTCCTAAACCCCATCAGACGTTAATCTGGATTATCCATAGCGGGGTAACAAGCCAGGATTACCATGCTTCCGCAAAGAGAAATTATACACAGTGCCTCAAAATATCGATCAACAGAAAAATATTCAGAAAAAGTACTCGAAAAGTGTTTCCTTTGTATCAGTTCTCGCGGCTGTTTCAAAATTGTATTTCTAAATACTCCAAAAATTTGACTTTAATTAAAATACAAGAATTAGTGTGTTATTGACAATTAAAATGGAAGCAGTGCTTTCCTTGCTTCCATGGAATACACACCCTGTGAGTCTTCTCAATGAACCTGGGCAAAATGAAGATGTGCAGTAATGCTTCAATCCAGACACATTAAGTTTAATGACAATATGATTCTCGTTCCTGCAGAATACGCGGCGTGATATGTTCTTTGTTTGCGTGTAATCCTGTAACCCTTATCAGCTCTTACTGTCGCAGAAACTTGACAGGAAGGACAAATCTTTTTGTAGCCTCCATTGGCTTCCGAGTGTGCTATTACTGCCATTGCCTAATATCACAACTAATGCTGTTTTTGTGTGGTTGCCTTTTAGAAAGGAGAGCTCCAGCGGCTTGCTTTCCTTTTTTGCGACGTTTCTGACAGCCTTCCCACTGCTGTGGTAAGGTCCACCATTGCATTAGCGAAGAAATTTCATTAGGTTTCGTTAATGATTCAAATTGCTTTCTATTCCATTTATGCTATACTCCCTTATACTTAAGTTTTAAAATGAAGTTTTCCTAAAACATTCAGGACAGTTCAAAAGCATAGTGTGTACCTATACCTGTTATCGTCTGTCCACGATATACCTACCACTGAAACATTTCTCTGAGAATTTATCCTTATGTATACCTTTATAACTATTTATTTATTTTCAGTTTATGCAATTTTTATTTTGAGAATGAAAATAATCCAGATCGTAAATGTGTACACAGCTTTATATTAGTTCATTTGCAATAATTTCTCCCGGTATTACGGTGTTCGATATTTTAGAAAAGAATCCAAAAGTATATATTTTAAGCAGCCTAATCATATAAATTATCCTGGAATATTTGTTGATTTCAAACAAATTACAAAGTTCTTTTTAGATTTTCTAACATTGTTTACTTAATATGCTAACTGAAATAATTAATTTCAGCATAAAATGTTACACTGTTTTAGAGTGAATGCCCATTTTACGAGTAATTAGATAGCGCAAACCTTGAAAGCATGTTTCTCAATTTCGGCAGAAGTAGAAATCCTGTGCCGGGGATTACATCCAATGGCGAAGAAAATTCAGGAAATAAGACATTTGTTGCAAATGCATAGAACTAATATGAATTTTAGAATACCTCTGAGATTGTGAAAAATAATAATGGGAAGGAAATTGATTTTATTTTAAAGAAGACTTGTCAAGTTGTTAAAAGTGAGTTATGTTTTATGTTATATGTTTGTAGTAATTTACGTCCTCCAAGTTTATGTCATATCGAACGGTGAATGAATAGGGTGAAATGATGCTCAAATGAGTCCAGGGTGCATGGAGCTTAGAGTTACCTGACATTTGTCTTGAAAGATAAGGGAAAACCCCGGAAAAACCCTATCCAGGTTACTCACCCTGAACGAGATTCGAACTCGGGACCTCTTGAACGTGAGGCAGACATGCTACCATCTACGCTACACTGGCGGGCATAAATATGAGTAGCTGGCATGCTTACTTTGTAAGATTACTCACTCAGACTGGTCAGGTGTTCACCATTTCTTCCAAAGGCGCTTTTCGGTCTTTGCTTCAGACCATCTTCAGCAAAGAACGAAAAGCGCTTTTGGAAGAAATGGTGAACACCTGACCAGTCTTGAGTGAGTAATCTTACATATTAAGCATGCCAGCTACTCATATTTATATAGGAAATTGATTACAATGAAGAAGCATGGCTGAATAATAATTCAGCCAACTTGTTGTAACTGTGAAAACATTTCAAGGAACATTTTATATTAAGATATGTAGTTATTAAGTAGTGTTGACATTTTAGAACATCTCGACTTTACGTCAATATTTCAATTTTGTTGTAGGAAATTAGTGTTTAGAAAGGTTAGGTTCTTCCTTTCTTGCGTTAGTGAGTGTGCACAGTTATCTAATATTGTTCTTAACCTTATTTCGTGTTATAGCCGATGAAACCCTCCTCATTCGTAATTAATTTTATATAATCTGAGAGCTCAAAAAGTGTAATACTACAGATCTGGAAGAGCTTCTTCAAAATATTATATATAACCTTTTAAAGTTGTCACATTTTCTGAATACCTTGCATTGCTCTGACAGCTACGATTACTGTTTCTTTCACATTTAGGGCCAACGCGGTTCTTGTTTCTAGTATTATCCCTAAGTATATAAAGCTATTTATAACACTTATGGTCTGTTTTCGAGGAAGAGAGTATCCGTCATGGTATGTCTTCCACATTTCCTATGTATCATTGCTGCTATCTTTTGAAAACTTATATTTAGCTTATTGTCTTAAGCCCATATCGTTAGATTGTTCAAGGCATCTTATGTCTATGTCATCCGCGTATATATGATTGACATGAGTGTTTTCCGTTAGCACTGATTCGGCTATATCGGCAGTCGCTATATTAAAAAGTAGGGGACTCAAGGGTCCTCTTGCAGTAGCGAATTTGTCTGTATGACCGTACCCGATACTTATATCCTGCCATCTAATTTCACTTGGTTCTCATGTAAGATGTTTGAGATTATTATCTTCAGGTAATTTTGTTTTCCAATTGTTGATTCTAGCTTCGTTCTTACTATTATTCTATTGGAGGGTCCAAAAGCTTTCGTATAATCAAAGAACATTGTATATAACTTTCCCCTGGAGTGACTCAGTGCTTCGTCAATGTCCGTTATGAAGCATGGTATTGTTTTTATTGTAGATTTAGCTTTCCTGAAGTCAATTTCTGGCATTTGTGCCATTAAATTTCTTCGTGAGTCTTTCTTGTAGAGTGTGCTCTGTAGCGCTATTGCCCGATATTTGGGGCCTCTGTGATCCCTTTTCCCTTGTATACTATCTTTATTGGAGGTATATTTTGTCTAGGCCAGCGCCTTCCTAGTTTTCTCATTTTTCAAATTACACAGCAATATCTCTCTCGCTCTCTCTGCGAAGAAAAAATTACACCAATGGTCACATATGGATTGGCATTAATATGGTAGAAACTAAACATAAAGAATCTGAAGGACACTGAAAAAATAAAAGCAACCATGCTGAAATTAATCCTATGTGTCTCGAGGTATTCACCGTCACGACTTGCATATGAACTAACAAGAGAAGATTAATGCTGCCAAGCACACATGCATATCCAAATGTGATACAAGAACTTCAGGAAAAGAAGAACCACATATGGGACGATTTCTACAGTACCGAGGCATGAATACGAACGAATGAAGGAAAGCATCATACGAACTCCATTAGCCATACACGGTTTTCACCACAAGAATTGTAAAACAAAAGCCATCCATCAATCAGATGTGAATTGCATTTGTGCATTGTGTGAAAAGGTGTGCAAAATATACCACGCATATCGATGTCCCAAAAGAACTAATTCCGATGTTTGTAACCGAAGATTCAATTACTTTACACATTGTGTAAAATTCTTTATATTTTGATTAAATATACACCTTTAATTAATCTCAAACATTCTCATCATTTTTCATACACATAATTTTCAACTTGCAGACCCAAGTATATTTCAATGTACAAATGTTTGTGATAAGTTTATTAAATTAGATCAGTCTGAGTATTTGGTCATCTTTGATAATTATTACACATAGCTTTAAAATTGCAGTATTTTTATGGAAATTCTTCTACCACTTTCAAGTAATAAAAATCGGGGTCGTGTTAATAAGATAAGCTCTATAACCTGGACAACACTTGGGGTGAAGACAAGTTCTAAGATTTACTGCAAAAGTCTTAAGATTATTCTAGTCACGTTGCTATAACACCCATTTGGGAAGTGGGATAAGCTTTAAGATCAGCAAGATGGTCCACTGCATAAAAATATCTCTGTTATAATCTAGAACGTAAGTTACTTAAGCTCTCACGTGCCAAGTTTTACACCATAAAACAAATCTCTCTTTACGGAGAAACTTTCAGCACGAAGGGAGGAATGGATGGAGATTGTGTTTTCTTACTGATATCATTCTCTCGGATAGTACTACGTACAGTCTTATTGAAAACAAGTGACCTAGAAAACATTAATACCTAAAGTACTAGACTATTAAGTAAACGGAATATTAATGTGCACCAATATTTGCCGTCCAAATCTAGAGTGTCGTATCTCAGTTCTATCCATGAGTATTGCCTCTTCCTACATCAGTTTATGATCTTACGTTTATTTATTGGTTATGGTAGAACATTATCGGTTGATGAATAATGTATTCTGAGCCACACAATGGTGTCTTTTCAAACAATAAAGGCATTCTAGAAGAATGTCTCTTTTTGGAGCAATCATGTTATCGAGAAGTATACCAAAATCGATTTAATTCGCACGTCGAAACTACCAGGATCATGCTACAGATGCTACTGACGTGTCGTCACACGTGTAACTGCGATTTTCTCCTGATATACTTAAAATCCTCCTGGCTCCCAAATTGCAGCGTGTCCATAATATACGAATGTGTTCTCTCAACAGTTTATTTCAGGATGACCATACAACTACATACACTAACGATTTACTACGACTCCACAAATGAGCGGAGAAGAACTTATGACTGCATTTCACTTTACTGTCACTCATGTTTCTTTCTGCTTTGCCGTTAAGCTTCATTTACGTTTCAGAACTTCAATGTGTTGTTTTGAAAACCACAAAATTCTTTTACTACCATTGCAAGGAACATCCGTTTAAAACGAAGATTTCTTGCTCTACATATCATTATCATATGTTTGGAGAACTTATAATGACAGTGGGAGGAAGTGAGATTTTTTTTCCCCTTCTCCGATGAAGAGGTACACCAGACGGTGCACGAATGACTGTGCACGCAAACAAATAATGTTTCCCATCGTAGATTGGAGATGTATACTTAGATATTTTGCATCTACATGCACATGTTAGCGAGTTTATATTTGTTCGTAGAGCCGTGAAGAAAAATCACAACCAAATACGTCGACATAATCTCATTTATAACACGTTTTGTAGTAGAGTAGAAGAGAAAGCTCAAGGGTAACTAACTCTTTACATGTTAAGTAAATATGTAAGAAAAAAATAAATGATCGTTTAAACAAAAAGAAGCAAATGTCACTCTTAGGAATAATTCCAAATACCTACACACTTTGGAAACTAAGGTTTAATTCGCAAACAAGAACTGTAATAAGTAATTAAAAACATAAATACTTCGTTAAAAGGCTCCCTCAGGTCTACTAAGGCATAACTCACAAACCAGAACTTAGCAAGGAAGTGAGTGATCAAAAATATTTATCAAATTATTTGATTGGGGTTCCGGCAGAGTTTTAGAGCAAGGCCTTTCAGGGATTTACACAGGATTATGCAAAGGAATGTTCCAAACCCACCTGATAGATCAAACAGATCTGATATTCCAATACACCAAGTTAGATTCTGTGCACTTCAGAATCCTATCAGACCACAATTATTATGCCTGAACAGGGTTAAATTCGTGGTTTCATCGTATCCCTAAATTATTTAGTGAGGCAGAAAATAACAACAACAATTAATTTTACGTTTACCTATGTCCGAAGTTACCCAGTGATACACATTACTAAACACTGAAGCAGATGTGTAATAATAAAAGTAATGAGAGTGATGGTATCATTCATGAAGTCGATTAATTATATTTCCTTCTCACCAAAGCTGTCACATACCTTAATGCTGATAAGGGATAACTAAGGGGCAGATTCTTATGATGTCATTTATTGGGTTTTAAAGGCGATACTCTCACTTTTTCAGATCTTTGGTCATATTTAAGCTTATTTCCATAGTAAAGTCTTATTGTGGTCATATTTTGGGGATTATTATAGTATAGTCAGTGACCAATTAGAAACAAACCAAATATGATTCTTTAGAAAACGCATCTCAGGATTTCTATTCTTCTGATTCGTTATCCATTAAGATTGTGCAAGCTGCATGTTCTTCAGCGAACTTGGCAGAAATTTTTGCATATAGAAAATTGAACTTCGGTCAAATATCAGGTCCGATTACCCGCCTAGAAACTGTAGAAATTTCACCCAGTGATGAATTAAAAGTTGTGAAAGAAATTGAAAGTGATTTAAAGCCGACAAAAGGTAAAGTGGCTGAATAAATTACTGCAAAGCTGCGAACATTGTTGGTGTCTAATACAGGTTATACTACCCTTTCCCAGACCAATGACATTTTGTGGGCTTGAAGCAAAGTTTGAGGATTCTGAGCCGACATTTTCCCCAAATGAATTAACTTACTTCAAATACGCACTTATAACCTCATGTGATGTGGAACGTAGTTTCTCCAGATATAAGAACATTCTGTCTGACAATATAAGAGACTTACAATTTGACAATCTAAAAATGCACATTCTCATTCAATGTAACTTTGCTGCTGATGAAAACAAACTCCCAGGTATGAATATTTCATTTCTCTAAATTTTCTTCTCTTAAGTTGAAATTCTTCTTCCTCTCTAATTTAGGTCCCTTTGAACTTACAGATTCCATAAGGTGCTGAATTAAGAAGAAGAGAAGATTTTATTCCGCTGAAACGACCATGAACTATTGTTAATTGTTAATTAAAGTTTAATGTCAATTAGTATAATGATTAATAAATTCCTTAAGTTATAAAGGTCATATTTCTGTCTTTTAAGTCATATTTAAACCCTCTTGGGTAATAAACGCATGCATATTTACTTTCCATTTTTAGGTCATAGAAATTCGCCCCTTACTGATAAGATAATAAAACTGGTGCATATATTTGCTATCGTCTACAACATATTCTCAACTATAATTTGATTTCATAATAGTATAGCTTCCTTTTCACTGCAAAGGAGAGGGGCTTCTTACGTTAATATGAAAAACGCGCAAAATAGTAAAACCGAGTTAACATGTAGGTTAAAATGTAAAAGTTCTCGCCGCTATGAGGAATAACGTGCAGATTGTTCACTGGGGAACTCCAAGGCCATTCGTGAACTTAAAATGCGTCCAAACTACATTTGGAGGGACGCTCGAAGGTGTCGTAAAGTCATCTAATAAGCTCAAGCATCAATAAATAAGCACAAATGCTCGATATGTCCTCCATAGTATACGGTGAATACAAATAAAAGAGCATAAAACGAAACAACCTGTGTTTGGGCCTGTTAGACCCAATGCACATATCAGCGACAGTACTGATTAAACTGGAATTGGGATGGACGATGATAGCCAGAAGAAACTACTGGGATGTGTCCTTGAAGCAGAATATACGCCCATAAATACTAATGGCTTAATATTGTTTTCTCTTATTTTATTAGTATTAAACCATTTTACTATCTCAACATTTAAATCTGTACATGTTGTCAACGCAGAACCCCAAATGAATATTGAAAAGCAGTGGAGAAATTATTTTCAAAGGAGAGTAACTTACTGTACATATTCTAAGAAAATTTGCAAATTTAAAATTACTTCTGTCATGTAACCATTCCACTCAATTGTTCTGTTTTCTTTAATTTTATTAGGAAAAGTTTCCACATATTAGCTATTCTATTACTAAGTGAAAAATACACTTAAATTAATAATGCACTTAATATTCAAGTATGAATACAGGACAATAATGCATAAAGAGGGTAATTAATTTTAAAAAGTCCCAAAACACTTTTTTCATTTTCATAATGTTTTGCATAGTACGTGTTTCAAATCAGTCACCTTTAGAATGCCTGTCCAAAGACGAACTAATCCTTTTTAAAAGGTTCGGGAAAACTGCTATGGGAATTGTGCAGCATCAAACGCTTCGGGTGTAATACACACGTCTTCCGCATCACGCATTAAATTACAAAATGTATTTGAACTCTGCTTCAGTTTGATCAGAAAGCTGAGATTGACGCATAGGTCAAGTACGCGTGCTGGTGAAAGCAGGAATCAACCGCAGAATTTGTAACCCCTTTGAAAACTTAATGGTGGTGTTTCAGGGTTGGTACACCTTTTATGTTTTGACAGAATATAAAATGCAAGGCCATCACCACAGCCAGGACGATATCAAACCTTCACACTGCATAATGGTCAAGCCATGCTTTTACGGGGATGGGTCCCTTTGAAAAATGGCCATTTTGTCATCCAACCAATATACGAGTACTAACTGGGCTTTATGGCAGTGTTTACAGAGAGAAGTAGCGCCGGGATAAGTCTGGTCGTGAGCCCGATCACAGTTCACCGACCACACAACTTCGGTTATTATGTGGGTTCCAATTGTCACTAGGCGAATGTCACTAGGGTGGATTTTCTACTACACAGATTCCTTTCTTTTTCGTTTCCATTTCATTCCCTTTTAATATTTCAGGTTTGGTTGGCAGTGCGGTATTTCTGGCAGATGAAGGCAAATGGCACAGAGGTGTGCACTCTATAAACTTTCTTGCGTGGCTCCCCTTGAAGTAACTGCCCAGGCCGCTGGGGTTACTTCATCGCCCTCTTTTTGGGTAGGGGTGAAAGGCTTCGGTGATATGCCGCTTGGCAATCCCTCAAACATTTATACTTCTGTACGTCTCCGCGGCGTCGCTCAGTCGCTGTCTGCCAGCCTGTGGTCTTCATCTCATTTCTTCCCTTCTGGGAGCTGGTGGGCCGCAAAAGAATCCTGCTGTGTCGCAGTGGATGAGATATCTCCCATTCTTCGATCAAATCACATCATCACATAATGCGGCTTTAAATCATCAAAAGTATCAGTAGTTATCTGACAGCACAATGAACACTTTCCCACCTTCAAAATAACTATAACTGAAGTCAAATAACGCAATTATATGATGTTTAACGTCATTTAACTTGATAAATCATATCGGACGATAAATAAATGACATGGATGAAACGATGCTCAAATGGGCCCGGAGTCTATAGAATTTCATTTGTTATGCGCTTTCAGAAATAACGCTTATTTTATTTCTCTGCAACATTTGAATAATCCCATGTCTTTTAATGAATGGGACTATACATATCGCGTATCCATACGCTAGCGCGCTAGCCTGTCGGCCTGTGGTATTGCCAAATATAGCTAATGTATTCCCAGCTCTACAAAATGCTTCTAAATATCATCATTTCAATTTTATAAGAAAATCTGAGGCAACTATCTGTACAACCACACACAAGTTTCTGTTTCCAAAGAGTGGAGTGTCCCTTGTAAATATCACTGAAACCTAAGTTTACAACGCTATAAATACATTTTTGATTCTTTTACAGTTTTGGAGAAAACTAAGCCAAGATAACTTCTGAAACGTTAGCTATTCTTGGTGAACAGAAATTATAAAAAAGGTCTGAGTGTTTCAAACGTTGACAGTATTATAACTAGAGTAATGTTCTAATATGCCGAAGATGAGATAATAACTAACAACCAGACATCGACTTTTAACAAAGCAAGCAATGTCATTATTTCCTGTACTTCGATGTTAATATATTTTCTTTGATCATAATATATAACTATTCAAGCAGGTATTAGAACTTTTTAAATATAAATATGCTCGGCATGTCAGCCAAAATGTTATATTATAATTTTTTTCTTTAATTTGCAAAATGGTAACAAGAGAATTTAGTAGTCACCTTTATGAGGACTGAAGGAGGCAATTAAATACTGTGATGATCATTATTATCATCATTATTATCACTGTTATTACTCGTTACCCTTAGAATACACATCTTCAGAAGATCTGGAAAACATTGCTGCTTCTTCGCAAGTGTTAACTTCTTAGTGGTTCACTATTCTGTACCTTAAGAGGCATCCGTTGTAATTCCTCCCTATCCTATTATTCCTCATATTGCCTCTACTTCATTTTCTGTCTGGCTAAAACATGATAAAATTGGGGCCAATAGTGCAGTATAAGCCTGAGTATTTGTCCTCTTATTAATTCCCCCAATATATTACTCCTAACCGTGTAATATACATTATTGTATTCTCTCAGGAATTTCTCTTCGCAGTTTGCCCGTTTCTGGAACACCACACTTAGGTGTTCATATGTTCTGTAGTTACTGAGTAGGCAGCTCAATTGTTATTGCCTCTCTCTCATCTTCTCATATTCCTATCATCATTAGTTGACTTTTTTATTAATTACCATTGCCCATTACGGTGTTTTGGTCATTCTCTACCAAGTTTACTGCAGCTTCCTCGCGGAGAAAGAATAAGTACTATTCAGGGTATACTAGTGCTTGGCAATAAACGATAAATCCTGTATAAAGTCCTCCATATGAAGAGGTTAAACAGAAGGAAAAATAAGAATAAAACGGTTGTGTCGAAGAATTTGGCTAAGTTGCTCGGCGTAACAAAGTCCTACAGTGGTAATCGTGCCTTTGGCGTTTTCTATAGAAAAAACAACCAAGAACAACCCCCACGGATATTACAGATACTGGCGGAGGTATTGGTGCATCGTTTAGTTTAAATTGTCCGTTTAGATTCATGGATACTTCATGTAAGCTTAATCATTCACTTTTCCATAAAATGTTTCAAAAAGTGAAGATTCCTTTGCTTTATAAAACAAAATCACTTAGGATGTAAAATACGCAAAGGAATATTATTTTGTATTTAAAAGTACATATTTAAAAATTCTAGATTTATTTACTCAACTGTAAGTTTTGAATTCTTTGCCCTTTTCACTCCACCTTATCATTTATTCACGTAGTAGTCAGTAGCTGCCACCTGTTCGGCTTCATTAATATTTGAAGCTGTAGTAGCATCGCCACTAAGCACTGACTACGTATCTCGTTCAATATGCTGGAACAAGAATAAAATGAACACTCAGTAGAGACAATAGTGGTCGCTTATTATACATTCATCAGTTGCTGAGGAAGGTTCTCCACTTTCAAATGTAGGAGGCTGTTAGTGCACAGTAATTGTTAGGTATGGCGTTTTAACTGTTAGCGCAGCAGCCGTAGGGTCCTATTATTTGGCGGGCGAGGAAAATGTGTAGCCATAAAGTGCATTGCATCACATGCAGCAGTTAGCTCGTAAACAATATTCCCATTGATACCTCCGGCCTACAAACGTCGTTTCTAATCAATTATGCTCGTTTATAAAGCTATCGAGCATGCTGTTACCATAGAATGCCCTTTATAAGCGTTTGTTTCAAATATGTGTAAATAGGGCATGTAACTTTGGGCGTTCGGTGAGTTTCATGTTCAGAATTGTATGGTAAAGAGCCCAAGTTATTAATGTGTATAATTTACGATACCGCCGAACTTTATAAGCGAATCTATGGCATTCACGAGGAAATGCAGAAAATAAAAGCTACAAATCGTCTAACAACATTACATGCTTTAGACAGTTACACGTTAATGCTATTTGAGAGTGGAATTTGGAACACTGAAGAATATAATTTAAATATTTAAAGAGGAATTAAAGCTCACACTATGGAAACAATAAACATGTTGCTTTGAATTAATATAATGAACTTTCAAATACCTTTTATTTTAACACAAATAGATAGGAAGAAGTAATAGCTTCACCACAAAGGGTTACATGCTGAGGATGCTTACAGAAAGTTATTAATCTGCACTCTCTAAGAATCTTAACACATTTTTCCACTTGTTCTGAAAAAATATAATGCTAATTTTCATAATGAGAGTTCCCCAACCTGTTCTCTTATGAGGAACTGGCGTAACCCCGTTACCCCGCCTCCTTAGTTTTGGTTATAGCCTCTACAAGAAGCATTTCGCCATCATTCATTCAGTGACGGTTCTGTTCACATGAACTGTGTGTCACTTTCCAGTCCAATTTCCGAGACTTGAAAGCAATACAGGAGAAACTCGGCCTTATTAGCATTCGTTTTAATTTTCCCTGCAAAGATCCTCCTCAGGATCTCCAAATGAAACTAGTTGCTTTACAGAATTCAACGAACATAAAGTATTCTCAGGAAAAATCTAAATCTCTTCCCAATTAAATATTTCCTAGGTTGCGAAATTTTTCTGCGAAGTTACTTTCGCCACTTGGTTTTACATATATCTGTGAGCAGATGTTCTCGAAAATGAATAAAATAAAATCAAGTATCGTACTAGGTTTGGGCAGGATTATTTTGAATACCTTTTAAGATTGCTCACTCTGGCAGCGAACATTGATGATCTAGTTGCAAATAAACACCGTAACCAAGTCATTACCAAGAAGTCCTTTTAACATTCTTTCAATGTGGTAATATTTCTGAGATAAAGAGAATTTTGACTGCCACCCAACAAAACAGTAAAAGTAACCCAGGGTGCGACAGCGCATATAGGACCAGGACCTGCCAACTCGACTGCCGGCCTCACACCCAAATACGCAAGGTAGAGGTGGGTGATTATCCAACAGATATGGGGAGGAGTTGTGGTCAGCATCTCGGCACCCCCGCTGGAATGTTGGCTTCCGTCACCAGGACCGCTTATCTAGCGTAAGCTCCTCAATTTCCTCACGATGCTAAGTGCGAAGCGGTCCTCTACCCTTGACTTAAAATCCAAACCCCAGGGGTGGGATAGATCTCGGGCCGCTTTCCGTGGTGGGGAGCCAAGGCATGATGCCTTAGCTCACTACGCCACGGCGCAGGACCCACAAAACAGTGGGTGCAGGTAAGTCCATCCTTCCCTCTTCCCCCAAAGGTTGGGTACCACTGTTCATATGTGCTATGAACTGCACCTTTTGAAGCTTTCGATGCAATTAGCTCCCGGACAACTTGATAATAGTTGCCTTAATATCTCTGTTTGACATTTTTTGTACACTACATGTCTGGATACGTTTAGATTTACACTGATGGCTCCAAAACTTCCGCTGAAGTTGATTGCACTTCTTATTGCTCTTCCATATCTGAGTATCCCTTATATCAATAACCTACGGACGGTTCTATATACACAGCTGGCATTTCGGCCTCCAGAGCTATTTTGTACCTACTATAGAGTTTCACAACGCATTCTCAATGTTTAATTTTTAAGTATGCCAGAAGTATGTTGCAAAGGCTAGAACATGGAATATGGAACACTGTTCACACCACTATTTTCAAGAGTTTATTCTTGTGCGTGTCGCTACAGCTGGAGTCAGCAAATTAACTTCTTATGGATTAAGGGCAATGCGGGAATGGATTTTAATGAGAATATTAACGAGCTAACTAATAATAATATTCCAAAGTAAGAATTCCAAGGTAAAAACTGTTAGCAACCCTACGTAGTTCTAACTTTCAGTGCTAGAGTGGCGTAACTTACTGTGTGGGTGAAACAACAACGACGTCAGCGTACCTTGCTGTATGATAGCTAAAGGTAGCTTTCCAAGGACGGTTTGGTGTGTGGTGAAGAGTAAATTCTACAAAACTAAACTGTAACTCTTGTATTATTTTCTCAGAAATAGTTTTTTTTTTCGATAAATGGGTTGCTTCTCCGAATAGCAATGAGAGAAGAGCAAAAGGGGGATCGGAGATAGCTGCTGGTGTCACCTTCTTCAATATTTCTAACGTCTCAAGCTCCGTTTTAAAAGACAGTCACAGTGCACAGTGTGGCGCAGTTCCGTTTTAACACTTGCATAATTGCTTTATCTATCTGAATATCGGTGGTTTAAATATAAATTTCGAGGTGATGGGTTGGCTGACTGGAGACTTCGTCAGCACACATCCGCTAAACTAACGCCACGTGTGCAATGGGAGAGCATGATTCCCATATAAAAGTTCTGTTTCCACAATATCAGATTCAGGGATATTACTTGCACTGACCCTCAAGAATAGGTTACATCTACATTTCAACAAATTGTGTCCCGAATGTTTCATTCTGTAAATATAAAGTCATTAGAAGCACAGGAAAACTAAAATATCCTCAATGTTTTAATCAGTGTACGATATTCAGGAAGACGTACCAACAATGCCTTGGTTTGATATTTATCACATTGCACATCGATATGTAACCAACACCATCAGCCTACATAAATAATCGATTCTTCAGTCTGATTCTGTAAATATACAGTCATTAGAAGCACAGGAAAACTAAAATATCCTAAATATGTTAATCATAGTACGACATTCAGGAAGACGTACCAACAATGCCTTGGTTTGACATTTATCACATTGCACATCGATATGTAACAAACACCATCAGCCTATATAAATAACTGATTCTCCAGTCTGTTTCTATAATTCTCCAGAACGTGCTGATCTTAACTACATACTGCTTGTTCATAGTCTACAATTCGACATTTTACCTTCTTCATTACCCATAAATCCTTATCATATCTTATCACGTGATCCTGTTAGCATCAGATCATTGTTACATGCTTCTTGAAAACAAGTTTATCATCCTTTGATTCATTTCACCCGGGATTCCCACTACCTGCTCATGTACCTCCTCCTATTTGTGCTCTCTTCGTGCTTCTCTTTAATTTATCTGATCGCCGCGGTTGGATTTGATTACTAACTTGTTGGAAATAATCACTTCTTCCACTCTAATCGTGTGTAGGCCAAAGTTTGGATGAGTAGAGCCAGACTGAAAAATTCAATTCCATAGCCGAGATTTGAACCACTCATCTCCCGCTAAATATATGAGTCAGAGAATTTAACGTCATATCGGCATGTTGACCATAGTAGCTCAGTGCTTTGGAGCAACCGCACGGAGAGCGGGAGATCCCTGGTTCAAATCCCGGCTATGACATTGAATTTTTCAGTCTCTCTCTTATTATCCAAAGGCTAATTTGTTCTTAACCGAAAACTCCCCCCTCCCCCGCAGAAAAAAAGGTATCTAGCAGAATGGAGAACTATACTGCTTTATACTATATTTACGATCCCTTATAGATCACCATAAATAGTAGTTAGTGAATCTAACTTACCTTCAGGACAAGCACACCTATTTGGTTTAGCGGACTGATGAAAATAACTGGAAAAACTGTGGAAAGCAGTGCTACTAGCAAATAAGATGTCCAAACCGGAAATGGTTAAAAGAATATTGATTACTCAACTAGTGTAGTTTCAGTAATATAGTTATCTACTCTTATTAAAAAACAAACAAACAAACAAATAGACAGGTAAATAAATAGATAGATAAACAGATATAAGAATACATAGATGAATAAGTAGATAAATATATTAATTAATCATTTATTTATTTACCTATGTATTTACTTATTTACTTATGTATTTATTTACTTATTTATTTACATATGTATTTATTTACTTATTTATTTGCTTATGTATTATTTATTTATTTGTTTATGTGTTTAAGTACGTATTTATTTATTGATTTACTTATTTAGTTATTATTTATTTATTTGTCATGTTACAGTGTCAATTTTCATTCGAAACTTGTAGGGAATTCTTTTTTAAAAACAAGGGTAGAGAAAAATAGAAAATCAGAAAAACTGCATAAAAGTACATCTGCGTATATACACTCCTGGAAATTGAAATAAGAACACCGTGAATTCAATGTCCCAGGAAGGGGAAACTTTATTGACACATTCCTGGGGTCAGATATATCACATGATCACACTGACAGAACCATAGGCACATAGACACAGGCAACAGAGCATGCACAATGTCGGCACTAGCACCGTGTATATCCACCTTTCGCAGCAATGCAGGCTGCTATTCTCCCAAGGAGACGATCGTAGAGATGCTGGATGTAGTCCTGTGGAACGGCTTGCCATACCATTTCCAGCTGGCGCCTCAGTTGGACCAGCGTTCGTGCTGGACGTGCAGACCGCGTGAGACGACGTTTCATCCAGTCCCAAACATGCTCAATGGGGGACAGATCCGGAGATCTTGCTGGCCAGGGTAGTTGACTTACACCTTCTAGAGCACGTTGGGTGGCACGGGATACATGCGGATGTGCACTGTCCTGTTGGAACAGCAAGTTCCCTTGCCGGTCTAGGAATGGTAGAACGATGGGTTCTATGATAATTTGGATGTACTGTGCACTATTCAGTGTCCCCTCGACGATCACCAAAGGTGTACAGCCAGTGTGGATATCGCTCCCCACACCATGATGGCGGGTGTTGGCCCTGTGTGCCTCGGTCGTATGCAGTCCTGATTGTGGCGCTCACCTGCACGGCACCAACCGCGCATACGGCCATCATTGGCACCAAGGCACAAGCGACTGTCATCGCTGAAGACGACACGTCTCCATTCGTCCCTCCATTCACGCCTGTCGCGACACCACTGGAGGCGGGCTGCACGATGTTGGGGCGTGAGCGAAAGATGGCCTAACGGTGCGCGGGACCGTAGCCCAGCTTCATGGAGACGGTTGCGAATGGTCCTCGCCGATACCCCAGGAGCAACAGTGTCCCTAATTTTGCTGGGAAGTGGCAGTGGGGTCCCCTACGGCACTGCGTAGGATCCGACTTTCTTGGCGTGCATCCGTGCGTCGCTGCGGTCCGGTCCCAGGTCGACGGGCACGTGCACCTTCCGCCGACCACTGGCGACAACATCGATGTACTGTGGAGACCTCACGCCCCACGTGTTGAGTAATTCGGCGGCCGGTCCACCCGGCCTCCCGCATGCCCACTATACGCCCTCGCTCAAAGTCCGTCAACTGCACATACGGTTCACGTCCACGCTGTCGCGCCTTGCTACCAGTGTTAAAGACTGCGATGGAGCTCCGTATGCCACGGCAAACTGACTGACACTGACGGCGGCGGTGCCCAAAGGCTGCGCAGCTAGCGCCATTTGACGGCCAACACCGCGGATCCTGGTGTGTCCGCTGTGCCGTGCGTGTGATCATTGCTTTTACAGCCCTCTCGCAGTGTCTGGAGCAAGTATGGTGGCTCTGACACACCGGCGTCAATGTGTTCTTATTTCCATTTCCAGGAGTGTAGCTTTCTGCAACGTATAAATGAACTATAAGCTAACGTACACTTTCTCAAAATGAAATTTAGACATTTCATATACTACAAGTTGTTAGAGGAATTTAATATATTGCTGGCGTGTTGCCAGAGTAGCTCATGTGTTAGAGCAGCCAGAAGGTAATAGAAGATCCAAACAAAATCCCAGCTGTGGTACTTAATTGTTCACTCTGTTTCTACATTTCTAAAGTTTTCCTATTTAGAACATGTGCAAAAGAACATTTTATTTTATTAATTGACCAAATAGTTGGATAAAATGAAGCTTGTTCTTAAAATACTTAGGACATTCTTAATTCTCTTTGGGGTATGTCGTTTCAAATGAATTTGAGATCTCTTTGTGGTTCTGCGGGTGAGATGCCAGTTATTTGGTGAATCTAATGCCGTGCTAGCATGCTATTATGTTATGTTAATTGTTAGAGCAACTCGACAGAAACCGTCATTTTGATCCGGGCTACGGCATTGAAATTTTCACAATGAATCCATTTTCAGTATAAATTTAAAACATTCCAGACTTAATACTTTTTTTTCTTTTCGTCGAACCAAATACCATTTTCACGAAAATTTCAGATTTTTTCTATCAAGAGCATTGTTACACTAAAAGCATATAACATTATCTCACTACAACCCACATGAGAAGGTGGAGGAATTAGTTTAGTTTTCAAACTCATTGTAAAATTAAGAAACATGAAAAATCCAAATATCCTACGGAATACGGAAACTCTAATACGAAGGAAACAAAAGGTAATGGCGGTTTAAGAAACTCTTAACAATAGGTTATTAAAATAAGACACGCGTTTACAAAATTAAAGCTTGCATGATTATCCCACATGCTCACCTCCATAGTTTAGGCATTTATTAAGGTAAGTGGAGGGAAGGTGGAAGTTGGGGGAAGACGGAAGTTTCGTAGTATTTTGTTCATCTGAGCCTAGATGGCAGCACTTACCACAGGTTGGCATAGGGGCATCCTGTTGGAAGTGTGCTGTTGTGTTCTTCCGTTTTATATCTTCCTTCGTCCAGTGATAAATAAGAAACTACTATCTGTAAACTTGGTAAGCACAAGCAATGTAATATTTCGTTGCCCATACGTGAGGTCTAGCACTTGAATTACTACATGGAACTTCACCTAAACATGGTAGTTTGCCATGTACGTCTTTGTGAGCATATGGTAGCTCGGACCAATATTGCTGGTAGCGTATACCAAAAATAAATTCACTTGCATCTTCCCCCAGTCATTGGGGGAGTTGAAAGTTCTTAAAGAATATTGATACGTTATATATGACTGATCATGACGTCTTGATGGATCACTCTTCAAACTATTGAAAACATTTTGGAATCATTCAAACTCTGGCCGGAGAGTTATAAGACTGCAGTTTGGTTCTCTCCTTTCTTCATTGTCTCTAACATGCATTAAATTTACATTTTACAACGTGCCTTACATGTTGTAATACAAATGCTCAATTTACTTTATTTGTTTAATTTCAAACTTCGTGTTGTTGCATCTTCCTCCATGTTGTTCCATCTTCCCCTAATGATGGGGTAAGATGTAAGTTGTTTTTTTTTTGCAATTAGTTTAATTGTACCTTTTTATCTCCTCATATTTAAGGACACTGATTACCGATCCTCCCAGTAGCAACTAAATATACATGCAACATCTTGAGATACTTCTTATATTTTTCTCCATTCATATTTCTATGAAAAAAGGACATAACCGTTAAGTGTGTCATCTTCCCCCGACTCACCTTATATCTGTCCACGAGCTTCAAAATTCCGCGATGTATTCGGCTGCCACCAGTTCATTGAGCTAAGACTTACGGGCCAAACAAAGTACAGGAAATATTTCGGAAAGAAATTTCTAACTGATCTAGGATAACACGTTCGTCTTGTACGATTTTGTTCATCACCTGATTCCTGACATCACCTGTGATGAGCGAAGGACATCCAGGTTAACCTTCCTCATGGGCATTTTTCGTCCGTTGTTGAACTTGGCATACCGCTTTCTCACATTTCTTTTGTCTATTTCTTTGTCACTATACGCTGACATTATTTGACAGCAAATTTTCTGCATGTGTAACATGCAGAAAATGTCCAATCTACTATGAGACAAGAAGTGTTATTGTATCTCTATGTCTTTTCGACAGTTACCCGCCCAGTACTAAAATTGATGTTGAGTAAACCAGCAAACATTCACTAGGATACTGATGGGTACTGAGCCATGGGCATCTTCATAGATTAACCTTTAAAGTTTGTTATATGGCACTAGAGTTACTTTATCAAACGAAAGTGAACACTTTCTGTAATCCCTCAATAATTTTTGGGGTAGGTATGTCCGAAACACCACATTGATAGCGAATAATTTATACATTCACAGAACATCGGTTTTCAGGTCACTGAAATAAACTGTAACTGGCAAGAGGCGGCAGGACTTAAAACAGCGATATAATACAAAAATCTATAAATCAGGCATTTTTTTCTGCTTCAAACTGGATTAAAGTAATGAATTTTACTCTTGCACATATATAGAGAAACTGCAGAATTAATCGTTGCATATATTTATCCAAGAATTGTAGCTAAATTCCTTTGAAGAATACATTGAAGTAAATCAGTATTAGAATAACCGATATATGAAAAAAGATACCTCGACATCACTAGGTTCATGATAATCAAAGGGGTGAAATAGTTTAATAAGTAAAGTTTATACGAATATAACTACGGAGAATCAACAAACTCTGATATGTGTTTATACATATTGGATGAATGTTATCAGTTTTGCTCTTTGCTTCTGTTTAATTTATACTTTCGAAGAACGGAGTGTTAAATGTGTAAGCAAAGATATCTTTTAAAATAATTGCAGCAAAGTTAGTAAAGATGAAAAACAGCACGTCGCGTTCTTTTTGGCTGGAATAGAGTTTGTCGCCACTACGCTTTCATGCAGTAGTTATTTATTCATATCTATGTCTAGCATTTCAGAGACATCGGAATATCTTCCTTACGTGACATGATAACAGCCGGTTCCTCTTTACTACACTGTAAACCATAGTTGTGATGGCGGTCTAATTATAAAATGGACTATGCAAGCTTTCCAGTATTTGCTTTAGAGCATATCTGTAAATGTGTATCAAACCACATATAGATGATGAAGAAAACAGGAGGATTAATGTGAAAGCCTGGTAATACGGAGATCTTTGTCACGTTGGCGGCCCATGTTTCACGTGACGTGCTCCAGAGATTTGTCGCTATTTACAGGCATTGCTCCTGCGGCTTACAACAAACTAATCACACTGATTACTTATCCCCCCACAAGAGCTCCAGTAATTAAGCTTTCTCGCCCTTCTGCAACCGCTCACCGCTGAGTATAACATTTGTATTCCGACAGTTGATTATACCCTGCAAGCAGCTTTCGGGCTTACTTGAGCATCAAACGCCTCTTTAAAACTGTATGCTGTACTGTATTTGGCATTTAGTTTATGATAACTAACTTTAGGAAATCAAGAATATTTATATCATAATGGTCAATTTCTGATGAATTTGACAGTAGAAAGTTATATAGTTTCCATAACGTAAAGAATATGGCAACAGTTCCAGTTCAAAATCGCACTGATCAATATATTACGCTTTAAGTGAAACCATAGCAGAAATTGGTGGCAATTTAAAAAATTATGTTAAGTTATTAGCAGCAATTACTTAAGAATTTCTCTCAGAGAAATTTAAAACTTCAAAAATGCCTTTTAAACGTTACATATGATGTAATCTATAGTTATTCTTGCACTAGACAAATACCACAAGACGTAGAAGTTTCAAGTAATCTCAATACAAAGTTTCAGTTTTCATAAGCAGAAACACGATTAATGGTTCTGGAGTTTAGGTACGTATAGCTGCCATATGTGGTTAAATTCGAAGTTTAAACCAAAACACATTTCCCAAAGTACTGCACCTTTTACAGCAACCGAAGTGTTTCAATAATAACTTCTACATTTTCAAGATAAGTAAAGAGAATGTCTAAGAATTCTAAGGTTTCACAGGTGAAGCAGAAGGCTTCGTTTTGCTCAAAAGGTTCCCGAAAAAGTATTGGGAGATAATGTGATACTATAGGACTACCCTATTCATATGCCAAAATGTAACTTAAGAAAATAAAAACTAGATTGATTATGGGAGTTGTATGCGGCATACCATCTGCCTGTTCGTTCGTAGTGTATTCTGAACGTTAATGCTAGAAATTGCATTAGTGCTGAAGAACAGAATTTTGTGTCAGATCAGGAGCATATACACAGCAGTAGAGTATTAGCAAGAAAAACATTTAATCAAATGTTCCATTCCTTTTTCAACCACGTAAGAGAAAACAGATGCAGAAAACTGCTGTATTGACTTTTATTACTTCCTACACAATTATGTCATAGTAATAACCTGAGTTGCTGCTGTATATGTTTGTATAAGAGAGAAGGAAACAAAAACATAACAAATACTAACTGAGAGATTAGAACTTAATGCCATTAATATAGTCAACTAACTGGAATTTATTCACGTTTTCACCCGGACCGTAGGGTTTGTCTGTCTTCGTATTAACTCTGTACAGATAATCTTGTTTGTTAACTCTTCCAATGATATGGTTACTTTTCATACAACACGCTACCTCCTTCCATTTACTGAGTATAATTCTTAGTAATCACGTTACACGTATTCACGAAGTAATTTCCTAGAAAATAAATGAAACCCAGTTAAAAGGTCTTCTTGAATAAACGATGGACCATTCTGTAAGCTATCATATAATCTACTGTTCGTTCGTTCATTCGTTTATTACCAGTGTTCCGCTGCTCTGATTTGTCTCAAACCACAGCGATCCTGTTGTAAACATACGGTAAGCCCCTTCTGTATGCTTACAACTGCATCATTACGGTTGAGACATATTTCATTGATCACTGAAGCACCTCCTCTTTCACTTACTCAAGTTTATAATCGGAAGCTAAGCTCTGCAAATAATGCTGTAAGAAATAAGCTTTACAACAGTTCTCTATGCGGTTATAAGGAGAGACGTAAAGTGTCTGATCATTTGAACACTAAGAGTGATCACTGAATGTTATGTTTAAATGCCTAAACCAGGATTGCATCCTTCATGGGCGATTAAGACTAATGCAGTGCTTATAGGTTACCTTTTGCTTATAAGGAGTGCATGGAGGGGGTAAACAGTCGTAGGCCCAAAAGGTTTCGCGGCGTGCGGTTGGTTGGCGAGACGGGTTATAGGAACTGTGCAGTATATGTAATGAAGTTTTGTAGCAAAAGTTATAAATATAAACATTTAAAAAGAAAAGTAAATTACTAACGCGTATCAAACAAGGTGACACAACAATTTTCTCCCTTAGTTATTTAAGTATTTCTGACATCATCTTAAGCAAAATTAGTCATCATTTCATACCGTAGCCCCTCTGAGAAATTGTGTTAATTTCTTGACGAAAAATATTTTTATTTTCGTATGGATTTCTGCACTTATTTTGTAATAATTCTCTTTTAAAGCCCCCAGAGATAAAAGTCGTGGGAATTTAAATAAGAGCAAAAGGGTACTTCAAATATTTGGCATTTCCATACCGGATGACATTCAAATTCTCTTTCTTTGTATAATATCAGAGTATTTAGGATTATATGAATCATATGTTATTTATTCTTTACTTAAGGAATATACTCATATTTACAGCACTTTTGTTATCCTTGACAGAAAGGTATTCTATTTAAGGTGTATTGGAGGGTGAAATTTTAGGGCTAAGTATTTTCTGTTCAAGGCCTCACTTCCTTTTTAGTTGACGGTCCATTTGCTTTCCAATAGCGATGAGTGTTCCTTAGTATTTACATAGACTTCCTTACTTAATGAAAGGTGGGAGGGAGTTCCTCCTGCAGTCTAGTTTTGTCAGCCTCGGATCTGATTGAAGTGTAAGGAGAACTTTCCCTTATGTTTAAATTCCACATACACCAATTTAACAAACACTTTAACAATTAGAGAGAAAATTAATGCATTCGCCTCCAGTCCAAACCTATCATTGAAAACCAATTTGTTTCTCGAAAGGAGTATTGGTCACTAGAATAACGTAAACTCTGATCGAATGCTACATTAGTGTTACAGGAATACAGTACTTGGTAAACTGTTTAATAACAAGAATGAAAATGAGAAGCACAAATACATTATAACCAACAAAACTGAAATTCGTCTTATGAGAAAAATATACGACTTCAAATTAAAGTAACATTTGCTGCAAGATGATTTTCCTTACACCCTTAATGATCTCTGTTCTTTATCTTCTTGAACATTTCCCACATTTATCAAAATTTAGTGTTCGTAAGCTTCTTTAACCGTGCATATGAACTAATGTAATTTTTCTCCATGAAATTATTGAATTTATATGTTTTCTTGAACACCTGAAATTCAACATTGGACCAAAATTTCATACTGCATTCATATTCATCCTCTGAAATTATTGAAGCGAGAACTCCTCAATTAAGTAAGAGTAGTGTCAGCATGTGGTGGTTGATAAAGATGAAATAGGGTTGTGCAAAGAAAAATATATGACATCGGCACAAGAATCTCTTTTCATAAGTGTTTCACTTTGACGGTCCCCGGATTCATTTGAGCATCACTTCACCCATTTCATTCATCGCCCGATATGACTTAACGTTGAAGGACGTAAATTACATAAAAAAACGTTGCTAGTCTTAAATTCGCAGAGAGGAGACTAGGGGAGATGAATACTTATAAAGTATCTATTAATACAACTTGCAAATCTATTTGAGATTAAAGGTATGTTAAACTGGATATAAAGCATCAAAACTTAAAGCACAATTTTTATGTCCAAAACAATTTAGAAGTGTCTTACGCGTCCCAATTTGGCTTCATTGACACCTTTACACATTACACCAATTAATTCTGCAGCACTTCCTGATTCTAAGGACTAGAAAAATAAAAGCAGCCTATTCAGCTATGGACAAAACATGAAATTTGTCTGACAGAGGTTTATTAACTTTGAGAAATGCTTCGGTTAACATTGTTTATTAACTATATGGTGGACTCAATTTAATGTAACATCTTTCTTATATCTAGTGTAGATCAGAGCTGTGAGTAAACACCGTTGCTAACGAGCTCAATTAGGTGCCTGTACATTGTGTGAAGGTGTAAATAAGCCACTGATTGCATGTTGTCCCATCAAACTATGTATCCTTTATTGCATGACTGTTGTGTTTGTCTTTACTGCCTGATGATTTCAGGAAATGCCAGAGGTGTGTGGTGGGTTGCGGCTAGGTGGTGGGTGGCGTTTTGTGAATGTTTCTATCTGGCGTCGCTACGGTAGCTAGTCCGGTGTGCCACCTCCGTGTGGTGCGACATTAGGGAGTGAGGGATCCTGAGAAGGGTATGCCCGTGGCGTCTGAGTCATTCTATCAACGATCGTTAGGAACCCCGTTCATGTTTGCGCCCATCGTCATCCTAATTTGGTCGCGCTAGGGGCTCTCCTCTCATCCGTCCTTACCGAGGGCGGCAGGAGAAATACAAAAGCTCCTAAGAATACATGTGTTATGCATGTTACCTTTGCCAATAAGTAACTTATATACATATACCAGAACTAGTACTATACTGCGAGAGAAAAATTTTCCTTACTTCTGTTGCTCTGTTGTTCGAAAAAAGTAAAGAATGGGGGAAAAGGCTTTGGTTCCTAGAATTGTAATCATATGTTCTGTTTGAAACACGAACATTTGCTACATGTGTATTGACTTGGTCCCCTTAATACCTCAGGAGTGCATTTGTGGTTAAAGCAGTAGAGTTCGCTAGATTTGAGGGAGCGATTGTACAAGCTATACTGAATTAAGTACCGTTGCTTGTTCCAGCTTAGGGCGCTGATGACCGCCATAGCTGAGCGCCCTTTTACACATCATCATCATCATCATCATCATCATGTTCCAGCTTTTACGAATATATTGACTGCAAGCAATTTTTGTACTCGATATTTATCACGTTGTTATCACCCTGGCGATAGATTAGTGTAAAACCTGACTTAAGCTAATATACATTTTAAAAGAAGTTGAATAGATTTTGCTCTACATCCTCTTTGTAAAACTTATATGTTTCAGACAATTCTCCATTAAAGTTTCAACACCGTCGCAATATCTGAGGACGTCAGATACTGATTTCCTTCATTGGTCTAGTCATTGACCTAATCCTATGCGAGATGGCTACGATAGATAGCAAGTGTGTTACATGAAGTATTGGCATATATGTGAGAAAACGGTAGAAAAAATTACTAACTATAAGAGATATAGTTAATGAAGAGGATACGTTGCACCTCGATCCGCAATTGAATTTTTTGTGCATACTCTCAAGAGGAATGGAAGAGAGGAAGGAACTGCAGGAGACGCATAAGCGACGTAAGCGCCAGAGACCTGCAGAGTTCTCTTTGAGTTACTGGCTTGAAGGCGTTCGTTAAGACCACCCTAGCCACCGTAGGGTATCTCAAAAGCTTACATCCAGCGGGAACTGGAGAGAGCTGGATCCAGCGGGAGGCTCGAACGGCCACCTTGTAGCGGAGCAGAGGAAAACTTAAAAGATGCAAACCTGTACGCAATCTGCTCGACGTCAATCCACATACAGCGCCGGAGTCGTCCGGTAATATGAAAGAGGAAGATAAGCTGAAACGAAATGGTGAAAAAGGTCATCCATGGTAGAAGAAAACCCTCCAGCATTCGTCTATATAAAATCACCGAAACACTTGGTCCGACTGAGTGGTCAAGATGGATAGAACCTTAGACCTTTCGAATGGGAGTCTCACGCGTTTCTCGCTCGGTTTTTCAACTAGAGAAACTTTTCAAAAGTATATAGTATCCACAATTCCTTGATGCGTGAAGGACCTTCCAGTAGATGAGATAGAAGCTTTAGAAATAGCGAAGCTACTTGAAGCTTTTCAGAGGGCTATTTTACAAACTGATCACAACTATGATGCAAACAATTTGAATAACATTACCATTTGTGGTACCCAGTAATAGGAATTTTACGCTATGCACAGCGTTTCGTAACACATTATTGTGTCAGGAGATAGAAATTACATGTGATAAATTAAGTTTGTTTTGCAAAATGTGGAGTTTTCGGTTCTCAGTATCATCTTACGTGGGGAGATGAGAACACGCACGCCTGTAGGCAAACGTATTTACAAGAGCGATTTGCTAACAACTCACATAACGTTTAGTTTCTTTTAGAAGCGCTTTGTGTTTGGTAGTAAGCACACTTTCATATAGCATGATGCCAGTTAATGTATTAGTTATTAGCTAGAGCGTACCGTCAACTTGACTGAAAAGCAACGCGAGACCGACTTTCCACCTGTTACCCATTGAACATTTTTGGAGAATAGGTTTCCTATTCTATCGGAAGAGATGACTGGCAAACACCAGCCTTAAATCTGGAACACTGATTTGCTTACACCTGCTCTCGTTAAAGTATAGCAAATGCATGAGTTTGAAAAACAAACCTGTCCACTGCTAGGTTACCTGAAAAAGTAAAACGAAGGAGGCGGGGTAAGCTACTATGTGACGTCATCAGTATGTAACAAACAAATTTGGGCATCGCTACCCTAGAATGAAGCAGTCTACTTCGCAACTGGCCTCTGTTATCATGACTGTTTCGACATGAGGGGCATCGCGTATTCTGCCTATGGATATCAGATATTGCATTGTAAATAATTTAATTTTAAGCACATTCTTCTGGATGGAGCTGAGTTCTATTAGTGGTTTATAGCGAACATCTACACGTCTTCCTTTCAGTGTATCTTAACTGAATCGTTAAATTATCCATGTGAAACGAAATGAAATGAAATGTGTAGTGTTTGAAGCTCGCTTTTACTACATACGGCACTGATGAAACATGAGAAGATGATGGAGCACTAGTGGAAGGGGATGGAGGGAACCCCCCCCCCCTCCCGAGCACCGTGTTGTCCACTACAAATATCACTTTGCGGTCGCTAGGAATCGAACCCGGGCCACATTGGTGAGAGTGTGAAGCGAGCTGTTACAAAGTGGGACCTAAAATAATGCTTTAAGCTATGTTGGCTTGAGAACTCAATATGCAATTCCAGTATGATTTTTGATAATTTTCCGAATGCTTTCTATTCTCTTAATATTCCGTTTGTCTCGATTTCACTACCATGGTTGAATAGCATGTTGCAAACACTTTTTAACGGTCCATCAAAATCCATGTGCGACCATATACTTACAGAATTGCATCTCTCAGTTCTATGACATATGCTTGTAGGAGTGGATTGGCAATTAGTGGCAGTAAAGGGAATTCCTCCTCCTAATGGATTTTTAACATGTATATTGGAAACCGAGTTTTTCTCACTATGACCTGTACATCCAGCTGACGCTCAGCCTTAATATTCATAAAAATGCTCGATGGTCCTCCGGAAACTGAATGGGAAAATACATGAAACAAGAGTACAGAAAGCTCACATTCACAACACTTTGAATGTGCTGGCTTTTAGAGTGAAGTTTCATAACAAAGTTGTTTGCAACGCAAGGAGATGTCTAGACGTTCCCTAAAATAGAATTTTGAATGATAAAAATAGAAAAGGTATAAAATCCTTCGGCAACACTTCAAGAAACAGCAACTTTTCTTGGCTAACAATGGCGGTTAACTTTACGTTATAATTTGCTATAGTACCCAATTTTAATAAAATTCTGCTGCTCTCCTGGTTATGTAACTAAACAGAAATTTTGGAATTAATTAATATTATGCTGCTGAAAACGTTTTAACAATGAGTATCTTTAGTTATATTTTAGTAAAAATGGCATAACACATATTTGTATTCATATCCTCAACTCCAGCACACTCACGTCCCGCTTTAGATCCATGCTAATGAAAAGAGCTCAGCTTTGGCCTACTTCAGAGGCCAAATAAGCATCTGTTCCTATTTAAAATGACACTAAGAGAGATGTGGCATTCGCAAAGTTTGCAAACTGTTATTTGTATAAGCTATGTGTTATAGTTTGTGAAAGTGGTATTTAAAGAAAGCCATAAGCGTGTGGGGTTATAAAAGTTTTGTGTCCCTGGCTAAGACACTTTTAGTATTATCTAAAAGATGGGTATGGTATATAAACATGCAGGAAATGGAATACGACTGCAGACCAAGTTCATTAATGCAGCTAACAATGAAACAAAAACTGGGTGGTGTAGGAAAATTGAGTATGAAACAGAGAACGAAAATAGCATGGCTTTGGTGGAAGGGTAGAAAGTTAGATTCTTATAATGGAGGTAGAGGATTTGCCCAATATGAGGGGAACAGGAAAACTGGACGCATGTTTTGGCAGCATGCATGTAGACGAAGATTGCTAGATAAATGGTTATTACCGAAAGTAATCTTTGACTTCCAAGAGACGGGGGGTTATAAACAGGCAAAAATGGCTAACACTGAACTCAAAGTTGATGGAAATACGCGTCCTGAGATATAGGTATTTGAGTAAACACTATCGAAGTATAATTGATATACTCAAGCATTTGTGTTTTCGTGTGTGTGTGAGAGAGAGAGAGAGACAGACAGACGGATAGACAGACAGACAGACAGACAGACAGACAGAGGGGGAAAGGGTAGGCTAGCAGGGATTCTCGGTTATTTTGAAATGTCTGGTTTTGAAGGTGACCGGAGATGCAAAAATGCAGTGGCGATGTGTATCGTAGTCGGAAACGTATGCAAAACACCCGTAGAGACAGACATATATGAAGTGACAAAATATTCACCGTAATCCATTCACTTTGAATAATAAATGTGGCACAAGAAGCTTGCTGAAACATTACATTGCTCTGCGCTGGCCACACTATTTAATATTACACTCGCCACCTTACTGATCTCAATTGATTTTACAAAAGGCATGTTTGTAGAACTTTTCAAATAAACATGTAATCTCGGCACAGTTATGCAGTTTACACTTGTACTATAAGTATATTTACTTCTGCAGGATATATTCTCACTTTTCTCAATTAAGTACACCTACAACTGAAATGCCGAATTTGGAGCAAAATTGCATATTTAAAATTTCCGTTCTGGTTTTATCATGTTTCTTAATTTTTAAATTTCATAGAAAGAATTCTTAAAAGGTAACAATTGTCGTACTAAGATATTGCATCCCACTGATAGCCAAATTGTGAATCATTTTGGTGTTCCATCAACATAAAGAAATCCTATAGATAGGCACAGCACAATGGGCTGTAAGCCGAGTTCAGCAACAATTATGCATTTGGCCTGAAATAACGAGATAAACATTTATTCGATTATAATTGCTATTGGCAGCTCTCTCACACTGATTTTGCACTGACTGCGTGGATTATATAGCGGTAAGTAATTTGATAGGAGTGAAACTGCTCTCTCCGTTAACGCAATCACTATTTCATGGCAGGAAATATGCTGTTGATGTATTCTTGTATCTCTCTTGAGGTTTAGGAGGGGGTGGACCCAGCTTAAATAATCGGTGGTATGGCATTCTAGATGATGACGGTGAAGGTAGAACCAATCAGTGGGAGGCGTGATTTATACAATTCCTAAAGGTTATTTTACTCCCTTTTTAATTAATATTCCATTATAGACAGTAAAATCTTAGGAATGGAGGATTTTAACAGTAGCATTTAATGGCAGCTACAGTAAAACATCACAGGTGAAACAACAATAGAATAAGTCAGAAAACTACAACATAACGAGATTTGACTGGGATCATGCAAGGAAAGAAGGGAAATTGTGCATTAGAAAAGCACAACCAAAAAGGAAGAAGAAAGGAGGGAGGAACGAAGGGAGGGAGGGAAGCAAGCAGGAAAGGAATGGAGGCTGGAAGGGAGAGAGGGAAGGATGGGAAGAAGAAATAAGAAAAAGCAGCAACAGGGAAGAGGAAAAGGAAATGTAACAGTCCAACTACCGAATCTAGGAGATTGTAATGGAAATTTCGTACTCAAAGCTATAATCGCTGTTTATTATTATAATAATTATTATTATTATTATCATCATTATTATTAATAATAATATTATATATCCTCTCTTCATGTAAATGTCCCTTAAAAATACCTTTTTCTGATAGAGGAATGCAATTTGGCACACAAGTTCGCTGAGGAACAATGAATAAGAGATGCTCTAGGTTTTATTGTGAGATGTATTTAACTATAATTTGTAAAACAGAAACATTCCAATTTTTAGGCGCAAAATAAATATTAAAATATTTTTAGACAGGAAACTAGACACACTATACACAGAGACGCCGGGATATTTTAAAACGTGCATATTTTGTGAAACTTGATTTAAAAGACGGGACTAAATTTTATTTATTTTTAAAGAACCTTTTACCTTAAGTAACAAATTAATAATCAAGTGTATCAATAACTTTAAACCAGTAACGCAAAGTGGATGATATTTGGTGCGAATAATATTTGAATTAAAATACCTACGTCTTTGATATAAGTAATTGTTGTCCTAGTATATCGCCTAAATACGTTCCAATATTCTTTGGGACCGGAAATTCTATGTTAAAATAACTACGTTGTCTTGTACTTGGCAGCAACGCAAATAATAAATAGGTAAATGATTACTACTGTATACAAGGAAACGTTGCTAGTCCCGCTCCGAATTCCCGGAAGAATTAATCAAATGAAATGAATGTTTGCAAACGTCCAATCACTGATTACATAGTGTAACTAACACCTGGGACAAAAGTCTAGTTACACCAGTTATTGTTTAGCACTGTAATTTTCAAGCCGATCACAGGTTTTACTTATTTTATGAGCTAAGCAAAGGCTAGCTTGATTTTTTAATCAAGTCCCAAGCGAAATTTAAAAAATGACATGGTTTCACTTAAATGTATAATACTCAACGAAGTGCAGGGGAACGTAAATACGGGAAGAAACATACACTTAGAATTAGGTACGATGTCATGGGGAAACTGTACTGTTAAATAATTTAGTTGAAAAAAAAACTTAAATGAGATGCAAAAATTATTTAAGTGTAAGTGAAGTGTAATAATAGGATACTCTTAAAATGGTAAGGTTTCACTTTTCTACAGAAAATAATGCGCTTTAGTCACAAGCCAGACCGGTGCCAGCAGTCACGTCCTTCAAGGCAAAACCTGACAACATATTTTGCGGATACTTGCATTAGTTTTCAAGTAAAATACAAAGGTTTAAAAAGCATAAAATGAGAGCAAATGTATATAATACAAAAATCTATCTAATAGTGTTTATTAGATATTACCCGGAAAATGGATTCTATATTACATCTTAAACGGTTTTATTCCTTCTATTTGATGAATTTAACAATGTCGTTATAGTACGGGTGCTCTTAACAGTGGTATACATAATTCAGCTTACCGCAGCTTTTAGTAAAGTAACCAATCTGAACTTTTAAATTCTATATTTAAAGTGTTTACCTTGTCCACCAAACAGGAGCAGAAAAATTGAAAACATTGTTTCTCGAGTGCATTAATCTGAATACCAATAGAGGAACATGAACCCTTTGAGCCACACGATAGGAATAAGCGTGTATTACAAGTTCACAATGTCAGTATGCAAAACAATGGCCAGCGACATGTTTACACGACCGCAGGCAGGCGATATGCGCCGCTCCCGAACACCAAGTATTTATTGACGGCAATAATTCATTGCTAGCTGCAGGAGGGGAGAAGCCAGCTAGCCTTGACTGGTGCGGTCGTGCAGAATAATATGGAGCTTTCATATCATGTAGCATAGCAAACACACCCTTCACTCACCAGTACTACACCCTGAGCATTTTAACTTCACCGTTTCTGCTTACAAGGCATATACACCCCCTCCCCATTCATTGCATTTTCTGTAGCGTGGTTTACGCTACTTGTACATTCATGCGCATGGAAATCTGATCAACAAGATCTCCTTCTGTGGATCATAATCTGTCAGTTGCCAATAGAGAGATTAGAGATGGCCTATTATATCCCATGAAGGGCAATGGCCTCCTATACTTCGGGTAGCCGTCCAGATCTCAAAATATGCCTTCCTCATTGGAGCACTTGTTGTTGTGACAAACTTTAAAATTAGGGTTTGATTTCTGAAGAAGAAAGCATTTTAAATCACTTTTCTCAGATGTGGCATACGCCTAAAATGTATGAAGTAACAATATATTAATTCCAGGCCTATATGTAACTAAGAGAAATGGCGCCGCCAGCGATGATGTTTCGTTTGATTCTGTAGTAGTGCTTAGCGTACACCAGTCAACGAAGCGATTATATGCTATACCATAACGCTTTCTCAGTTTTTGATAGTAATTCGAAAAATTCCAGAATTTCGTACGGTTATTACAATTTGCTTTTGTCCACATTTGTACAGTCCGGTGCACGGAAATTTTCCAAAGCTGTTGGTATCTTTTGGGCTGTTACTTTATATAATGTTGGAATAACCGTTTACCATTCGTGTTTTACACCAGCCCTGGCTGTGCCAAACCCTTAATAGTTTACATCGAAATCCAATAACACAAGCAATGAGCGATGAACAAGGCGTTTAGCCGAGGTACGTAGTGCATGGGGAGGGTTAAGGAGAAATTTAACCTTAGTGGAACGATTGTCAACACCACCACCTTGCTGTGTCCGTCGCTCATTGGTTTGATGTCATAAGTTGGGAACCGGGGAGAAGGACATGGGTGAGTGTTGAGGAATAGGGGCTCGTGGATTAATTACTAGAATATTATAATATATCCTTATGTTTGTATACGTGACAAAAATAACTTTAGTATGCTCGGTATATTTTGTGTAGATAGAGAGTTAGTTGCAGCTTAAAATTATTTTGTACTGAAATGAGATGATTCGAAATAAATATGCGCAATGTGGAGTTCAAGTTGATACACTCAATAAAACAGACAAATCTGTCCCATCTCTCATTCCCTTACCAACAAAACTGCACAAACCTGGGAAGGTTCATTATCCGAAGAGGATGGGCAATCTGCTCCTGTCCTCAATAACCGCTGATGAAATAATCAAAGTTCGATGAATTATATGTTTCAACGTAGCTTAAACGTCTGGGCTTCTGGTTCACCTCCGCCATCGTGAAACAAAGGGCAGGCGTACGCCTCTCTATCGGTGACAAGGGTTTGAACTGAGGGCGCGGTGCCATTCACCTACCAACCAAATATATCAGAAAGTTTCCGTGCACCGGACTGTACCTGCTACATTTTTTGACTCAGGACACAGATAAACAAATAATGATTCAGATCAAAGACAGTACAAGACTGCTCAAACAAGGAAAAGGCATTACGATAAATTTAAGTATGAGTTTTTGAACTGTGAACAAATAATGCATACATGATAAGAAACAAATAATGCAAAAATAAATAATGGAATTTTTAAGTTAAGCAAACAAATTAGATTTATTAGACACGGGTAAATAACCAAGTTTGTGTCAATGGAGTGGCATAAAGTGAGATAAAGAATCGTGTGCTTTATGTTAAAACTCTAACTTCGGTTATATCAGTCTAAAACAACACTATTCAAAACCTTTTATAACCTTTATATATTCTTTCTTACCGAAGTAGCAGGTTTGTAAAAAAAATTAAATTTATAAATGTGCGATACGCAATTCATCGCTGGCCCTACAGAACTGGATTTATCCCCTCTTCCAGATCACATTTTCAAATAGCGGAATGCAAATTAAAATCAAGTACCGATTAATATGGACACGGTAGTACCTTATGCTGAAATTACAAGATTATGTATTTTTAGACCACTGATATAAAATAATCATATGCAATGAAAGTTAAGACATAAAACTGTAAATGTTCACGTCTCTGTGACAAAGGTATCCGTTACTTTAATTTACACATTTGTCAATGCGTCATATTGTTTTATTGTTTCACTTTTTCTTTGAGTGGCTTAAAATATTGATTAAGTCCTTATTTCTTTATATGCTTCAGATTTTCATAACATATTTGTTCTTGTAATCTACCAAAAAGTACAAAAATAAAAAAATATTTAAAAAACAAATCGATTATTTTATCCTCTAGTTGATAGTGTTTCAAGACTTCAGATACATCAAAAGGATTTGTTGTGCATCTTGGTTAGTTACTTTTAAAGCCCAATGAGGTGTAGATGAGAAATTGCATCACAAGAGACAAGATACAGTTTTGCGTTATTAATCTTAGCCACCCGCTCGACTGTCTCCAAAGCGGCCCGTGTTCGATCCCAGGCACCCGCGTGTGAGATTGTGGTGGGCAACCCGGCACTGGGGCGAGTTTTCTTCGGGATATCCGGTTTCTCCGCCATTATTCCACCAATCGCTGCATCATCCTTCCTATCATTCATTTCACCCTCATACTATCATACATTTCTCTTACCCTCACACAAGGCATCGGGCTGATCACCCATCCTGGTTCCTAACAGATCCAAAGCTTCAGTTCCTCAAACCCGACTTTAACTAATAGAGGAACAATAATCCTCTACCACCGCGAAAAGGGTATCCTAGTGATAAGGTGAAGAAGAAGAATCTTAATCACACACCATACAATTTTGCGTTATTAATCTTAGAGGTAAAAAATTGGGATACCACATGTGAGATAAGCTCAAACTTATAAAACAGGCAAAATGAAAATAAAAAATATTAAAAGATCTCAGAAGAGGACAAATGCTTCAAAATGACCATAATTAGGTCCTTCACAGCAAGACAGTAATTGCAAATTTCATTTGCTTTGTTGCAAAGTATTTCCGATTGGGTCATAGCTATATGATTAAGCAGAAATATACCTTAACATACAAATATCTAGTTAGTTGTTTTCTTCTTTCTTCCGAATGAATATCTCGACATAAAGTAACGTTTTTTATTGTTTTTATTGGAATAATAATGTTAATTTTTCGTCAAAGTTTTCCGCCATAATCATAAAGTAAGGTTTTGGCTCTAAATTTAATATAAAAGCTGGCTCGAATATTTAACCGAAAATAGATCGTTATTTATTACAATAAATAACTGCAGCATAAATAAATGTATTCTAATGGTATCTCACTTTGTTTCTTGTTTCATTTCAGAAGGGAACAATAAATCTCGTGTTATCTGTACATAAACTTTCGGATAATTCTATAGGTTATATATGAGCTGTGACCCAAACTGAATTTCTGCAAAAACTCCCTGTTGAATATCCTCTCTTTTCACAAAGTCTCACAAATTTTCGGATATTCCAAGATATCCCTAAGTGATTCAACTCCTCTTTGAAATGTATTATGTAAGCATAAAAGCAACCTTGTATTTCATTATTAGTTATTTCTCTTGGAATAGTTCAGACTAATGTGAAACAGCTAAGCTATGATATAGCAAAGGTTGAAGGAATTCCATATTCTTTGTCACGTTCAAGAGTTCCCGAGTTCGAATCTCGGTCAGGGTGACTTACCTGGATAAGGTTCTTTCCGGGGTTTTCCCTCATCCTTCAAGACGAATGTTGGGTAACTCTAAGCTCCATGGCCCCTGGGCTCATTTGAGCATCATTTCACCCAATTCATTTACCGTCCGATATGACTTAACGTTGGAGAAAAAAAGAAAAAAAAACATATTCCTTATCATTAGAATGGTACAAGTCAGATTAAACTTCTCCCTATCTTCCACCTATTTAAAATAGAATCTGCAAAACTCAGATGACTGCATTCATACTTTCTTTATTTCTTTTTTGTAATTTACGTCCTCCAACGTAAAGTCATATTGGACGATGAATGGAATGGGTGAAATGATGCTCAAATGAGCCCAGGGTCCATAGAGCTTAGAGTTACCCTATATTCGTCTTTCAGGATAAGGGAAAACCCTGGACAGTACCTTATCAAGGTGACTCACCTTGACCGAGATTCGAACTCGGGACCTCTTGAACGTGAGGCTACCGAGGCGGGCTGCATTGATACTGATAGGATTAAGTGGTGATTGAATACAGCTCCAGTAAGGGCAATCAAGGAGGCCAAATATACCTTATTTAAAGTTAAACCTTTAACATTTTAAAAATCGCAACTTCACATGTTACGATAAATAAATACAAACATGTAAGGCACGATTGCTTTACTTGGAACTTGTGCTCCACTGACCACAATTCCACAGTTTCCAGAATGTCAGACTACTATGCTTGCTCCGTTGCCGCACTCTACTATGTGATACACCTCTATAGCCACCTAAATAGAAGGAGGAAAGGTCCTCTGTAGGTTTCTGAAAATTCGTTGAAGTAGTTCGAACACTTCTCATGTTCCTTCCAGCACTCTCCTGTTGTGTTACCAAAATGAATATGTTCTAAGGTTTAACAGAGATCGCATTCATGATCAAAAGTTTCATGGCAGGTCTTGGTTTACGGCTCGAGCTTTATGGCTCTAGTTTTATGGGTTGAGTCACCTTTGTCACTAATCACAGGACAACTAGCCATGTGTTCAAAGGAAGGATTAGGCGCAATGGAGTCTACTGTGCGGAAGAGATTATCAAAGACCCAAAGCAGTAGGGTATTCATTTCTGTTGGAAGTATACTTTACGCAACTGGTTGGAGTTTGCCGGGACCTTTAATATAAGTAACTATCATCTAAACAACATTGAAGAGCAATTTTTTGAAAGAAAGACCCGGAATAGGACGGTACCTGTTCCGCTATGTGTCATATTTATGTTAATACCATAATCCACAATGAAGGTTTTCTTTTTTCGTAATTTACGTCCTCCAACGTTAAGTTATATCGTACGATGAATGAAATGGGTGAAATGATACTCAGATGAGCCCGGGGTGCATGGAGCTTAGAGTTACCCTACATTCGTCTTCCAGGATAAGAGAAAACCCCTAAAAAACCTTAAAACTCACCCTGACCGAATTTCGAACTCGGAACCTCTTGAACGTGAGGCAAACACGCTACCATCTACGCTACCGAGGCGGGCTGCAATGAAGTTAATGAGTCGTTACTAACAAATACTTTTAAAGATATTGCACGCCTATTTTGACACCAGTGCAGGTACTGTTAATCTACTATTCGAAATATTTTTTTCCAAACATTAAATTTAGGTACTCCTCTTTAATTGCATCCATTTTTCACGGAATGTGAGACATCTTTTTGTAATCAATTTATACATAACTGCATTTTAGAAAAAAAAACCGATATGGAATAGTCAAAGTAAATTCTGAGCAAAGCTATGTAGCCTGCAAAGAAAAGCTACATATTGGCAATGTCCATTTATTTCTAATTGTTTTTAAATAAATTAGCAACTTCATACAAAGATACAACATACAACACGGTTAATAACTTTAAATTCAGCCAAGTTAAGAACTCTGTTTTAAGCTGCAATCACACAAATGCACTATTTACGTACTTCTATGTAATAAAGAATTTATGAATTATATCTGCTCTCAGTGCAAGGTAATTCAACTAGTCCTTCGCTAGTAAATATCAAGCTTACTAACATTAAACAACCAAACATTTCAACAGGGGCAAATCAAACCCATCCCCACTTATTGCCAAAAGAAGAAACATCAAGTTGTGATTTGGACCACCTTTTACAGTTGTACCTCTGATCTTTCAATCTTTAAATAATTCAAACAACATTCTCTAAGCTGTTACATATAAATAGTGTAACCAACATATTTTGTACCCCAAATAAATGATCATATGTGATAACTAGGCTTTAAACAAGTTTGAAGTTTGAGTGAAAAATAGTTGCGCGCCTGCAGGGTTTCACTATAACGTCCCCTTTTTACAAGCACTGCGAACCACTTAAAAACTAAGTAGGGCTGGAGGCCACTTACTGTCACCTCTCCTATTGCTTATAAATTATGTACTACTATAATAGCAGTTAAGGTCATGTCGAAGCCTAGTGATAAACAATGACTTTCGTTAGGGCGACTTAAATTGGTAATGTTTTAAAATGTATACCCAATGCACTTTTAATGTACTTTTGGAATACCATTTTAATGCGAGTAGTCGCGTCTGCCTCATGTTCAAGAGGTCCCGAGTTCGAATCTCGGTGATGTGTAGTGTTTAATGTGTAGTGTTTAACGCCCGCTTTTACTACATACGGCACCGCAGGCGGTGACACCGATGATATATGAGATGAAGATAGAACACCGGTGGAATGAGATGGCGGGGGAAACCGGAGGTCCCGGAGAAAACCCGCCCCAACGCCATGTTGTCCACCACAAATCTCACTTTGCGGTCGCCTGGGATCGAACCCGGGCCGCCTTGGTGAGAGCCAAGCGGTCTAACCACTGAGCCACGGCGTGGCCTGAATCTCGGTGAGGATGAGTTATTTGAATAAGGGGTTTTTCGGGGTTTCCCTTATGAATGTCGTATAACTCTGAGCTCTATGGATCCTGGGCTCATTTGAGCACCATTTTGCTCATTTCATTCATCATCCGATGACAGCGTTTGAGGACGCAAATAAAAAAGAATGCGTGTGGTAAATATTGTGACTTTGTGGGTTCGTGAAATGAAAAGTCCAATTTCACCACTCAAAAATGTTCTTTATTTCCACCGACTTACAGTTAAACTCTTGCCAATTACACAGAATTACTTGCTGCACACAATTACAATTCACCAGTTCGTCCGTTACAATTTCACTTGTACTCGCGATTACATAAACTCCGATGCACATACCAGTTACGTACAGTCTTCCGTTGCACAATCTTCTCGTTCATTAACACGTCACTGACTAACTCTTACACCAAGAACTGCGACTGTCTCCTCACTCACACTCACTAACCAACTGACTGACTCTGACTGTCTGCAACCCCCCTTTATATAGGAATATCGCCGCCTTCCAGTGTCCGCGAGAATGTTCCAGTAAAAGAATGATCGAGAACCAGGTGTAAGGGAAACAGACGGCACAGTCATGTTTTTCCTCCGTCACCACCGCCTGTCACCACTATAAGACAAACGAGGGGAGGGCGTAGCTAACACGGACCTCCCTCGTCTCCCGCTCTCAGCTGCTTTCATAGGGTGTTCCAGCGCTCGCGTTACACTGCTCCCTCCTCAAAGCTGTTCGCCCCGAACAGCCCCATCGTAGCGTGCGAGGCGGTCCAGGTGTACCACCAGCATCTGCTCGGAGTCTCAGCCAGAAGTAGCGCTGCCGTAGTTTGTGAATCATTCGGTTCGCTCCCAGGTGTCCTCCTGAAGTACCGGCTTGCACTTCCTCCAAGACTTCCGGGACCTTGCTCCGGGGAAGTACCAACTGTTCTCTCTGCGCCTTCCCATCGGGTGACTCCCATACCCGGAACAGCACGCCCTCTCTGGTCTTCAACGAGTCCCATTGGGCCCAGTACGACTTGTAGGTGGCGCTCCTCGGTGCGATGTCCACCCAGGTTGGTCTCGTCCCTGCGTCCATTTCCCTCAAGAGTGGCCCCAAGTCTGCGTCCGCCAGCTGCTCCCTCCTCAGGCCTGCGCTATCCCAGCCTTCAGCAGGCACTGCCACAACTACTCGGACTGCTGCGGCACGCTCCTTCTCTTCCACTCTTGTGCGCTCATGGCCGTCCTGGATCTGCGATAGGACACCTCCAATGTAATGGTCGCTAGCGTCGGTGTCCACAATGAAGGCGCCACCCGGTTGTGGGAAACCCAAAATAGGAGCACTGCACAGGGTCCCCTTCGGGTGCTGGAAAGCGTCTTCGGCGTCCTCCGTCCACACATAAGGCCGGTTTTCCTCCGTCAGGCGGGTGAGGGGTTTTGCGATGTTGTCGGCCTTTTCCTCTAAATCATTAAGGCGGTCGTCTACTTGACCCATCCGCTTGCCCAGATTTGTGACATCATCCCTCACGCCGGCCAACCGTTCCTCAAACTTGGCGGCGAGGACCTCGTTCGCCTCCCTCATCTCCGTTGTCAGTTCGGCCATCTTTGAGGTCATTGTCGTGGCCAAGTTGTTGTTAGCCGTTTCCGTCTTCGCTGTTAATTCGGCCTTCATTTCTTCCATCTTCCCTATGATGTTGTCGTTGGCCGCTTCTGTTTTTGCAGCGAGGTTTTCATTTGCCGTCTTCATTTCTGTCAGTTCCGCCTCCATTTCCATCATCTTCTCCAAAATTTTCTCCAATGCCGCGTCCATGGTTTTAATGTTCGGTGATGTTATCTTCCCGCTTCCTGACACCAGTGTGACTTTGTGGGTTCGTGAAATGAAAAGTCCAATTTCACCACTCAAAAATGTTCTTTATTTCCACCGACTTACAGTTAAACTCTTGCCAATTACACAGAATTACTTGCTGCACACAATTACAATTCACCAGTTCGTCCGTTACAATTTCACTTGTACTCGCGATTACATAAACTCCGATGCACATACCAGTTACGTACAGTCTTCCGTTGCACAATCTTCTCGTTCATTAACACGTCACTGACTAACTCTTACACCAAGAACTGCGACTGTCTCCTCACTCACACTCACTAACCAACTGACTGACTCTGACTGTCTGCAACCCCCCTTTATATAGGAATATCGCCGCCTTCCAGTGTCCGCGAGAATGTTCCAGTAAAAGAATGATCGAGAACCAGGTGTAAGGGAAACAGACGGCACAGTCATGTTTTTCCTCCGTCACCACCGCCTGTCACCACTATAAGACAAACGAGGGGAGGGCGTAGCTAACACGGACCTCCCTCGTCTCCCGCTCTCAGCTGCTTTCATAGGGTGTTCCAGCGCTCGCGTTACAATATATAAAAATAACGTACAGTTATCTTCCTAAGCATAATTCATATGGGTTTTTAAATTTATCTGTATGTGCTAATGTATTGGAAACGGTAATGGTACATACCACGTAGATGTCCCCGAACCCCGGACACAGTATTTACCACACGTACAGGACTAATAGTAATTCGCGTGCTCCCAAATAATGACACCGACCAGGCTCTCGACCGTGCGTAGCGATTGATTTTCCTCCTTGGTTGGTTCTCTCCACTAAACACATGCTGTACAACGGCCGATACGTTTGAAATAGCCCACGCTGTATTGGAAATTAAGAATTGGCTGGCCACAAAGGAACTACATATATATTTCCTTAAAATACTCTATTGAATGTGAGATAGTGATTGCCTTAAATTTCAGTGGCTGAATGACAAAGAAGGCATTTAAATAGCCTGCTAAAGAACGAAACTTATTTTTAGACATAAAGCACCTCTGGAAATTCTATAACTTGTCTATTGTTTGCTAAGCTTGATAACTAATTTGAAAGAAATATAAAAAGTACACTGAAGTTTCAGTATTGTGCAAGCTTACACTGCATTTGTTTAGGACTGCAATACAGAATCCACAGGTCACCAGATCAATAAATATTAAAGCGGAAGCAGGCAGTACATATTTATTACTGCAATTATCGTAAACTGAGTTTTAAGTTATACAGTGGAGGACAACTCGCACATTTAGACCTACATATGTAGATCCATTGTTGATACCAACTCCAGGAGGGTACACGCCACAGAGACTCTTGGAAGTTCCTAAAAACTAGCATCTCACCACTGAAGCTGTCTAGTTTGACAGAGCGGGGGATGGGGGTGGGTAAACGACGCGTCGACCAAGCAGTCCTGGTGCCCATGGCGAGTACTCTTTCCTTTGAGCAGGCAAGGAAACAGAACGGAAGGGAAGGGATTTCTTTTGCACAAATTTTAATACAAGCAATCTCCTGTCTCTGTTTTTAAATAGTCATTGAAACGCCTACGGAAAATGTAAAAATTGACTATCTTCCTCGAAGAGAACCCATAAACTACTTCGTTGCATGACATTTATATTTCAAGAATTTAAAGCGCGAGATCTACTGTATCTAAGTGCACTGTGACTTCTTTGTCCTTATGAAAGATTTTACCACTCCCATGACTATAAAGTATCTTAAAAATGTGTTTATACATTTGCCACTTTTCAGCACAGTTCTAATAAGTTCAGGTCCTAGAGAGATCATATCCGTGGAATATGTTAAAGTATGTGAACATTTACTAATTATTTTTCCCCTTTTGATATATTTATACCTGATACATTCATGATATGCAGTTGCTTTCCTATCAGCAACACATTTAAGCCAAAAATCTCTATTTCATCAGTGGTTTACTATTTAGGTACGATATTCTATTGAACTGTAAGCACAATTTTCTTAATTCCCATTTATTCAATATTTTCACTATGCGAAATTCTCTTTGAGCTACATTTTATAATTTACTAGCTGAAATTTTCATAATAACTTCAGAAATTAGGGATTTAAAGTCCACCTCTGTCACGTAGGTGGTAGCGTTTCTTCCTCAGCCATAATAGATACCGAGTTCGAATATTGGTCAAGGTAAGTTATTTGGATAGACTTTGTTCCAGGGTTTTCCATTATCCTGAAGGATAAATGTCAGGTGACTCTAAGCTCTATGAACGCTGTGCTCATTTGAGCATCACTTTACCGATTTATTTCATGCCCACTATGACAATGTTGGGGAAATTTTATTCCGAAAATAAATAAATAAAAATAAAGTAGGGATTTAAATATTAAATTGAAAAATAAATTCAGCTGGAATAGTTTACGGTTACTCACAGTGAATGAGGTGAACAAATCAATAACATACATGCAACACTTTTTTTCTTAAGCTGATTAAAATTATGAAATAAATGCGTAAGGGGCATTTATTTTATGATATTGAAAAGTGATTATGACTGCGCTGTGGCCGAGCGGCTAACCCACTTGACTCTCATCAAGGCGGCCCATGTTCAATTCTAGGCGACCGCAAAATGAGATTTTTAGTGGACAACACGGCGAGGGGGCACATTTTCTCCAAGATCTCCGGTTTCCCCCACCATCATTCCGCAGATTGCTCCATTACCATCTTTCTTTTCATCCACTTCGCCCTCATTCCGTTCATGTACTTCCCTTACTCTCATTCCAGGGACTGGGATGCTCACTCAACCATGGATTTCTCTCTCTGATTCATAGTTATGATTCCCTCACCAGACCCCTAAAATGCCATTAGGGTTAGAGGACCATAAATGAACAGGGCTGTGCCATATTCCAGGAGAAGAGGAAGAAGATAAGGTTTAGACCTCTTTCTGAAAATGTTCGCTCGTTTCTTTTCTTTTACCCTTTGCTCAAGGGTAACCTCATTTCGTAACCAAACGATGACTGGACCCATTTTGGAGGCAGAGTCACTCATATGGTGGAGTCCGCTATTTCCGATGGTAGGGCGATGATAATGATGATGACGACGAATTGATGATGGTGGTAGTATAGCTGGATTTACAGCTTTTCTCGTAGACTGCGAGCTATTGGCACTTTGCGTGTGCTAGTCAGAGGTGAAGGCTTGAATGGAGCCGAAATACTAAAATCCGAGGGCCAGAATTTGATTCACGCACCACCAGCACGACAGCCGAAAACGAAAATATTAAGATTTTGTGTGCAGTATGAATTTTATGTTCTGAGTACTTGGTGAAGTAAAAGCAATCTAAAGAAAGGAATATATTTTTATTTTGCTGGATGTGCTACCTTAATCACCAAGTTATTATTAATCACAATATCTTCCACTCCCTTCATAGCAGCGTTCGGTTAAAATGTTCATTCTGTAAACGAATCTGTTTTTGAGTCACAAAGGACAAGATGGACAGAGAAGCAGCAGCGAGACACAGACAGTAATCCTATCAAGAGAAGCATTAAGGACGAATCCCTAATGAAATATCCCTGCGATTCTGGCTGAACTGATTTCGGAAATAGAAAACAATCCAATGCTACCTCTGGCCTTATACTGAAACTGTTCGGATAAAGGCAAAATCACATGATGAGCACTTTTTACAGAGCTTCAGCAATTAATTGCGACGGTGAGGTAGAGAATTAGAGTTCCATCCATCAGTGACTAGCGCAGGCAACCCAAGTACTGGCGAAGTTGCTCAAGCTGAAAATTAATCCAAGCCAGTGAACTGGCTTTCAATGCTCAGGTTACCGTAAAATGCAATGCTCTTGATGGTTTGACCATAGTGTATTGGGGCACCGTTTTGCCCTGAGATATTTATTTAAAGTTTGGAATTTCCGACGCATATTCAATTTGCGTTACCTAGATGGACATCAAATGGGGAATACGTTCAGAAGAGCTAATACAGAGCCTCAGCAGTTAGGTAGATTACAACTGCTATTTTAACACCATGTTATGGGTGGCGGCAGTTCTGAGCTCGATGGCACAAAACTGGTTTATTTACTTCATCTTTTCAAGGGAAGACTAAATTGCGAAAATTGCCTAAAGGAGATGCATTGTTACTTCTATGTTCAGTCCCATTATATGGAATATCGTATTTAATTAATTCATATACAAAAATTTTAATTTACTTACAGTTTCAAAAAATACTGAATTTTCTATTTAGTTCTCTGAACGCTGCAACACTTCACAGAAAAATTACAACTCCTGCACATTTTGAAGGAGAAGTTCGACTCCATAAATAGCACCAACTTTATGTATGGTAGATCCTGCGTACTCAAGCCATGTGGTTTCTTTCTTTGAAAATATATATTATTCAAGTTTTGTTTTAATGAATGTTTCCCTGAAAGTATTTTTCTGGTTTTAGATATACGACTCACTTCTCATAAACAACTGAGGGTAGCTGAAGTGGATTGTTATGGTGATAAAAACAACTTCTAAGTGTTGTGCTGATGTTTGTACGTGAGTAATAATTGTTTATATAATAGTTGCTAACAAAACAGTACTCAATGCCTTTAATAATTAAGAAAATATGTTATATTCCTCAATAAACTAGGCCAAAAATGAACAAACATAGTAGCCTTAAAAGATAAGCATCAGCACCCTGTGAAATATTCAGGCTGATAGCCTAGATATATTTTCAGATAATTAGTAAAAGTATTGCAGTTTTAACGTTGAGCGTCAGAACTTTAAATTGCTTATTATTTAGAATTTGCCATGGAAACATATTCCATGCAGTAGGCAGCTCTTTATGGCATAGATGGAGGAACGGTTGTTTTAAGGGGCTCAAAAGAAAACAAGTTAAAATAATCAGAACTCAAGAAACCAGTGTCAAATAATAAAGGGAAGAAATTTCAAAAGCTAAAGTTTCATAAATAACATGCCTGATGTGCTATATTTATATGGCTTTCTTTGCCTGTTCCTCATTAAACTGATACTGACATCTTTATTCTTTAATCTATTTCATGCTAATTATGTTAAAGATTTGTGGAAATAGTTTTATTGCTTATTTCCTTGGCAATAGGGGAATACAGCAGGTGTAACTGACATTAAAACTTTTAAGAGCTTGTATCTATGTGACGAGTTTTGAAAATCAATTTCCTTTGCTTAACTAGAATAATAAAAGCGAATACTAAATATGTAAATGTCCTTAAAACACACAATTGATGTAAATTGTGTGTTTTAAGGACATCTATATATTTAGTATGGGAAACCTTTGTCTATCGCTTACGATTTACCAGGTATGCAATTACCATTGGGAACGAAATGAGTTTCAGATTCTATTCCCAGAAAACTCAACATATGCATTAAATTTTCTAAAAAAAAATTTATATTAAACAGCATCGTTAATTACTTTTGACGCAATCAAGGTTTTCATGAAATAAATGTAATACGTAAAGTTATTTTCGTTCGGGGAAATATTTTTAAAATCTTTGGAGATAATCTTGGAAGACACTGAACTTAAAACGAGGTCTGCTATTCAAATGACTATCGTTTTGGAGTTAGGCTGCTAAACGTCAACCTCCGCCTCCGCACACACACACACACACACACACACACACACACACACACATACACACACACACACACACACACACACACACACACACACACACACAAAGACGTTGCTATAAACATGATTTTCTGGTTTCAAGAAGTTTCAGATTGTATAGTTTTGATGAAATGTCGGTATCCAATTTTTGGGTGCATTGGAATACCTTATCTAACTAGGGTACACGAAGTAGAGGAAGTAAAATTAAGTAACATAAAAGAAAATTAATAAAACCAACACAAAACGAAGCTGAAACAACACAAAGCGATAGTTAGGATGGCTACGGAGGACATTCGGCTCCGAATCCTGTGGTTTATTGTCCCTAAGCCCCAAGTGGAGCATCCCCGAGAGGAAGGATAAGGCGAGAGGAAGCAGAGGCAGCCGAAGGGGTCACCACAGCACCGAGACACCCACCGACTCTTGTACACTGAAAGAGACCACCAGGTGAGAGATGGTGTGAAATGATAATGGAGAAGAAATGGAGGGATAGGAACTACGGGAGATGTAATTAACCTACTCAGCATTCGCCTAGTGACTCGAGAAACCCCGACAAAACCCATGAGTCTGGTGGATTGGCCACGGAAATCGAACGCAGGCCACCCAAATGTGTACCACACAAGAAACCGCTTTAGGCATCCCGCTTGATAACTGATAATTGGTAAACAGAATAACGAAATAAAAATACAAAGGGGAAATTGCAGGGCTTGCTAAGTAGATATTGGAGACACAGAAGGCAATGTAAAAAGTCAGTAACACCTGATTATACTTGAAAAATGACAGGTGTTAAATAATTCACTAATTATACTCATTAAAAACTCCATGCTCAGCCCCAGCTCTTTTGAAATGCACAAAGCAATAGCGAGAGTCACGGAATCAAAGCTGAAATATCGTATCGTTTGTGAACGGAACGAAATAACTTCCGCCTTAAATATTTATACCTTATAAACAGCAAGGTAGACAAGCTACTGGAAGCTGTATTCACAAATGAGATCGGCCACTACTGCCTTGCCGAATTACCAGAAATAAAAACCGGTGAGACAAGGTTGACAAGGTATGTTTGTTCAAATCAGAAATTAAGGTGGCATTGAAAGCTTCTATTATAAATATAGCACATACACAAGTATAATGAACTGGTACCATTACACCACGTAGCATTATTTAATTAGGCCGGAAGAGTATGGGGTATCTGCTCATACGTATTTATGGAGCGTAAATAAGTTATTGCAATACACATACTTATAAAAATAGATATTTATTGGTGGATCAACCACTAAAACAATATTACAAATAAAACCGTCAAACATATAGGATTTTTGTGTTGAATTTTCTAGAAGCAGGGTTTTAAATTTTCATTGCACTCGATTTTTATACTGGACTAAATTAGAGGAGTCGATTTCTAAGGGTATCTGATAATTAATATCTTTACCCTCTCTCTGTCAGTTCCTCAGAAAATGCTCAAACTGTAAGAAATGATTTTCACTATGAACGCTATTAGTCACAGAAGAATGATCATATTTCAGAGCATTTAATCAATTTTCTATGTGAATATTGTCACTTAATGCGCTTCTCATGGCACTTCATTGTGAGATCTAGTTCAATTTTCACGGCTACTTTGTGTTTTCTCGCGACGAAGCAACCCTTACTACCTTCCGCTTCAAGGTACATTGACTTCTCTAATCTCTCGCAGTAGCAACAAGCATGGCCTATCACGTTTATCGCCGCAGTCTCATTTGTAGAACAAACACCTTGTTACCTCACGAACAACATAATAACAACGACTAACCCTCAAGCAGTTTCTTTATATATAATTACGAATGCTTCTGGAATAATCGCGGGAGACGGAACGGAGAAATGTTCAGGAGAATCTTGTTATCCCTAGAGACCGCTTACGTGGGAATGTTACTTCGTCTTCTTATCTCTTTAACCGCCCAGTCAAACTATCATTTTCCTTAACAAAAGCTCTGCTCATAGCCGCGTTAAGGCTGCAGCTGATAAGATTTGCAGTTGTTGAGAAAGGGATTCGACTACATACTTTTAGGAAAATGTGTTTTCAATTGCATTGTTATAGAAAAGATAGTAACTATTAGCACTAAGCTGTTACGGTCTCCCAGTAGGGTCATTATAACCACTCGAATATTCTACATGGTATATCTATAATATGGCTCTACTTACAATGTGAAGGTCCAGATTTTGAATACTCCAGGGCGTTAAGTTACAGCGAAAGGTTTGTCTTGTAGATTTCCCTATTCTCTAAAGACAAATATTGATAACTGTGTAATTTAGGGACTTGTTCCACTTGAGAGCCAACCCAATGTTCTCAGTGACACTTTTTGCAAGATTTGAGTGTAACATTAACACTTTAAAATACTTATAGATAGACAGTAAAATCTAGACCAATTGTTTCGGATGTACGGACGGGTGGAGGTACGTACGGATGGAGTAGACAAAATGCTTCGTACACAAGTATTTGTTTCTGATTTTGTGTAAATATTATGGAAATATATACACATAAGAAACAAAGCAAAATATTATACGTTGATGAATGTAATGCTCAGTTATTACACATATTATAAATGCAAATGTAAACAGTTCCTATGAGATGAAGAAAAATTAAAACCACTATATGAATTTGTAACACTACAAAGGGTTTCTTTCTAATTATATTTAAATACGGATATATTAAAATATATTTCTAAATTAATACACAAATAATTATGCATGATGGCAGGAATTACACAAATAGGTAAGTGGTCAGAAATACTGCAGGGGATGATTCTAATATCAGAACACAGTGAACTTTTAGGACAGTTTGAAGAATTGGAACAGGATTTAGAATAATCTTCATATAAGTGTAGCAAAACGATGTTGAATTATAAGAAAATAAAATTATATGCTACAGAATCCGAATAATTTACAAATATTTTGAGTTCCGAGGAGTCTGAGTATGTTTTTGCAACATTGAAAATGTCAAATATGGTTTCTCTCAACCAATTTCACGTAAATTACAAAACATGCCGTATTAAAATGATGCTATCGTGTTCACACTTTCTTGAAAAGCTTTCAGTGAAAGGAATAGAGCTCCAAATTCATGAATACTTCCAAAGAATACAAAATAAGTATTGTGTGCAAGCGTAATCAATACAACCGGCACTAATCCAAGTGCTATTTTGCAATATATGTAATCACTCCGTCATTGTTTACACTAGCTGCCTTCCACACTGCAAATTAATTCACCAAATGTCAGTACAATTGGCATTACATAACATCTAGGATTTACGCAAACCTGACTTTCAAGGCCAAATTGGTTGAAGGTTGCGTCATGTCCCCTGTAATTTTTCCCACTTTATATTATTTTTTGCTCGTCGCTTTCTATTATACATGTCCGTACTTCTCTTCAAGGATGGTCATGACCACAAGGTGACACGATGTGTTTTGTGCTAAAGTATCTCTGTTCTACAGACATGTAAACACGCCTTTGTTAGTAAGCATAGTATTATAACTTTACCTCGAGTTCCATTTTTATATTAAAAGCCTATGAATGTCGATAAGTTATGACATTATTGATGTCACCATGTCACATTGACATATCATAAATTATCTGTTACCAAAAGAAATAAGGGACCGTAATGCTATGACTACATTTAATACGACCATAGATTTAAAGTAATACTAAAATGTAAATAGATGGAAACAGTGAACGCTTTGTCATCAATGCATAGATAACGAAAACAGGTTGAATGGACGGGACCTCAACATGCAGAATCTGAGTTATAGATTCACAACACTTAGGCCCCTATGGACACGCGTCGGTGCCATCTGGCTATCACGCATAGGAACAGACATATTATTGTCTATTACTAAGGTCTCTATTGAAACGTGACCAACCTTTATGGTATGATGGAGAGATTACACCTGGAAGTCTAACTGTTCACCAATCATAGAACCATGAAGTAACAGATCCGCCGTGATATGACCACGTACCTAGAGCAACAGAAATAGAGAAAAAAATTAATTTAAAAGGATAATGGTTATATAGTACATAATGCTTAAAATACCTTATTGTATTTAAAGTCATATATAAGTTAGAATTCTTTCGTTGCGATGGCAGCAGAGGCTTAAGAAGTTAACTTGTGGTTTTAACAACAACAAAAAAAGCCCGTTTTAAATGAGTTCTACTGAAACATTTCCATAAGTGTAACAAACTTTGTGTATGAAATTAAAAGAGCATAACTATTTACAAAAATAGAAAAGGTATTCCCCCAAATTATAAATAAGAATGCTTTTCACTTCCGTTAAACGGTTCAAGGAAAGATTAATTATTAAGTTTTTGTTTCTGAGTAGATTGTAATCGAATAAATTTGCGTTAAAAATATAACCTTTATTCTTAAATAACCCTCGTAACCTGAATTAATAGTTATCCCCTTTACACTGAGAAATATTTATTGTGCTCTCTCTCTCTCTCTCTCTCTCTCTCTCTCTCTCTCTCTCTCTCTCTCTCTCTCTCTCTCTCTCTCTCTCTCTCCGTAAAAGCAGTGATTCCAATATCCAGTACGTTCCAAATGTCAAAAACACTCAAGTCAGTTATGCTATGGATGCGTATATTCACAACGTTCAAGAAATCATTCCAGGGGGAGTGTTTACACTGTTCTTGATGCACTATAACGTAACCTATGGCGTAATAGCCTGAGCCTACCAATCCGACTGCCGGACTCAAGTCCACAAGACAGAGGTGGGGGATCATCCACCCGATACGGGGAGGAGATGTCAGCACTTTCGGCACCCCCAGCAGGAAATTTGGCCTTCTAGACCAGGGTTCGCTACCCAGCGTAGCTCCTCAATTTTCTCAGGATGTTGAGTGGACAGTGGTCCTATACTCGGGACTTAAAATCCGCACCCCCGGAGGGATGTGATTGATCCCGGGCGCGTTCCGGACACAGGAAACCAAAGAACACGCTCTAACCCACTACGTCACGGAACAGGACCTTGATGTGATATGGTTTAAGCAAATAGTGTAATTAGTAAAGGCAGGAGGCGTGTGGGGTTTCCATAGATATACTGCTCATGTCTGTTTTTACTCGCACATATAAACAACTGCAGGTTGGTACAGCCTAAGCATGACAACCACCTCAGAGAGAGGAAACAAAACAGTCGCGTTATACTACGCCTTGCCCTTATGTCTGCATACACTAGAAAGGCAATGCTTCACTATTTCGCAGAGTACTACGTTACAGTGTTTTCGACGTATGCACATTTGACGGTCATGCTGTACATCTGACGTCATTCATACACTGTATTCAGCTAACTTGTATCACATGCCAGCGCACGCCTTTCCGGCCTATAGTAATTAGTTATTATACTAAAGTCCGTGGCAGTATTAATGAAAAATATGCAAAGAGACAGACATAAATGTGTTTAAAACTAAAAATGTATTTAAAAATATGATTAAGCTTTCTCCCGGAATACGAAGTAGCCCTTTAAAATGCCACATAATAAACCTTAGTCAAGGGTAAGCTTTAAGCATCGAGCACGTCAGAACTAGGTTCCATTCATTGCCCCAAATCGTGGGCGAGAACATTCCCACTTACGGTTTCAGCATTGGCAAGATTCACTTAAAATTTACATAACATTTAAATTTTAAACCGTGCCAAGACTCTTGGATTTACTTTAAAATATATTAAGTGGCGTTTGAGGTCACATACATTTGTTTGGGCCGAAATAAAATATATATTCAATCTATTCCTGCACTACATCACTCCAAACGTCGTGCAATAGTTAATTGAATTACTGGATTCGAAGTACTTTTGCATTAGACAGATTAGAACTATCTGTTAACTTATGTTGTATATTCCACCTCCATCCTTAAGGAATGCCTATTAATTAACTTAGTGCTCGGTTTACCTCTTCCAATAAAGAAATTATTTGACAACACCTTTAATTCTCATTTCAGAATTTCTTCAATACATCCCGCTTATGGCCAAATATCCGAAATTTTGAAAAACTGCTGAATGTTTTACTCTGGAAGGAATGCCCAGATAATTTATTTTCCAGCCTTTGAAATAAGAATGCAAATGGGTAGGTGGTGCACCTGCACTGTGCCAGCCGGTGCGTCTTTGCTCAAGGTTGCATGGTCTTTTATGTAATCCCTAGAACACGTGTATCACTGCTTCTGTCATAACAATGTGCTGCATATTAATGAAACAGAATCTTCAGTAGTCATACGTATTTAAAGTATGCCTTAGTAACCACCGAACAGAATGATGTCTCTGATAAGAATCTGTATAAATGTAATGAAATATGGATACCAGCATTAAGAGGAATGCCTATACTGTTTATGAACTTCGTTATCTGCTGAAACCCAAGCAATGTTTTACTGTTTTTGGCATTTTTCCCATCGGAAGATGTCTGTAACTTATAATGAATTACACTATTTTGTATTTATTGAACAATGAATACCTTCTCAAAGCGGAATCTATGTATGTGCTTAACTGTTCAACTATTCTTAAATTTGCGTATAATTATCCTGTACAAACTCCTTAACGTAATGATCTAACTAATATCAATATAAGGAAGAATTTTTGTCTTCACTTTCTTATTTTTAGCCCTGTTTCCTCATTTTCTGTCTTATGAAGATACAACTAGTTAAACTGTTTTTTCAACAATTGTTTTAATAATCATGACATTTATACCAAATTCTACATGGGATGAATCAAAGCTATTTTGGGATTACGAACCAATTTTCAAGAGGAGAGCGAATTACATGTATCAGAGACACACTGTATATTTTATGGTCACAAGGAAAAGTCTAAACCTTGAAAAGCACATACATGGATAATGCAACACAGCTGTTAAACCATTATTTATTTAGTCAATATACAATAATGACGGAGCTTTAAATTAGCATCTGCTTGACGTATACCCTTATCATCGGATAAACTGTAACACAAGACGATCACAATCTGCCTGAATGCTATTCTGGTGTACCATTGATGTCTGCCTCTCGTGAGTTAAAATGAAGACCACCATTTAATGTCACACTTTCCAAATAGAGAGAATATTCAAATTCTGGTATAAGTGTATTAAAGGGAAGAAAGGGGGATTATTGAATCTGTGCATGAAGCAACGGAAAAGAATTAAAATACAAATAGTTGGTGGTCGGAATTGCAAAGAATAGTATCGAAGGTAGGCATGGGAGATCTATGGAGAGCAGAGGAGAAAAATCATAACGGTCTTTGGAACGAAGTGAGAACTAGAGTACAAGGCATATATAAGCAAGAGATATGGGAAAGTATAGAAGAAAAGAAATCTTTGAAATGTTATAAGAAATTAAAGACAGAATGGAGTAGGGATCAATGTGACAAAACTGGAAGAGAAGGCATAGCATGGACGAGAGTAGGAATTATATATCTAAAAGGGTTGAGAAGTTATGAGGTAGTGATATGTGATTTTTGTGGAGAGGAAGAGAGCACTGTTCATTACCTGACAGTAGGTAAGGAGTTAACAAATTACAGGAGAAAAATATGGGATAAGAAATGGGACAGTGTAAGTAAAGAGATATTGGCAGTACGCATGCTAACGGGGATAGGAGAAAAGAAAAATAGATTTATAGGAGAATTATTATATAGGTTAAGAGAAAAGTGGATTAGGGTAAAAGAAGCGAAGGTCAAGAAGCAATGACAACAAGCTTCTCAGGAAAACCAAAGTCTTATGGCTAGGGGACCTCAGTCAGCGAGTAAATCTTGAGTCAGCAAATTTCATGTATTTGTACAGGATGTACAATACGGTATGTTCAATGTTAAATTTATTGTAGTGAAATTGTAATGGGAACTGTGTAAATAAATATCATGGCATATAAAAATATCATATCATAAATAAATAACTATATATATATATACATATATATAATTATAAAGCAATCCCTCGCCAAAATGATGCATCAGCTACACTATTGTACAGGAAGATTTGATAACAGAATTTGCCTTAAGTCAAAGAGTAAGCAATAAACTTGTCTTCTAATTTCCCTTCTAAGACACTCCAATTTCTATTATTTCATATTCAAATTAACAGAAGTTACATTTAAACTATGGAAAATACGCATTATTATCTTTATATACTGTAAATAACAAGTATATGTTGACCGGTCACTTCTTGATCTGATCGCTAACTTGCATTGTAGCTGTAGTTAAGATTTTCACACACGCACACGCACACGCGCACACACACACCCACACATATATATTATTTTAACCATTTATACTCCTATATCTAAGTACAAATATTGAATCCAGGAATGCATACTTATCAAATAAAAACGTGAGAGTTGAGAAGGTTGGGAATAACGAACGTCTTTCAGTATACACGTGAGAAACGCCTGGAAACTTCAGACTCTACAAAATGAAGCAGTGCTACTCTACAAGTGGCCAGGCTTCCACTGATCATAAACCGGAACGTACTACGATTAACAATAACTACTATATTTAAAGCCCCATTTTGCTCAAGAAAAAGTTCCTCTTACCACGATCAGACATCATAACTTTTAACGCTGCTCAGAAAACTGAGAAACTATGCCAACCCCAATTTTATTACCTTGTGCATAAAGGTTCGTCTGACTCTCCTCAAATTAGTGGATATATATATATACACTTAATATTTGCTATCTTATGTTTTATTATGTTTTACTTTTAATTTACCTAGAAGGAATATTAGTATTATTCTTTAACAATTCTTTGAACCCATTGCGGCTAGAGCAGCAATTGTGGGAGACCTTTTATTATTTAAAGGTAGAAAGTTACATTTTACTGTGCACTGATTACGAGGCAGATGCAAGGCTCTAGCGAACTCAAAATGGTCTGATATTCACATGAACAGTAGAGCGTCAAATAACTGAAATGTTATTAAAATGAAATGCCCATGCGCAGGTACAATATATCGGAAGAGGACTTCACTTCAAATCACACTTTGTTACAACTAAATTGTTTCGTTATTAGGAATTACCTTATTTCCGTTTGCTTGAACAACTCAATTGAATATATAAATTGGTTTGAATACCCAAAAAAGCCAACAAATGTTATAGTAACTAAAACTCTATACACAGTAAAGACTTGGTTATATGATCCAATTGTTTCCTTATTCCCTGATAGGTGCATTCAGGTTTAGAAATGTGTGTCCACAATTCAGAAGGTAAATATAATACATGTACTAAAATTAGGCAGAAGATGATGCACCTGTTATAATTATTGTGGTATCTAATGTCCAGTCAGTTGACCACTAGATTGGATTTTCCCACTAAGGAGACAGCCACCAGCACTGGCATTGGGGATGAATGGAGCTATGGAGGAATTGGCAAGAAAATCTAAAATTACCTCAAGGTAACCTGCTCGGCGGTGCAGTTTCTTCCGCAACATAATTCACTTCGTTTGTTTGAACAGAACTAAGTTTGTTTCTTGGAAGGCCACCAGTTTTACTTAAGGCTAATGCTGAAGAATTACATGAATATCAAGGATAAACGGTTACACATTTCTGAATCATTTCTCCCTGTCCCCCTTGAAGTAGGTGCACAGGCGACTAAGGTCGCTTCTTCACCCTCTGCTTGGGTGCTGGTGAAAGTTTTGGTGGTTGGTGGGTGAAAATCTACCCAATTGTTAGGGACATATGCATGACTCTGCGGTTCTGCTGACTCTGCCCTATGCTGGCCTATGATTTCACTTCCCTCATCGCTTCCCCCTGGAGGTATTAAAGGCCTACAACAAATTTCCTCCTGGATGTGGTGGGCGGGGTATTCATCATCCATTTCTTAAGTCACACCACTTCACAAGTCGGAGAGGAAGTAGCGAAGAAGGACGAGGCAGATACATTAATCTGTACAGAGGTGTGAATATTATGTACACTGAGGTGCACCTTTTACTGTAATTTGGTTTCTAAGGTTCCAGATGCAAAACAACTGTCTTCTTTATCTACTCTCGTTGTTTACAGAGAGAATATTCAGGATGGGAGATCATCTCGAAGCCTAGAATGAGAGTGAACAAGGAGAGGAAATGAAATCAAGGTGAAATGGATGAAAGGTAAGGTTTTGGTGGAGCAGCTGGTGGAATGAATGCAGGAAAAATGGAAGAATTCAGGTCAAATCTAGATGCTGCATTTTCCACCACAAACCCCACATACCAGTCCGCTGGGTTCAAAGCCATGCCACCCTGAGAGCGACCATCGAATCACTCGGCCACAATGCCAAGTTTAATTTAAAAATTTCTAAAATCAAATCTCAAATTATTTGAGCGCCTATTAGATAAATTTAATTTACATGTTTCTTTCCTTTAATAAAACCATCTTATTTGTAATTTTTTAAAAAAATGAACGCAGAACAAAAGGTATGCGTCATAAAAAAACAGCTAGAATTTAAATTACAGATAGGGGTTGAACTTTACACCCTACTGGACGCGGGAGAATGACTACAATGGTCACCTAAAATCATTTTTAACAAATCTGAAATAAGTATACGAATATTGCTATGAAGGAAAATAACCTTCATATATCCAATAGTGTCAGACAAAAGGTTGACTGTTGTTTTAATATTTCATACCTAATAAGCAAGCATATAATTAGGATTGGTGGATAATTCTACAAGCATTTAACACATTAAAGCTTCAACAACTTCAAGACTTGCCTCAGACAGTAAAAAACCAAAGCTTCGTTCTAATACTATTACATTTCACACCTCTCTACAGCTAATGCAATAATGTGCGTGAAGTTACGAGTTTTATTAAGTTGAAAATTAAAGTGAACCCTTCTCTCAAGCATACACCAATTATCTCGGGTAAAATTGTCCAAAGTAATAGATGTTCTTTTTTTATAAGAAACCGACACAATTCCAGCAATACTATTGGTCTAGAGATAAGGCGTCATAAATAGCCAATAATATCCACTACCAGGCAGACTGGAAACACATAAAAGTAATGTTACAAAAAGCTGTTTTGATACCATCCACGCCCTTTTAACGTTCATGAACTGCGCTGAAAAGAGGTGCTGTAGACAGTAACCGTTAAAGTGCTTGCCAAAAGCCCACCCCTTTTGAATATGCTTTCGTTGTTTCATTATGTAGCAGACAATTACAAAGCGCAAGGCACCGTGGTTGGTGTTTTTAGTTGACTCTGATATATGCCCCTTTATGACTTGCGAGATTGCTGTTGGCTTTACACCTCTAGACTAGAAGTTCCATTAGAACACTTTGAAGGCAAAGGATCTAGTTTCTGAATAACCAGTGGTCTCTTTTGTTTCTTTTATGACCGAGTGAGACGACTTCACGGTAATGGTAGGCTCAGATTCGAAAGGTTCTGGGTTCGATTTCCAACAATCTACACTAGTCATGGGTTTAGTTAGCTTTCCCGAGTCGGTATGCTCTTCTATCACAACTTTAGTTTCTTGATTTCCTGAATTTTTTTTCTTTATCATCATCCCTTTCAGGTTTGAAGGACCAGGCGACGGTATGCGGCACGCTGCGGCTGTACGGTGGAGGTGCGTTTTGTAACCCTGACGTCGCATGGAGTACAGTCAAATTATCTTGAGGTGGCAGCTGCGTAGAGATGCACACTAAGTAAATTAGTCTATTACCACACCTGGAAGCAGAGTGAGGGTTATTTTTCTACATTTAGAGCAGTTGATGTATGCACCATCAACGGCTTCACATGTAGAAATCATTCTCACTCTGCTTCCAGGTGTGGTAATAGACTAATTCATTTAGTGTGCTTCTTTACTCAGCTGCCACCTCAAGATAATTGTACTATACTGTTGGACCCATCGTCCCCTTAAGCGTACTCCTGATGGTTCACGGATTCTAAGGAGAATTGAGCAGTGTCGAATGAATTCAGTTCTTGAAACGTTAGGGATCCCGCATGCTCTTGCGCACGTCAATGGTCCTTTGGGCTTTTATTTATCTCTGAGTGGTTCAAAGCATAAAAGGCTGCAATGGCCTAATTGCGGTGCTTTGCCGTTTTCCGTGGCCTCTCGTTAATGTATTTATTCATCTTAAAAGTATGAAGAGCAGTGATTCCATATCGATTCCTTCCGAACTAACCGTGTGTATAGTAGAACAAAGAGGTTCAAAGCTAAATCCCTTATGACTTTTCTAAGTGTTCGTGAGCTAAATTATAATTTTTAATGTTGTTGTGAATAACGGTTATCAGAAAATAAGGTAGAGAAACAAACCTTATCACGTAAATGACCCCTCGTAATAGCCTGAGCCAATTTTCTTATAAATTTACTGTCTGACCCTGAACACAGCTGCCAGATTTTGCCTTCAACGTTATGATTAAATAAGATGAAAGGAGCTGGCACACGTTACTGCGCCCTTCACGTCTGTCTTTTGTCTGAATATCAACTTTAATGCTTATTAGCATTTGTGTTTTGTTTAGTTGCGGCCTTTCAAGCACTAATTAGAGATTTAGTCCTGCAATTTTTTATCATCTAAAGACCTATTCTCCACATTTGGTAGAATATCCTAACATCAGACGGTGTAGGTAACAGTAAAATGACGACATACCCTAAGATTCCCCAACACAGTCTTGATATGCAGCCATATTGGAAGATAGCCCATATTTCCTGTGATCTGCTTCTATTCCATGCTATTTAATCTATATTTTACAGTACAAATATGGGGGAAAACATGATAGGTTAAGTGCACATACAATTCTCTTCCCAAAATTTATTTATATTGCTTTCTCTGAAAGTTTATTGGTTCATTAAACACTTTTGTATGATACAAAGTGGCTAGAGAAAACCGAATGAATTGTCTTATGTATATAAAGAAGATGCAATATGCTGGCCATAAAATTCCATTCTTTCCATAACATCGCGATAAACAAATGAACAGAGACATCAATAAAAATATGGCAAACTGTTGACAAGTTCAAGCCAATAATAACGGAGACCCCAAATTGCTGCCATAAAAACTAATTTCGAGTAAATGCTCTATTTTAAGGAAATCGATATGATTTGTGCACTATGGGTAGTCTATCTCTTATAGTTTACCCCAAATAAAACATTATAAAATAATTCTTTCTTAATGAAGCGGACTTAATGGTATTTCCAGAAAACTGTAGATAAAAATTTTAATTACAATTGTGTTTTTTCAATATCTGATTTTTAATCAAATAACGATAGAGCCATTTTTTTTTCAGAAAGCCAAAATTATGGAACATTTATCCATAGAAAGGATATTTCTGTGTAAATAGATTTTATGGAAAATTTCGTGTTTCATCTTTGGAAGATACTGGACCTAAATTCGAAGATTGAAGTTTGGTATTTATGGAGAACTTTACTTTTTGGATTTGCTGAATACATACAAACAAATACACACGAAGTATTCTCTATTGTTTTTACTTAGGGGACCTTAAAACGTGAGGTAAAGTGCAAGGGTAGAGCGGGGACACCTCGTACACTGCGACCTAATCACAGATCTATAGCGCTATCACCCCAGGAGGAAGGGATGAAGTGAGGGAACCACAGAAGGGCTTACCAGGGGCAGTAATATCTGGAATGGTATCCCATATCGTTTATATAAGCTTGTCTCAAGACATTTAAAACATCCTGTTAGTAAAAATTAGCCTCATTTTAATTAATCAATTAAGAAATTTGTGTTCTTGCGGACCCTAGGATGCTGAGATAGGCAAAATGGTATGCATCTGACCTTCAAAATTCGACAGCAAAAAACGAACTGGTATCTTTATAGACATGCAATTAGGGATTCCAGATTTACATATTTCTGCATTTATACATTTTGACATATTCCTAAATATTCTGGTACAGAATGCGAGGCGTACATACTACGGTGACCGTTATTGTTCCTAAGTTAAAGGAGAAGGGTTTATTTTACGTGGGAACAACATACTATAAACAAGGACCTAATCGACTTCATCTAAAGAACTACTAGGGACTTTTGGGCCGTTTTCTTTCTTTGGACATAATTTCCCCTTAATTTTTCTTTCTATGCTGAATCAGTCGGAGTCGATGTGTATAGCACTGTCTCTACACTGGTTTTACAAATGCAGGCATCTACAGAAGAGCAGCTCTAATAATAACCGCTACGTTTTTTGATTTGGAGAACAAAGCTGAAGAATCAACTGGAGGCGGTGCCGTTGAACAATAAGAGACGAAGCATGGAATAAAAGGCAGAGCCGATTACGACATTGGAAAACTTCTGAAGCAGCTACACTATTTCCAGTTTTCGAGACTGTGTAGTTGCTGGGACAACAGAAATTACGACCCAGATTGAAGCTGGTAGCTGAAAGCCAGAAAACATTACACCCCATCCTCCCTTATAGGAAGAGGAGGCGAAGTTTCGTCGTTTTCCTCTACTTCCGCCTTTCCACCAATCCTTTACTGTCACATAGCTTATATCAGTTTCTGCTCTTACAACAGCCTGCCTATTTTGTACAGATGATACCCATGGGTTTGCTTCCATTCAAGCCACTCGGTACCATCATTAGAACTTATCTACTGCAGTGCATCCATTCTTCTTATCAGTTTTCACGGGCCGCACTATTTCTGAAAAAATAGCTACTGATATACACAGCTAAAAATATTAAATATAAAGCTTTATAAAATAATTAAGATATTTAAGAGATTAATTGGCCAACATTGTCAATAATGTTATTTTCAATTTATAGTATAATTCTTACAAATAATAACTTTCTCTTTATGTATTTTTATATTTGTATAAAATCTAAATTTTCAGTAGAGAGCTGCATTTCAGTTCATCGTTCACCACTTCGAAGTATGGCACCTTCTATATGTCCAGGCCGTGTCTTAATGACTTAGCTGTCGACGCGCGCTTAACACACACACTCTCTCTCTCTCTCTCTCTCTCTCTCTCTCTCTCTCTCTCTCTCTCTCTCTCTCTCTCTCTCTCTCTCTCTCTCTCTCTCTCTCTCTCTCTCTCACTCACTCCCTCACGATATCCTCAGACAATATGAGTTTCCCTTTGTATATGCGGGCTTCCTTTCTCCATTTTAAGCCCTTTTTTTGTGAATTACGTTTTTATCTAAAATGCAATTTTTGAGAGGAACTACTTAAGGGAGCTAAATTAAATTTTTATATCACAAAAATATAACCATAGTGCTATTATTGATGTGTTTTGGTGCGAATAAGTTATTTGCGTGTTTGTGCTGAAAAATAAATTCTAATAAGGAAGTTCTCATATAATTAAGAAGAAAGATCTATCTTACTTTATAATCCAGAATAATGCATACAAGTGAATAAGTGAGCTTAGAAGGCCTGCGTTATGTTCAGTGACCATTTCGGTCTGATATATAAAATTGGTTTTATAAATGGGTCGTGAAGTTATACATTTTTACATTGGCGGTATAATTTTTTAATACCCATGTAAGTATATTCCGCAATTGCTGTAGAGTTAATGTTGAATTTCAAACCTTTGGATGCACTTTTTTCAATGTAAACTATACCAACATGATAAATTGTATAATTACTCTTTCAGAAAGTTTAAATGTGATTGCTTGAAAAATATTGTGAGGTAGCGGCTATGGCTCAAGGTTATCGGGAGGTAAGCGTTGGGTAGTCAGAACAGTAAGCAAGATAAGACGCACGCTTGCCTGGCGTAAACACTTCCCTATCACCAGAGAAGTCTAATCTTCTGGACGTTTTGCCCTCTAGAACATCCCTGAACTATAGAATAACCTTCAACATCTATATCAGTGAACACTCTCGCACTTTGAGTCCGACCCAACACGATCTCGCGAAACGAGTGGGACGGCGAGAGCCTCGGTGGTGAGTCGAACAGGACTGTTCTCCGTGCAAGTTGGCGAGGACTGTGACGACGAATAGGGGAGCACTGTTACCACAAACTGTTAGAGACCTCTTGTATTCGATTATCGCAAGAAGAAGCTAAATCAAGCGTATTTCGTTACGACTACACAGCGGAAGAAAGGGAAGTAAAAGTGAAAGCATAGTGTATCAAAGAAAGTTGAAAAAGATTACCAGTGACAGCGAAAACTAGACAAAGTGTCAGTATGAAGTATACCAATAATTTTCTACTGAACTTTCATACCAAAAATTGTTTACATTATAGATTAATTTAGATTTGATTTTGTTAGCTTTTAGTGGGTGGATGTAGTACAGAACACAATGAAAATAACCTTGTGTAAATGCTTCAAGTTCATACTGATATAAATTCTGAGGAAATTGCTCTAAGAGTAGCAAGGTACTCACTGATTTTCTCCTAAGTTGAATGTAAAAATTTATGACCTTCTAGCCATATATGAACGCAAATGAATACAGAACACAATATTTCAGTGATACCTTTAGAAGTATCCTGAAAATCCAAACCGATATAACGCCGATATAATGATGCCTTCAGTGTTTAAAATATTGCTATTCAAACATAAAGCTGCATATAGGACGATATCAGGTCTCCAAACCTGCAATAAACCTGTTTAAGAATTAATTATAATCTCAAATTACAAATAGTGTTAGAGAGAAATATGGGCGCAACAATTTCTCTCATATATTAGGTATATAATTTATATTAAAAATCTGTATAAAAATCTAGAGGAATGCCAAGGAAACAAGATATATCTGCGCATACTTATTAATCTGAAGAGGTTTTGTAAACCGTAATTTAAAAAAACATTCGCCCTTTGCAAGTTACAGAGAAATTTGACTCTTTGCACCATCACCAGGAAAATAAAAACGAATTGGGACTTGGCATTTCAAAAGTATATAAAGTATTTGAAAATTCAAAAGGACACAAAGAACACTTCAGAGAAGAATGAATTTATTTGCAAATATTATTTGACAAAACAATTTATTTGCACTAAATGATGTGCTTTAAGGAATACATTTTTGTCCATCTTTTACAGTTTATCAGTTATATACAACTATACTACATTCATTCGAAATGAATTATCATGCGAAACTTCTAAAAATGTGGTGCTCTCATCAAAATTTGATCAAACCAAAATTACGGATAGAAAAGCTTAAGGTAAAGAAAAGCGTGGGATGGTGAAGTTTTCATGAAAACCTTTGTATTGCATCTGTAGAAGAATACTAAGCTTAAATAGCACGATACTAGCGGATATGTCTATATTGAGTCTGTCACACATACATTACAAACAGAAGCCTTTTACTTAAAAATTGGATTCAGATAGCTTTGAGCCAAGTATTTTCGATAATATCTGGATATCGAACTTTGGATAGCATAAATTACTTCTCCTTTAGCTAGCAAAACTCAGTATACAGTTACCAAGTTAATTACTGTTACCAGGGGAGAATATGAAAAAGGGTAGGTCAGAGCGGACGGTAGACGGGAACCGAACCGGGACCAATCGAAGACGAACCTCTAATATTACCATCACGCTCGGTGAAACCAATTGTAACAGACTTGCAACTGTTTTCAAAGAAAAAAGTGGATTCAAATGTGAGATGAATTCTTCTACTCGTCTTTCCTTTCCTACAGAAATCGTTTTCTTATGCCTTCGTGGTTGTTCCTTTTGGAAGACAGTCAATTCCTACACAACAGCATATGATTACCTGTAGCACAAGAGGCCTTTCAACAGAGCGACTTCCGCACGCTATCTACAGTTCTGGTGGTCTATCACAGGTTTAAAAACCTTAAAGCTCCACACACAAGCCAGAGATTTCAGAGCTTTGACTAGAAGCTAAATACCCTTGATTCTTCCCTCTTTAAATAAGTGCACAGTCAGGACAATGATTCCTGAAACTGGATTGAACACAAGCCAGAGCCCACCCATACTGATTTTCTTCATTCTAACTTCATTAAACAAGCTAATATTTACGTTGGCTGGACTAGCTGCATGTGTGACACGGAAGCTTTTCAGACCAATAAAAACCTATTAATAATAATTATTATCTCTTTACATTAAGGTATACCGGACAACACACAAATGCTTTCATTAATACTCCAATGTCTCTAAAAACATACATGCTGCAATAGTATGTTAAACTCCATGCTTAAGTGAGCTATTGCGTCACTATATAAAACTAAATGTGGCATCATAATGTATATGCATAATGTATGAAATATTTACTGTTGCTGGTACCAAACAATGACTAATTATTTGGGATGAGTGTGTATAATTCATACAGTTGCTATTGTTTAATGATGCTGAGTTAATGTGCTTGATTGACGCTGCTGCTATTGCAGCTTAATGCACTTGAATTAGTTTGGTTGATCTGTAATGCTATTGCGCCTAATGATGCAGAACTGATTTAGTTGAATGACGCCGCTGCTGCTGTTTCTTACTGACGCAGGACTCGTTTGGTTGACTGACGCTGCTGCTTAATGGTGCAACACTAGTTTGGTTGAATGATCAAACAAATAATTTACCACTATTAAGCTACATTACTGCTACTAATTGATTATGTAGCACTAGTTTTGTTAACTGGCGCTGTTGCTTAATTATGTATCGACAGCGTGGTTAACTGACGCTGTTGCCGCTACTTAATGATGTAGCGCTAGTTTGTTGCTTCTAATGAAGCAAAATTAATTTATCTTACTATTCCTTATTGTCTTCTAAATTCCTCTGCCACCAAGAATTGTCTAACGAGCATTATTTCAACAGCAAATGCTGATACTAATGAAATGCACGTATAAGCATTTCAATGCATGTTTTAAACGAATAAGGAGAAGTAACCATAAAAGTAGTGTATAGTTATAAATTGGGATGGAGTACGAGAAAGTTCTGTCCCCTGATATTTTCTAGCACTCTTAACATTTTGTTAATACTTATTTTCCGCGACAACGGCAGGGTAGTATATGAGAGCTTAAGTAGCAAATTTTAGTTTGGTTTACAACTGGATGCAAATTTATTAGGAGCTAGGCCCTCTGTGGAGGTTGGGTCACCATATTCGAGGCAGATCCTGTGGTGTGTGTGTGTGTGTGTGTGTGTGTGTGTGTGTGTGTGTGTGTGTGTGTGTGTGTGTGTGTGTGTGTGTGTGTGTGTGTGTGTGTGTGTGTCCGTCCAATAATGACTCTGTAAACTGTCCACATTCCACATAATCTCCCTGTGGCCGGCATGCCTGAGGTGAATTTCAAAGCGAGAAACAGCATTAATTTTACTCTGCAGATGAGTTCCAGTTTCACTGGGGTTATTATGATGACTATTTCTATATGCCAGCATCGGTTTCATACTTACAACTTGCTTTATGTGGTGTAACTAAATAAATTGGAGAAGCGTAAAGGCAATGATGCAATTTCGGCATAGATATCGACAAACACTAGAAGGCTTGTCCAAATGGCGGCGTTCGTTGCTTTTAATTGCTGAAAAAATCTAATATATGTTGAATGCGAGGTTGTTTTATACACGCAGTTGTTCACTTTAATTTTGTAAGCAGTTATGACGTTCAGTATAATACCAAGGCTATCAAAACCCTGAGACAAGCAGAATGACGACTAAAATCTAGTTTATATAGGTGAGAGGATGGTATTACGGAATATCATTTAGATTTCTAAAAAGAGCAATTGGTTTTTAAATAAAAAATCGCCAAATACTAATCAGTATATACTATAACTAAATGTGAAGAACTGTTACTTGAAAAGAAACTGCGTATTCATTTTGTTGTTAAAAACAGTGTATTTAGAAACATTTTTCACAAATGAAGGTTAATATGAAATAGTCGGATATTATGGAATAGGCAGTTTAGAAATCGAAAAATTAATTAGATTTCATAGAACATAAAGTATGATTGGTTTAAAATAGACAAAATATCTATAAGCAAATGTTTATAGGGCCATAGACCAAGTCTAGAATAAGAGTAAAAATAGGTTTTGTTTGCATTTAAATGTATTAAATTTCAATGTATTTAAATATACTTTGGATTTAAATTAAGCTGCACTTCTATTTGTATAACGAAATATAATTGTTTAGAAACAAATATTGAACCAAAAACTAATTTTCAACTTTATTTCTATATTATTTATTTTGTGTGATTATATGGAGAATTATACTTTTAAATGGTTATTAAGAAACATCTGGTATTCCGTAATACCGGACACGGAAACTTTAACCTTTAAAGTGATGGACAAAACATTGCCAGCTAAAAAACGACCAAAATATAACAAACTAAAATTCTTTAGTATACCTTACGTTTAAAAGCAATGCTCAAGAACATGCATATTAGTGGGTTACAATGTTTGAAAAATTGCCAGAAAAAAAAACTTCTTTTTTTACAATATATTTATTAGATCGATCAGCAATAATACATGCTTTCCAGATCTGAGAGAACAGATACAAAATAATCCTAGAGTAATAACATTGTAGAGGTATGACAATGTGCCTCCTCTGAACTAAAACAAATGTGCACTAATATAAATGTGACACTGAACTAATAAAATGGTATACATACTTCCATAGTGAGAATTTACAAGGAAAGAAACTTCTGAACACCACGAAACACACTTTATTCTCTAGCAATTGATATGACAACTCTCAGTGCAATGCATCATGGGAGTCCTTGAATACTTCACGGCACTCCCACATAATGCAACAGCAAACGGAGCCGTGATCTTGGTATCTCATATTTTCCGACTATTCCATAATACCTTCATGTCCTCTTAAGTATTAAATTACTTCATTCAAGCGTAATTCGTTTAGTGAAAATGAAAATAATAATTTTACGTTTATTCCGCTATCCCCCCCCCCCCCCCCACGAATATTTGATTTTCAGACTAAGAGGAATATCCCCTCCAATTCTATTCTGTAGATAAGCAAATACTACCTATTTTATGTTACAGATTTTATTTTGATAAAAATTGGTTTATTGTACGAGTCAGGATTTTTAATTTTACGAGTCCTAAGTGACGAAACTGAGTCGTAATAAAATATTTGTGGAAAATATTGTTTAGAGGTTTCGCACCCACGGTTAATTATGGAACTGAAATATAGTAGTTTTAAACATACCTGGAAACAATAATAAAGATTAATGTCAGCATGAACTATAAGAAATCTCAATACTGGTCCAGAAAACCTGATGCAATAAAATATAGATCTGTCGCTATCCTAAAGACAGGTTATGCTATTCTGCAACGATGCTTTTGTACGGATTATCTGAGAGGAATATTGTATTACAATTTATAAGCTGTATCTGCAGTTCGTTGGCGTAACAAGTGAGTTATATTATGAAAAATATTTGAAGTTAGATTCACCATAAATATAGAAATCTAAGTAGGTAGACCAGAGGTACCCAACCTATTCTCTTATGAGTATCTGACGTCACCTGGTGACGTTACCCCGCGTCCATAGTTTTGGGCATAGCCTCGGCAGGAAGCATTTCCCCTTCATTCATTCAGCGACGGTTCTATCGACACGAACTGTATGACACTTTGGAGTCCAATTTCCGAAACTTGAGAGCAGTATAGGAGAAACTTAACCTCGTTAGAAAACCTTGTAATGTTACCTGCAAAGACGCTCCTGACTATCTCCAAATGGAATAGCTGCTTTACAGAATTCAACAGCCATGAAATATTCCGAGGAAAAAGGTTATGATTTATTTAAACACCCTCCCAATGAAAGATGTTTTAGGTTGCGAAATTTTTCTGCGAAGTTACTTTCAGCATTTGGTTCTACATATATTTCTGAGTAGACGTTCCCGAAAATGAATCAAATAAACAGCAAGTATGTACGACGATTAAGCAGGTAAATTTGGTACGGTAGGGCGGGGCTATTCCGCTCACGGGACCTTTCCATCCGAAATAAGCAAATTGGTTTACTGCCCAACAACCATGCGCAGCGATGACTTCCCTGCCAGTTCATTGTCAAGCTTGGTTTTTGTGCTACGTTTCTATCAATTTACTTGAGGTTCTAGGCTGCTGTTTTAATGATATTAACAGAAAAAGATTACAAGGTAAGTAACTTTTGTTGCGTTTTTTGCCTTGAATAAGAAATACCGTTTGTAACTTAGCGTCTAGTGTCTGCAGATAGGTAGATTTTTGATTGGAAATCAGTGTCCGTGTACATTATAGTTTGGGTTACGTCCATGCATAGTAGATGGCGCGTTTCTTTTATCATAGCTCTCACATGGTGCGCAATTTCAAAAGTACTCCGCCCAAGCAAAGAGGTGCTATTCTCACCCAGTTGTAATATAGGCTTTTTGTACCCTTTTAACCTAATTATTTCTTATACAACCATTACTGAATTTTATTTGATCGTTTCAGATGGTACACACATATAAACAAAGGAAGCTGGAACGAAACTGGACAAGGACGACATTTCTCGAGCTGTTGGGAGTGTATTAAACGGTGATGTAAGTATGAGAGGAGCAACTGGCGTTTCCAGAGTGCCTTACTCTACACTCAAGGATCGTCTTCATGCACATCAACGTCAAGGAGCATTAGGAAGAGGAGGAGTGTACAAATCAGTTGGTCATCCTACAGTGTTCAGTTTGGAGGAGGAGAAAGATTTAGTTTCTAGGTGAATACTTGGCAGCAAGAGGCTTTGGATGTACACCGGAGCAAAAAGAGAGAATATGGTAGACCTACTGTAAAACTAAACTGTGGGAATAGTGAGTCAAGTGATGACTTGGTTCCAGTCCAAGTAGAATACAGTGATGAGGAAGATGTACCATGTGGATTTTCTGGGTTAAAGTTTTATTCTCCGAAATCAGCAACTAAAGATACTGGATCAAATGCCAGAAATGTGGACTATTGGTTTCAGGAAGTGTGCGTTGGTGCAGTTGCTAAGAAAAACTTCATTTGTGGCAAATACATTTAATTAAAATGCCAAAGAACTGTGAGCAGTAATAGCCCCAGAGCCGGGTGGAATAACCCCGTTAATTCTTAGACTTTCTTTCTGCGCAACATTTGCTGTTTTATATGATCACAACTAAAGCAAGTAAAATATGTGTGTTTATAACATATGAATGCTTTAAGGGATAAATAAAGACTGTTATGCTCTATGTATAACATAAAAATTGTTTTTTATTTGTTGTATAACACCATAAATTTGAAATGACCGGAATGTCCCGCTCTACCCTATGCCTTTTAAGATTCTGCTGTTCAATCCTGGCGGCAAACATTGATGATCTGGTTGCAATTAAACAGTGTAACCAAGTCACTACCAAGAAGCCTTTTTGACATTCTTTCAATAATATACATTACTGAAGCCGCCGCCACTGACCAAAGGGGCATTAGAAATAGAAACATTTTTGTCTGCCGCTCCACAGAACGGTGGGTGAGGTAAATCTGTCCTCTTCTCTTCCGCTGAAGGCTTGGCACTACTGAGATAGACCCTTAACCCGTTGATTTGTTAATGCATTAAAATACCTATGTCCAGTTGTAGCTGAAATTCCATCAATACTTTCGGAAAAGAAAAAGTGTTTATTTTTATGTTCAGAAATTGTTTGAATGCTTTGGCTTTAGTTACACCCTCTGGCCAGAATCCTTTGAAGCTTCAAAACGCCACAATGTAAATGCCCAAGAGTACCTACACGACCTAAACAAATTAGGTAAAAAATTTTGTTTGTTAACGATTCTGTCCATTTTCACAATGATATGAATGCCGGTTTGCCGGATTTTTGTCCTTCAGCTGTTCTTTTACATGTCATTAAATTTCCTGAGACGGGCTTTTGCTTTTAAGTACACATAAAATCCATCGACATTAGCAGTATTTGAACCGTCAACCTTGGGAGTACTAGGCCAGTGACTAATCAACTAAACCATCCACACCGATATGGTCTTAAGAGCTGTACTTATTTTTAACTCTTACAGTTGGACTCTTACAGTTTTGCGTATTGAAAATGTTTCATGTTGCGAAGTTTGTAACCAAATGTTTTTCAAATGTTCAGCATCAGTTCAAAAATCTGCAATATGGTGTTTGCTATACTTTATCCTCAACAGATGAATGAATTCTGTCATAGTGCAATTTAAATTATTACAACAATTATATTAAAACGCTTGATATTTTTCTGAAACAATCAGTAGAGAAAAATATCTCCCAAGTATTATTTTTTATGTTATATAAATAATACAGACAATATTTTTTTATTTCAAAATGACGTTCCTTTTGTTACACGGAACACCCGATTTGTTAGCATAATAAAACTTCTTAAAAAGTACTCTACGCATGTGCATGAAATTTAACATACACTTGGTAGGAAACATTTTGAAAATATTTAGATAAATATGGCCTAAGTGGTAAGTGGTAAGTGCTTTAAGCTCCCAATTCCATTCTACTCTAACATTTGATAGACAATTCTGTAAAACCTGCTACAAAGCTTTGAGCGACAGACTCTTGAAAAATTTTGTCCAGTTTGTGGCTAGCAGTAACCTACAAGTATGGGGTATAATAATATGATTATAGTGGATCATATAGGTTTTATGGGTTTACATAAAAGAAAAAAATATTAGGTAATAAATTTGATATTGTAAAATCTAAATGCAGTGTTGCACGATAGACGGATACGGCGTCATTATTGAATGTTCAAGCAGCAGGGTTATTTAAACATGGCCACCGATCGGCGATGCAGATTTCAAAATTACCAGCCTATATCATACACACTGACTAAACAACAGAAATGTCTTTTTTTGACGATCCTCCTCGCACACAATACTAAGTTGTCAGTGCCACATCCAGAAAGGTGGAATTAAGAGAATGCAGTGAGAAATTTTAGGGGAAGTGACTATATACATCACTGGTTAGAAAATGCTGTTGTCGCTTTAATGTCGCAATTGAGCTGTATTTCTATTCCAAAAAATGTGTTCAAAACAAAGATACCCATGTATCAGCTTTCTTTCCTGCAGTATCTCCCTTTCGCCAGAGAGGGGATTATAAGTATTTAAATGAAAATAGTTTATTTAGGCCTGTCGTAAGCTTAAGTTTTCCAAGACTAGATATTAAAATATGCCCCGCACTGAGACTACAAGTGTCAGTGCGTGTACTGAATACCGCATTAAAGGTAACTAAAAATTAAGATTGCAAGTAGCAAGGAGAAAATCGGCATGTTACCTTTACATTTCTTAAGAATTAGGTTCCTCCAAGAAAAAGAAAGCAAATCCGCAGAGATAAAAATTTATTATTTTTGTAGATACTGTCGTTTAATACCTTTTAAACACCAATCTGTTCAAGGTATTAATGAACTTAATTGAAGCATACTAATATGTAAATATTTATTCTAGTCTAGCTTGGGTTCATAGGTGGAAAACATGACAGACCACTGTTTTTATTTTCTAAGCATTATCACTAAAATAAATTAAACAAAATCACAGTATCCCAGCTTGGTTTATAGGTTAAATATCTGCTTGTAATCTTCACAGCATTTCTCACGATTATGTACAAACTTCAATGACCAGGACCTGGACAGCCATTAGTACAGGGGATGTTAAATCTTTGAAAGAAAGAGAAAAAAAATCTTTCTATCGTTTTTATAGGTATCGGCGATGTATCAGTGCGCGTCACTTTGTAACGTAGCTACAGCTAAATGCTTGTGTATATAATATACATATGCGTAAAAATCAACCCTCACTCCGTTTTGCTGAAAACAACGGGCCTCAACATTGATCCCTCTCTATTCTCGTTCCCTTTCATTCTTTCTCTGGTGTTCTGACGTTACGAGTATGCCTTTGCATTCCAAAATGTGAGAACGGTCAGCAAATAATGAACGCCTACAGTGCCTCTGGCGCCAATTTCCTCTTGATATCCTCCCAGTATCAAAACTGCTTTTGCGTGCTTGATAAGATCCTTTATAAGGGGTACTTTTATTTTCCAGATTACCAATTATTTCCCTCTCTCGCTAAAGTAGAAAGGTAACCACGTCACAGAGCCAGCACTACCTTTTTAGCTACAAATAACAAAAGCGTTTGTGTTCACATAGGAGCGGAGCATTAAAGACCAGGAGTCTAACGGACCAGACCAGGAGTCTAAGGTCTAACAGCTGTAAGAGTTGCTAAACCAACTCTATACAAATATCAAACGTTTTATAATAACGTGTTTCATAAATTCTCGGCCTGACACAAAGATGGCTTAAAGATCACCTAAGCTTCATCTTTCAGATCGTGATGTTAAGTTTCACATGTCTAAATGTAATAAGTTGTTTCCGACGGCTGTTCAAACCAACTACTGCTCTCATTTTCTACAAAATAGATAAACCCGAAGTACAAGCCTCCATGAACTAATACAACAGTAAAACAAAAGGAGTTACACTTTAGATTAAAGGATCCTTCCCCTTCGATTTCGATGGATAAATCAAGGCTGCTGAATTTAGGCGTAATTATCTCTACATGCAATCAAAGTGAAAATAACGAATAAAATTTCACAATATTTTACTGAATGATGGAAGGTATGCGAGTTAGCTGACATTTGAAAGCAAATGGGCTGTTTCCACAGTATTCTACATGAAGTTCTAGCTATGACAAAAGTGCTCCACCTTACCGATATCGTATATTTTTAACAAGGGATCAAAAAAGCACTGGTACCAGTGCATTCAGGATCGTTTAGTCTAAACCAGAGGAAGACAGCTTCAATAGTTGTGACGTATTTCAGCCGTGAGCGAGGCCTGCAGTGCGTGTGACGTCTGGCAAGAGACGTGTAGCTTCAAGTTACCTATATAAATGGCACTGTGAGTACAGAATCTGAGGGTTCTGTCAGGTGTAGCGCACTCGATGACAACAATGTAGCTGCCACGTACCAAATGGAACTGTTAAATTTACGATGTGACGATTTATTGAAGAAAAAATACAAACACAAGAAATACTTGACTGATTTTTACAAGAATGTCCCCCAAACCAGATTTCCGAGGTTGTATTCACTTGCCGCACGGGCATTGTGTATGTTTGGCTCGACATATGTGTGCGAAGATTTTTTTTTTCTGTTATGAAATTAGCTAAATCCAAACCCCAAAGTACCTTTTCGTATCACAATATAAAATGCAGCCTTCGATTAAAAATTTCGCAGACATTACGACCTAGCATTGATAAACTAGTTAAAGAAAAACGAAACAGAAAGTGTCGGAAAATGTCCACGTAGTTTTTTTTCTGATTGGGTTTCCTATAATTTTCAGAGAAAATTACTTTTTGTTTTATTTTATTTACATGATAACATTCCTGGCCTTCAGATATTTTCTCTCTTCCCTACGCTGTCGGAACCTCAACACATCAAACTCTTTCCTTCCTCTTAGACAGCAGAAATCAGCGCGGTGACGTCACGCGCTAACCTGCCATTCATTCGGGGGCATATTTGGTGGCTAGAGCTGACGTCACACCGCAAGTACCGTCTTCCCCTGGTCTATACTAAATGCATTTAAAGTAAGATTCTCCAATGTTTAATAACAATATTTAAAACATGCAATTATCGATATATGCAGAGTCGAAGAAGCAGTCCAAAACATTGACAGAAATAGGGTTATATCAGCAGGAAATTCCATAGCTGCAGTCTCATGGGATTCCTATATGATGCTGATAGACTACCCCCAGAAGTGCATGACCATCTGGGAAGGAGTATTGTGCTTCATCACCATACCAATTCAAGGATACTATTCAGGCTAAACGTGAGGTACCACACTTTGCGATAAATAAAAGTTCGCTTTCATCTTGAAAATGCACCATTTAACTTCTTTTATTTTTGCTGGAAAACTGCATTACATTAGCTGGAAAGTACTTCGGCATATAGCATATTCCTCGGTGTTGACTGGTTGCTATTACTATTGTAGCCAAACATGCAAAATGGCTTGGTGGAGAAAGATTCGTATTAAATACTGAGACAGAATCTGGAAGAGACACTTATTTTGCACAGTTACACAAATTTTATTTTATTGCGGGTTTTACAAGGTTACAAAGTGTTTGAAATAAGTGTCAAAGTAACTAAATTGTTATATACGTGATTTTGTTGAAAGAAATAGCTATCGGAATACTTGTGATTACTTTCTATTGTTTTGCTTTTAGTCCAAATGAAAGCGTTAAGAACAAGAGATATTAAAACGTATTGTTTTTATGGAAGTAGTAATAAAACAAATTATGTACATATATATTGTTTCCAGCTATTCCATAAACGAAAGGAAATCTCATATAACTCTTTATTTGTATTGCGATTTCATTGTTGCTCGCAGATTAAAAGATAAAATATGAAAGCTAAAGCTCAAAATCTTAAGTACAAATGGCTTTCATACAAAGAATGATGTTCAACAATTATGGAATACAGATACATCAGTATTTAACATCACGTGCAGTAAACACTAAATCCTTTGTACATTTGGCTTAATAATTCTGCATCTCTTTATCAAACTAGTTGATGTTACTTGCTATATAGCTCCCATTACTACGATACAATAATTTATCTCTTTTATTTTTAAACAATACAATGAATGTCATTTGACTTCTATCAACACTAATCTTTCTCTTTATCTCATGTAGTGACTTCATGTGTGTGCGTGCGCCTTTGGAACGCTCCTGAACATAGTACCGTTGTGCATATTCCACTTTTGAACATTTTTTCAAATACTTTTCATACTTATCATTACTTGAAATGTTCCATGTGTTAGAATACTTTACAATTAACTTATAATTTTCAGCAAATATGATTAATTAAAAGCCACACATAGATATTTTTTAAATTTTCCAATGACGTTATTTTTGTTAAATATTTTAATAACCTGATAACATAAAGAGTGTACTGCACTAAACTACAATTTACAAAATACAATATATTTTGATCCAAAATATTTGATCAGTTCTAAATATAAGATTACAGAAGTTTATATTTCTGTTTATGATTATATTGTTTAACTACGGAAAATGAAATGAAATGTGTAATTTCTACCAGCGCCGCATTATCCACCACAATTCTCATTTTACGGTCACCTGGGATCGAACCCGGGCGGTCACTTATCTTTATTTTTGTGTTTTTGTCATCCCTTTGTCCTGTCGATTTTCAGTTGTTTCTCGCGATTCCATGGTAAGTTTATCTCAGCTGAAATAAAGTAGAAAGAATAAAAACTTGGGTAAAAATAATTCATAAGCCAACTGATAAAGGATTTAGGGTAGAGAAAGTTATGTAACGCATACGTTTTAAATAGAGCAACTGTACTACCTTAAAGCAAAACGAACTAGATATTGCTGTTTCGTCACCATATGGTAACAGTATATATTGCACGTGGTGGAACAATGTCTCAAAATTTGAGAAGAACGTTTCCGCAGAGCCACGTTCTACACAATATGGTCCTGATGGTTATCCGCAGATTTGAAGGATGCGGGTTTCATAAGTGCTTCGCTGACTTTCTTCTGAGAAGACAAGCATCTGGCTGTCTTGTACATGTACGCAGAAGGTGCTTTGCTTGCTCTCTTTGTTAGGAGAGAAGGGATTATTTAGATTTTATTTTCAGGAACGAAGCTTTAATAAATGATATACTAGTTATAGCACTTTATCAAGAAACGAATAAAGGAAGGGTTAACAAAATGAAAAGGAAGGAACAGTTATGTAATATATGAACGCTCCCATAATAAACACAAAGACAGAAAGTAAATTCTATTTGCATATAGTTGGTCTAAGTATAGGTTACAGAACAAGGGGTGACCGCTATATTGATCTATCGTGGCTTTCATCCACCCCCAAGATGGAGGGATGAAGTGAAGGAACCATAGGAGTTAAAACAGACAGGCCAAAGAGACCCACGGAAGTCTCTAGGTCCACGCTGTCTAAGAGGGTGATGAATGACTCATCGATCACGGATACCGCTAGTGTGCACAGGAATTATTCATTCCCATGAAAAACCTATCGCACCATCCGTTTGGCGCGCCATACCACATGAAACCTAATACCATACCTGAAGGATGGAGAGGAAATTGACTTAATGTTAAGTAATAGAGATAAAACTGCGTTAAATGAGAAACCACACTAGCATTTGCTTACCGACCAGAGGAAGCCACAAAAATCCAAGGTCAGAGTGGGCCGACATGATTCGAACACTTGACCTCTCATACTTTACCGCAGAGCTATCTCACTCGGGAATCCGTGGTGATATAGAAAAAGAAAATTTGTATACATTTTTTTTTTTTTTTTTTTTTTTTTGTTATGATGCATAGAAGTAAATATACAACCACTGGACGTACTTGAAGCATAAGCAGAGCACGTCTACCAGAAGCCTAGTTACGTCATTCATCTGCTCCGAAGAAGACGGTAAGAATTGGGTCACTCATAGAGTCTGCAATTCACGACTTGCCTGTTTAGGTCGATAAAGATGTCCTAGTCCGCAAAGTCGAATACAGAAAGAGACACTATATGTACCTCACTCCCTGCTTCGCTGCTCTTTTTTTTGTATACGAACCCACAAAAATAAGTAAACCGAATAAATAAATAACGATATTTCTAATTTAAAGGCAGAATCAACCAATGTGATAATAGATCAAGTGCTGTTCACTGTTTCTATAGCATAATAGATATCAGTTTGTGTCCTGAAGGGTCTATTAAACCGATCTTAAATTTGCTAACTTTATTACTTATTGATTTGGAAATTGTTTAAGAATTCTGCTGACATTTTTCGCATTGGGTAATGCATATCCTCTGAATTTACTACTCTACTTTCATAAAATATTCGTACTATGGTCTAAAAATGTAATCCTTTTATCACTACAAAACATTTAAATTAACGTTTATCAGGCATTAGCTTTGACAGTATAACCAGCCAACTTATTAACAACAAAATAGGTAAGTCAATAGCACCAATGAGGTGTTGCTTTTATAATACCAAAATTTAGTTAGCTAGCTTCTACTGTTCCTGAGAGAGCCGACCATTTATATCAGAAAATATCTTTGGGAAAAACAACACTGTTGAAAGTTAAACATAGACGGAAAACCGTTATTACATTTACAAAGCAAAAGTGACCTTGCTTAGAAACACGGAAGCTGAAACATTTAAAAGTGACACCAATTTATATATCAAATCTTTGAATAATATAAAATTTTAAACATACCTCTATGCTCTAGAAAGTACACATTTCTTCCCCATTAAGTGATGCAGTGTTCAAAGTACAAAATTACAATTTCTTACAAATATATTTAAACATAATGGATGTGGCTATAATAAAATATATATGAAATTAACGCAATGCTTCTCAAAATGAGATCAAGCATTACAAACATAGTATTCCTCTTTTTTTCTTAATAAAATACTATAAACTCTAAACTGAAGAAAGTTATATTGTTTTCTCTATTTGATACAATTAAACTTTCATTCAGCGGTACCTAACAAACGACAGATGCATGTTTATCAATAGTCGCATCCAAATTTATCTTGTTCAGTGGTAAATTCTGATGTATCATGCTTCCATCTGAAAGTATTCTACATGGTGAAACTATCTATTCATTAAAATATCTGTGCAGTCACAAAATTAAATTAAGTAAAATGATATGTTTAATTTTCTAAATAGTATTCTAATTCTTGTACAATAAATAGGCCGTATATAGAATTTTAATGCTATAAATCACTTTTGTAAAAGCTGACATTTTTATGTCAGTACTTCTCTGGAACATTTTATTACAGCAGTGAATTTGCAAACAAAATTAGAATTTAAACAGCCAAGATAAAAGCTGAAAAGACAGCTGACAGAGGAGCACTGTCATTCTGTGCAATGTATAGCATAAAGTTGAAAAAAATTTGGATTTTCGAAAATTTTGATGAAGGAAATTCTAATTTGTGACCATAAAAATGATTCAAAATACGCTACTGACAAACTTCGCCATTTAGTTTCTCCTTAACCCTGCATCAGCAAAATTCCCCCACCTCTAGATGAACGCAGATAAGCAAATAAAGAAAATTATTTTACAAATTTGAAGTAAGCTGTAGCCAACAATGCAGATTATGCTTTTATCCGGAAAAAGCTGGCGTTCTGAATCTTCTTGCTACTTTATTTAGGTCATGAGCTTGGGATGAGGAAATAAAAGAATACTCCTTCATAAGAGAAGGCTTTTTCTTTTTCTAGTATCATGTAACTACCAGCAACCCTTGCTAAGCACATTTATTTGCACTTCTATTAGCGAGGAACACGTTTCAGGTTTCTTAATACCAAAACAAACACCATGCTATTATCTAAAATGTGATAATGGGATATATGAGACCAACACAACGGATCGAAGCCATACTACAACGTTTTAGGTGTTCTCTGCTGGTTACTATTAGGAGTTTGGGTGCAATTTGTAGGGCTATAATATGTGCAGGAGTGATACTAAAAGTAACCAGCGTGTTAAAAAACTTTAATTCTGAAAACACACGTAGAAGGAATAGCGCAATATTTTGGTTAGATTTGCATTTTCCTACTTCAGGGATGCAAACTGACTCATAAGGCGCTTCAGCATGATAAGTTCAGTCCTCCATATGTTGGAAAGTATCTTACTATCTCAGTTACAAGGTAAATTTGTTTAAGATTTAGGTATACAAATATGCAACATTTTATAAAGGTTTAGGATAAGTAAATGTAAGAAATTATCACTGCTTGTGTAAGCGGTATCACCTAATTTTCTCCCATAATTGTATGTATGTTTTAGACAGCTTGAAAATATATTTAATCGTTTTTAAATGTTCTGCTTTAATTATACACAACAGTCGGGTATTGCACACAATTCAATTACAATAGTGAAGAGTATTAAATATTGCCACATTATTTAAATATAAATATCAAAAAATTGGCACAGACACTATTATTTAACTCTTCTGGTTTTAGCGGAGGAAATGTACAAATCTTAAAATTCAATTTTCATAGCAGCTTATCCTCTATGGTCAAATTCGGTATATCATATTCTCAGAAATTTAAAGGTGGAGCAAAATCCAGATTAAAATTCACTCTTTGAATTTCTACAGACATTTTGCCCAATATTGATTACAAATTACATCGCTCGACACATGTTACGTGCTCAAATCAAAAACATAAATCAAAATTGAGTAAGAGACATTGAAAAGAAATATAGATCATTTAGCCATGAGTTCCTGGGCATTTAAATGTTCTGGTGTTTAAGCTTTAAAAGCGTTTTGAGGGCAAACGTCAACAGTACACAGCTAAACCTAAAGGTTCAAACCTTTTTGAGCATAACATTTATATTTTGATTTGTTAAAATGTTTTACCATACTTTAGCTATCGGTACCGTTAGTTTTCCACACACACAGTGTGTAGGGTAGGGATGAGGAGATGGGTTCAGATCTTACCACCAATGATCTTCGACATAACGCATCACTGCTAAAACCAACTGAGCTATCACGACACCATGCCGCCACGACATAAATTTTTAAAACTAACATAACTTTTTTCTCCATTAAACCACAAAAAGTTCGGATATTAATTTATGATATATACTGCTATGGCGGTTTTTAATATATTATGTAGTTCCGACATACTGCCGTGGAAGCTACGTAGGTTGGAGTAATGGCATGATAAGCCGAAGAACCATAGGTCAAAACTGGGTTATGATTAGCATTAGTACGGAGGAGATTCGAACTGCGACCAGTCTTGATCTATTGCACACCCGAGTGCAAAATTTTCCAAAGGACAAAGTGGTTGGCGAGGCAAGGGGAACAAAATCCGATTATCGTTTAGTTGAGCCTGGTGAGCGGAAAGGTTAGGTTTACCTATCAACAAGGTCCGACCACAGCAGGTAGGGGACGATGAACGTAATAACGATTAATGCTACCTTCAAGCACTCTACCTAGCAATAACAATAATGATAACGACAACCGTAATGGTAATATTGATAATAATTATAACGACAACGATGATGGTAATGATATTGATAATAATAACGAAGACGATGATAATGATGATAATAATAGTAATGATAATGATAATGATGATTATAATGATAATGATAACCATAACGATAATAATAAAATGAAATAAAATGAGAAAAATGAAATGCTAGAAAAATATGTTAGAAAGAGTAAATCACGTACACTATGGTGTAGGAGCGAATGTGTAGAAAATCATATGAGGGAGTATAAAAACTCTAAGGGGAAGGTTTGCGTTCAAATCTCTTAGAGATATAAATGTCAGGGAGGCAAAATCAACTGGAACGTTTCATTTATACATATTATTTCATGGTGGACAGAAACACATTCATAGAAATAGAGTAAAACGAATCATTGTACACTTTAAAACCATAACTTCACATCTTAAAGTATTTTTACAGTATTCACACTTCAAATCTCAAGAACTGAAGTAGATGTGTATCAATATAAGCCTTTATCGCGAGTTTCTAAGCTGATATTTTCATTTTTCTCTCCCCTTTTCTTCAAGCCTACACAATAACTATATACACGAGACAAGAGTAGACTGCGCCGAAGGTCATAATTAACTAAGAGTAGACGAGAACACATCTAACTAAACTGCACCTCAGTCTCATTATACCTCTCATACGATCTTAGGCATTGACGAGGTGATTATATACCGCTTTGAAATCTGCGCATATACTACGGTAATCCCAACTAATTGGAAACAGAACTGATAGATTAGAATATCTTCACATGGTACACAAGAGCAAAATGTAGGGTCACAAATTAATCACATCTTCAGCCCTACCAAGAACGTCCTTAGTTACTGCAGCGAATTAATTGGTACATTCTCTGAGTGTGCAAAGCAATGCTATTCCAGATATATTCCTATGAGTAGCATTGATATTGTGTGGCCAACTGAGAACTTCGTAAATCTTCGTAAACCTTTTGTCCTAGTGTCCCTTAGGGTAGCCCATCGAGAGGGAAAGTTCTGATGAACCAAACGGTAGCTATGGCAGAAAACACGACAGAACAGGGACAGATTTTCTAATTATTTCCAAATTGAAACTCCCCGGTGCCACCTGGATATCATTACATCTGCAAATTTGCACGTCCACTGGAGGGTCTGGGACACGGAGACCGCCCCCAATTCAGGAGACGAAGTTGGCAGACAGCATCATTTTCCCTGTCATGTAACGCCGAAATTTGTAACCTTGAAACAACCAAGACTTTACAAGCTGAAATGAAATGAGTTAAACTAAAGGGACAGAAAATTGGGGGCATGTAATTAGCCTTTCCAAGTTCCCTTGGCGATCAAGGGAAACTTCCGAAAGAAAGAAGAAAGGAAAACATGGGGCAGAAAGGTCGGCCGCGTGAATCGAACCCACGATATTCCGAATGCAAGCCACACATGCTAATGCCTACGCTTGGCATTCTGTTTCTAGTACACGTAAGACAAATAATGTTAACATTTAGTTTGGGAACTAAGCCAATTTATAACCGAGAGACGAAGTATGGCCTGCAACCCCCCCCCCCCCCCCCCCATTTGAGATATTTTTATTTAAGAAAGTGTACAGCAGCTGAATCAGCCACCTGAATCTATTCTGTACCTATGTACTCCGCAGATTATGGTCTTGCCTAACAGGTTTGTCCCTGTGCCAAAACATATGTTCTGTAGCCACATTGCCTATAACATTACTTCTGTGCGTACTTAGCGAAAACTATTGTTCGAAAGCGAAATTGTGTACTATTGCGTATTTTCGTGTCCCTTTTTCCTCTCATTTGATCTTCGCAGGAACGACGAACATTGGTATCTCAGTACGCGATTGGTGTGCTTTAAGGAGATGACATATCGAAATTATGGTTTTCAAAATTAGCTACAAATTTAGCTGAATGTATATTTTTCAATGTGGTTTGAAACCCGAGGGCATAGCAACGGGATTCTCGTTGCTGAAAGATAAGAAAATTTGGTGAAAATATAAATAGGTTCGTTATATTGTTTTAAACATACCTGCGGGGTATCAATAAGGAAAACAAATTTGGAGAGGATTAAGTAGAAGCAGATGAAGTCCTGTATTCTAATTCATTACAGCTAGAGCCGGAATTTCTTGGAATCAGTTAAATAGTTAAGTGGCTGTATTATTCTTTAGAAAACAGGGCTTCGAAAAAATTGATAAGCACGTAGGTCAAGCGATGATTTTCACCACGTAGAGTAATGGATTCAGATTTCACTCCGATAGTAAATATTGCTTTGAAATATTATATAACACAAAAAAACGTTTCTGATTATATTAAAATCTAGTTCATAGCAAAGCCGGTACCAGAGATCTTGTTAGATTTTATTCTATTTGACTTCACTAACCAGAACTGCATAATAGAACATCTGTATAAAGCATTTAGGGCGAAAATAAGCATAATTTAAATTAGAGAAATGAATAAACGAAAGGTAAGTCCCGTGTTTTCAAGAATGCGGCGAACGATAAGAACATATTTTTTTCCGTAAAACGCCGGTTTTCCGCTAAAACGTCTTCAAAAATGTTAATAAACACAAGTACTCCCTTTTATATTTTGTGGCTTACAACATTGTGTGTAACCCATGTTGTTTGACAGCTTGCCTTTGTTAAAATTGCTTCTCAGAAGCGCTGGCTTTTGTGTTTCAAAATATCACTCATCGACTCTAGTTCTTCCTCCCAGCAAAATACAATATACCAATAAAAAGAAATAAAAGAATGAAAAACAAGAGCAGAGGAGAAATTATTTAATGAATTTCTGTAAACTTGGGAATTTTCTAAAACTTTTTCCACATAAACTCTGATTGAAGCTTATTCCAGGTATTCCTCAATTCTCTTAATTCTCTTACCTAACAAACTCTATGGACGGAGAATCCTGGAACGCTTTATTTTTAAATTTCCTTTTCCAATTGTCATTCATTTTTTTTATCAACGGTATCTATTGCCTCTGGTGGAGCATGCATTTAGCACGGACGTTAAACACATTAAATAAAAACGTGAAAGCTGTATTACGATATTTTAAATGCAGGCACATTTTGGCTTCGTAATCGGTATCTCAGCAACGCAGTGAAATGAATAACAATAAAAATAACAACAACAAAAATAGCATCAACAACAATAACAACAACAGTAATAATAATAATAATAATAATAATAATAATAATAATAATAATAATAATAATAATAATAATAATAATAATAATAATAATAATAATAATAATAATAATAATAATAATAATAATAATAATAATAATAATAATAATAATAATAATAATAATAATAATAATAATAATAATAATAATAATAATAATAATAATAATAATAATAATAATAATAATAATAATAATAATAATAATAATAATAATAATAATAATAATAATAATAATAATAATAATAATAATAATAATAATAATAATAATAATAATAATAATAATAATAATAATAATAATAATAATAATAATAATAATAATAATAATAATAATAATAATAATAATAATAATAATAATAATAATAATAATAATAATAATAATAATAATAATAATAATAATAATAATAATAATAATAATAATAATAATAATAATAATAATAATAATAATAATAATAATAATAATAATAATAATAATAATAATAATAATAATAATAATAATAATAATAATAATAATAATAATAATAATAATAATAATAATAATAATAATAATAATAATAATAATAATAATAATAATAATAATAATAATAATAATAATAATAATAATAATATTAATAATATTAATAATAATAATAATAATAATAATAATAATAATAATAATAATAATAATAATAATAATAATAATAATAATAATAATAATATTAATAATATTAATAATAATAATAATAATATTAATAATATTAATAATAATAATAATAATAATAATAATAATAATAATAATAATAATAATAATAATAATAATAATAATAATAATAATAATAATAATAATAATAATAATAATAATAATAATAATAATAATAATAATAATAATAATAATAATAATAATAATAATAATAATAATAATAATAATAATAATAATAATAATAATAATAATAATAATAATAATAATAATAATAATAATAATAATAATAATAATAATAATAATAATAATAATAATAATAATAATAATAATAATAATAATAATAATAATAATAATAATAATAATAATAATAATAATAATAATAATAATAATAATAATAATAATAATAATAATAATAATAATAATAATAATAATAATAATAATAATAATAATAATAATAATAATAATAATAATAATAATAATAATAATAATAATAATAATAATAATAATAATAACAATAATAATAATAATAACAATAATAATAATAATAATAATAATAATAATAATAATAATAATAATAATAATAATAATAATAATAAAGATGTATTATGTTCCGCCCAAAAATTCGGTGTTCTGAGAGGCACTAAACTAAAAGAAAAATAGAAAAAGAAAACCCTCTGCGTATGTCTCTGTGAATGTGTATGTTTATGAATAGATAACTAAAAAGTAAGTTAAACACTAAATTTAGTATTTAGATTCAGTGGCTTCCAAGGCTTTGGCATGAATATTTTCAAGTAAATTGCCTAACCCAAACTACTGTTAATATTGACAATTCCCTATATTCTGATATTTTATTTTAAAATGCTCTCGTTTTTTATTGAAATACAAAGAGTTTAAGCTATTTTCATGAAACGTATATCTCGGGTTTCTGTAAATAGATTTTGAACCCATTACTCTGGATTACTTGATTAACTTGGTAAATGCTAAGAGATGAGACAAAACTTTACAAAATATAGATCTCGTTAAAGCACAGAATTTAAATCAAATAATTTTTTTGTAGAAAGAACAATATTTTTTATTTCCTCTTACCGCTTTGAGTTTTTAATAATTACACTTTTTCTGAAACAGAATGTCGATAGCCCTTTTTAAGGTCCTGGTCATGCATCACATAGCATCAGCTCTTACAAGATGGGACTATTGCTTAAGGAATGCTATTAGAATTGATACCTTCTAGGAATATACAGTAAAAGCATTTCTAAATTCGTACTTATCTCGATTAACATGAAGCCGATAGAAGAATAAGGGCTAAAGGAATAATTTTAGAGTCGAAACAGTCATGGGAGTGCACACGTTAATGTTTACTTCTTTTTATAAATATGGTATCCCAATAAACAAATCTAAATTAGAGCTAATAATGTAGAAAATGCCTGATGAAACAGTATAGGTTGAGCTGTCCCTTTTGGACGCAATCTGACCATAGTTCCTGTCTCTCAGCTAGACCATGTATCCATTTTCCGTTACCACAAGACAGATAAGCGCCAGGCTTGTCCAGGTAATAAGCCGATTTGTGTATATGTATGCACGACATTGAGTAGGTACATAGGTTTTGTAAAGGTAAACAAAGACCCAGGGAGATTCACTATTAGCGAATGTAAGTGTACTTACTGAGCCTGTAGTCAGTCACATGACACAAAGGCGACAATTGCACGCCCTGCTGCAGGGCAGAATTATTGGAGTCTAAAGGCAAGGGAGAGACAGACTGCTACAAAGCATCATGTCTAGGCTTTGGCAACGGTTCCATGAGACAGTGCGTGTTAGCCGTCCTGTAGCGCCCCACCCACCCCACACCACTTGTAGGAGCTCGTTTGTGGCAGGCACGATAATCGTACTCGGATGACCATGAATTAGGGGTGCAGATGAGCTAGGTTTAGCTTACAAACTGATTCCACTCCACTGAAGACCTGCAGGGAATACGTTTCTCTCTAGTATATCATGAGCTTAACAGAGCCAGGTGGCACCGCAGTAACTTGTTGGGGGGGGGCTGTAGGTTCGATCCCCGTCGATCAGCCATTCGATTTGCGTATTTCCTTTTCTTTAGGTGAATCCTGGTGTGGATTATCTAATGCTTTTTTTTTTTCTTTTCCATCCCTTGTCATCTTTTAGCTTTGGTTGTGAACTCAATAATTCAGATGGAGGAGGTAGATGGTGCAGATGTAAGCGTTATGACAACCTTCATCCCTTGCCACTCTTGAAGTAGCTGGCCAGACCACTAGAGTCGCTTCATCGCGCTCTTTCTTGGTGGTGGTGAAAAATTTCGGTGTTGCGTCGGGTGACAACTTATCGAACAATTAAGGACCTTCTGCATGTTCCTGTGGCTCGCTGACTCCGCCATCTGCTGGCCTCTGGTCTCCCGTCAGCCTGCTAGGTAGCCAGGGGCAGCGAGGTGTCACCCCTGCGTATCTTATATCACATAATATATCATGAGCTTGTTTAAAATTGACTTATTAATAAACTGGAATTTTAATTATTTTGTATCCTATTTTAAGCCGTCTTTTATACGAGGTAATTAATACCACATACGTTCCACTTACCAAAGGCTGCTATGCTGTATACCAAGCTACATAACAATCCATTCAGACATGTGAGAAAACATACGTAAATAACTTAAAATTGTGCTTTCTGGCTTTATATAAAAAAGGACAAGATGTTTCGATTACATTTTTATTACACACACGGACACACGCACGCACATCTTAAATGTTCCTGGAATAAAAATTCATTTCCAATTGCTCGACAATTATTGGAATATGTTTAAGTGTATTCAACCAACACAGCCTGCAACATGGGATTATGTAATAAGCATACCAATTATTTTCCCGTCATCGTAAATATTAAACTAAATATTTTGGAAAAATAAAACTTCTAAGGGCTAAAAACCTGTAACAATAAGTTCAAATAGCACAACTCAACCAAACGTAATTTATGAATTTTGTACATAACACAAACTTCCAAAATATTAATTAAAGGGAGAGAGAATTTCAACCAAAATGATGAACGAAGTGTTAAAATTATTAGCTGCATTGGCACTTGTAGCATTGAAATGGGACTGAATTAAATTCGGATATTTAAGCAGCTAAGCCTAGATGATTCAACCTTTGCTTTATTGAATTTAATGGTGAAACACATTGTCAAACAAAATTGTAACCTGCCTTGGTAGCGTAGATGGTAGCATGTCTGCCTCACGTTCAAGAGGTCCCAAGTTCGAATCTCGGTTAGGGTGAGCTACCAGGATAAGTCTTTTTCCGGGGTTTTCCCTTATCCTGATAGACGAATGTCGGGCAACTCTAAGCTCCATGGACCCCGGACTCATTTGAGCATCACTTCACACATTTCATTCATTGTCCGATACGATTTAACGTTGGAGGACATAAATTACAATAAAAAATTTTTGTAAACGTCTTCTAAATAATGTACACAAAATTAAAATGATACGGAACCTTTTCCTTGTAGAAATGCTGAACTTTTTAAGCGCAATAATGAACTAGCTGCTATAAACAGCTACTAAGTATTCATTTTCGAAAACAGAAACATTGCAGCTAAATTTAATATGGTAACCAGTCGAATATCTGATATCACTTCCGTGTATGTACGCAAGAAAAGATTCATAAGGACCGATTTTAAATTTTTGATAAATTTCCCAACTAAGAACTAACAGAGCTGTTATATTTGTAATAATTAATGATGTAAAGTTTGACAAAAATAAGGTGAAGAAACTGCAGTTAATTTACTGTTTTAGTTCATTTCGTTTCATATTCTGGGCGTAGGGACAATTACCCCAATTATTACCTTAAACAGAATTTTAATAGTAGTAATTTATTATTGATTTGATATTTCGGTTTCGTCTTAGCGCCATTGTTGTATACCAATCTATGCACACTCATGCTATTTGTTGGCAATGGACCTCTGAGATTGGGTGCATTACAGGAATAAAACATAGGCTTATGCAAATTACTGCAAACAACGAAAAAGCCACATAAAGAATACGCGCTTACTTGCAACTTAAAATCTAGCAGGGGTAAAGGAAATATTTGGAATAATTCTCCAAAGACTGCAGAGTTTTTTTGAAATGAGAGTTACTCAACATTTGAAAGGGTAGAGTCAGACTGAAAAATTCAATGTCATAGCCGGGATTTGAACAATGAATCTTCTAGTCTCCCTCAAGGCGCTCTTAACCATTGAGCTACTATGGCCAACGTGCCAGCATGTCATTAAATTCTCTGACTCGTGTTTTTTCCGCTAAACCACTAGGAGTTTTCATAAATATATGAGACAGTTTCCTTAATGTAAGTACTTTAAGTAAGTTCTTTAAGGCTTACTCAGTGTTTGTCTAAAGAAATTAAAGGAAAATATCCGAAATTAAACTCAACAGAGAAATTACTTAAAATTTAGTATTGGAACTATGGCAAACAGGCAGCCATGCAACCTAGACAAAATGGAAATGATAACGAAAATATTTATTTTATGTCTATCAATCTGGAAAATATTTGAGTGTAATAAATGAAAGTTGTAAACTTCTATTTTCAGAAGTTCTATTTAAGCATTAGCGTTCTAGTATTAAACGATACATTCTAGGAATGGGAGTGTGGATAGCTCTCATATAATTTTTCATGTATAATAATAAAAAAGTTCCAGAGAAAAAAAAACTAACGTTATTTCTTCACTTTGGTGTCCCCTTTAAGCATTTCCCTCCCATGATTGGAGACAAGATACTTTCAGCATACGTAATGCACATTTACTTAAGATATTCTGATAAATTTCTACTCACCAAGCTTAATGGAAACACACCACTCACTCCTCTTTGCCTACCGCGGTATACCTACATGTATGGTTCCAGTGAACGGATTGCCGAACAAGGTTATATTCCATCACGAAATACATGCTCTATTAGCTCTAAAACGATATTTGGAATGACATTGAAATCCGGTTATATAATACGCATGACATGTATTTCGGTTAATTCCTAAACCACGAACGTCAATTACTAGTGCCCACCTAAACAAAGGAATGGTGGACATTCCCACGATTTTCAAGTCAGTTGACGATTCAGAGAAAAACAGTTGGACATTCAACAACAATGTCATATTTAAAATTATCCGCTGGTCGCTCTACATGGAGGTATTGAGTTCACAGCAATAAAGAGGAAGCAGCTCTTTTACGCGATTTACTCTACGCTGGGAATATAGTTTGATGTCCCTGATTGGCTTAAGTTAGATATGAATCGATTCCTAGTGGATGGATTTGGGGTAGCGACTGCATCCTTCATTGGCTGGAGTAGAGTTTGCTTCTAACGCATTTCTAGCCAATATGAATTAATTCATTTATAATTCTGGTCAGTTAGAGACATCAGAATATGTTCATCATGTGGAATATATCACGTGATAGGAGCTGCTTTCACTTTACTGCTGTGAACACCTTAGTTTCAATAACACTCTAATTATAAAATTGACTACCTTTGGATCACTTTATGTCTTTCTTTGTCACTTGCTCATTCACATGCTCTAATGTACTTAATGACATAGATTGTTGAAATTGATGTCCAAGCAGTTGCATTTTATCATGAGGATAACTTTAAAGAATACTGCATCTTACACGTTAGGAACAGAAAACACTTTTTTCAGTTTTAAAATAAAATGAAACGTCTGTTCCAAAACTATATGGGTATACAGTATTTACCTGCATGAACGAAAACTGATTTGAAGTGACACAATGAAACAACCTGTAGTGGTAGCTCTTAAGGAATTCTTAAACCGCTTTAAATTTTAAAAAATCTATCACACACGCACGATTATCAGTTCTCGACTCTTTAACACTGCTGGCAAAAGCTCACACCACCAGATTTATACCTGAACCGCTGTTTCTCGAAATATGCCGAAATTTCTCGAAAGGTGCCGAAGTCACACGATCTTTCGTGACGCAGCGAGAAACCAATGGACCTATCTGTTTCTCGCTCTGTTGCTCTCTCTCTCTCTCTCTCTCTCTCTCTCTCTCTCTCTCTCTCTCTCTCTCTCGACAAGTGCCTAGCGCTGCGTCGACGCACTGGCCACTTTATCTGTCTCTTTCGCACGCGCCGGCCGCGGCTCAAACATGCCTGGCGACACTATTTACTTAAATTTTAAAAATACTTTAAATATATATTCCACTTTAAAACTTGTTCCCGTTTGAAAGTCATATGCTATAGGTGCAAAGCATTTTCTGTACAAAGCAACAATTAACTTCTTAGTACCTATTGTAAAATATTTGATAAAGAAGCATTTTGTTTAACAATGTATAAATTTTAGTTACATTTCATATCATAGTAAACTACGACGTAAAAGTATTTATACATGTTTTATGTTATAAAATATTTAAACTTTCAACAAAATTGTGGTGTTTATTTTTCTAAAAAAGGAAGTGAAGTCCACACAACTGCAGACACATGCAGCTCTAGAGCAACTATGCGTTCACCACAACGATTATTTTATTTGAGTCCTCTCTGTTCATTTTCACATGTTGATTTGCGTAAACTCACTGAAATTCGAACCCACGACGTTTGGCTTTGAATGGATGGCTAGTTAACTCCGACTCGCTTCACGGGCATTCGAATCCCTTTGCTATTGTGCCTACGAAAGGGATATTGCAGCCGGCTTGGGAATTATAGGCAGAAGGGCATGTGGAGCAAAATAATTCCGACAGTAAAAGGATAAACATGAAATCGAAAATATTGGATTTGTTGCAGTGCATCCATCCAGCACCCGCGTCAGTACTTTACGCACCACTTTTCTATGTAGTGCTATTTACAGTACATTCCTACGAATGTAACGCCAGTCGTATTGACAGTAATATACTATATTTTTATTTAATTAGTGTTAATACCTCATAACAGGCATAGGAATTACTAAGTATTAAAGTCAGAACAAAAATTAATTAAGTTGACATTGCTGGACGTTACACGCTACAAGCTATCCCCATAACTCGTACAATTTGTTAGCGTTTGAAGGTAACACTTACTAGACCGTGTTTATGATACTGATGTGGGTTGTTTTAAATTTTATCATTTACATAACCTCCAGGAAGCATCATAGTTCGCTTCCTTAACGCAGCATTTCGCCACTTTATTTAGGAAACCTTCGGAAATAATATATTCCAGGCTATAGGTAGTTATAGATTATACACTAAATGATGGCACATTTTACTCTGCGATCTACATAGATTTATTGTAGCTACCACCCTCAAAGAAGGACAGATGAAGTGAAGAAATCTCAGGAGGCTACTGGCCGCAGTGAGGTCAAGGAAGACGTGCGAAATAGCCTAACAACTATGGGACTGAAGGTCCATCCCAATGTTAGAGTTGGCCAGAAAACCAAGCAACGTTTCAGTGCCCATGGAGTGGGTACTTCTTCCTTTAACAACCATCGCGTCATCATTACGAAAACTCAAGAACAAATAGGTGTTAGTAGAGTATCGAACCCGGCACCCCTCCTCCCTCTCGAATAGTGCCTTACACATTATCGGGAAGCCATTGCTCTGTAAGGTACATGGGTATATCACCTGAGAATGTGCCATCTGGATGGCGTGCAACCGACCGCGTCCAGAACAAATTATTACAAAAGGAAAGCTGCCGTATAGTACCTACCCATTCTGGAAATTTAGAACCATACCGAATTTTTAAATTTCGATCTTATCGCCTTCTTAACCTTACACAAGATATAAATTGTAGACACTAACACCGAACCTTTAACACAATAGCTCTTCCATTAAGGTGAAATTTACTGTGAAATATTATACCTTTAACATTTATGTTTGAAAAGCAAAATAATACGTAATTTCAGTCTAGTAACATACTTTGGCATCCAATTACTAACTGATGATACACGAGATGAAGATGGGGCACCGGTGGAATGAGATGGCGGGGGAAACAGGGGATTACGAAGAAAACCCGTCCCAGCGCAATGTTGTCAACCAGAAATCTCACTTTCCGGTCACTTGGTATCGAACCCGGGCCGCCTTGGTGAGAGCGAAGTGGTCTAACCACTCAGCCATGGAGCGGCCTGTTCCACAGTCACATTAACAGCTTACAGCAAAAAAGATATAAAACAAGTTATGTGTTATTACTAATTCAAAACGGAATATTAGCCCTGCAGATGCAATTCATTAATAATAAATTTTTGGTTATTCCTTACTAATTATATCAGAGCTGCAATGTGTTCCCTGCTATTAGTTAAACAAATATTTTCTCAGGAAAGAGATTAAACATTATATTTGGGTTGTCGTAAGCTGCAGTTAAGTTTGCTATTTCATGTGTTCAAAATAACTTAAGATTATTTTTCAATGCGGGGATAGGTACAGGTATTCGGAGGACATCTCGCACACTGCGACGCACGATCTATTGTGTCTTCCACAAGAGTAAAGATGAAGCAGCCCTCAGGTAGAGGTAGCCAACAGTAGCCGGGCGGAAGTAGCTATCATTTCAAGGCTCCCAGTCCCGTACCATACTGAAGCTGTCTAAAAAGAGCTATGAACGATCCGGCGACTAACCAGCCCTCTAGTGTCCAAGGCAAGTACTCTTTCACTTTCAGCAGGCATCCGTGCCATCTGTTCGGCAGAACCATAAACAACGAAATCTCCATTTTTTATATAATCTATATAACCCCCGTCACCCCCCTTTAAATTTCAGAGATGGGATTTGAATTGCGGAACTTCCATCTACTGCGACTACTTTTTCTGGTGAATCTTGCACTACTGTCAACGTCATGAATTACTAGTTCTGTGGTAGTCATTAGAAGTCATCACCATGGTATAATTATACCTCACATTTAAGGCTAATACAATGACCTAAGGTTCTTCTGGGTTAACTTGAAACATGACTTACTTAGCGCTACCCCTCCCTGTTACAAGGGAGGGGTGAAAAGTTTTGTAAACACATTGCTATCCGCGACTACCTATTCTCCGTCAGACAGCGACAGATACCGCAATCACTGCAGGGCTTGCTTATTTACAGTGTATATTGACAGTGAAATATGGTAATTTAAATATGGTATCAAAACCGGAGTTGTACGAGATAAATTGAGAGAAGCAAAGTTAAGTTCAAACTGTATACCATCGACTCCATAGCTGAATTAAATGGACATGCCTTACCTCCGTGTCATTGTGATACGAATGCCATCGAGCTAATATGGGCGCAAATCAATGAAAGAGGTAGAAAAGGAGTACTGGAGAAAAGACAGATTAACTGATATGTAGGGCAATTTTATCATACATTTTGAAGAAAGTGGCTTTCCAAAAAATCCCTAATGGACGGCATATCTATACGTATATCTTTAAAGCGCTGCACTTGAAAGGATTAAAGGCATAGCTACAATATAATCAGACGGAATCAATTGGAACGTTACATAGAAGTGATACGATATGCGATTAGACAGCAATGGGTTACTTACAACAGCGTGGGCAATAGTATGCTCGCTCGCTTATTCCCGTGTTTCAAGATAAACCAGACGAACTGTTGCTGCTTTGTTAGATGAAGGAATATGCGCGAGCTTTATGGTTCACTAATTTTCATATTTATGTTTCCTCAGTTAATGGAATATATAATGTTTGTATTGATATCATTAATAATGTCATTGTTAATAATGTTTTAACTTACCAGCTGTTTATTCTGATGGGCGAAGAACAGGTTTACTTGCATTAGAATAGCATAATATTCCGAATGATGGAACATCAGCCAACAGTACTCAACTGATACTGATATTTGCCTCAGTTTAAGTAACAAAGTGAGCATTTGCATTTCATAGAACAAAGTCATGAAACCAAATAAATGAACATTGTTCTGTAAATCTAGTAAATCTAGCAAAATCAAATAAAACCAACGTAAAATTTGACAAATAATATAAAATGTCAGGAATATTGTAACTTACGGTTGATTGTATACATTGTTACACATCAAACTAACAAACATGCCTTCCTTCATTTTCACTAGAATGGAGATATGCGGTGAACTATTTTGAACATTATGGAAGCAAATAGTATTCCAAGGCTTAACCTGCGTTCCTCAGACCAATACATATTTTTATAAACTACACAACAGAGAGCACATCTCACGCACCACAACCTGTTTACATATATTGTGGTTGCCATCCCCAGGAGAAAGGGATGAAGTGAGAGAGGCACAGAAGGCAACAGGCCATACAGAAACGCGGAAGTTCCCAATAGATCCAGGTTCTCCAGAAGCTACATACAGCAGGCGAGGAACGTCTCATTGACCAAGCCGTCCTTATTTACAGATATATATTCCTTCCTTTGAGAAAGCAACCGCGTCGTCTGTCCGGGACCGCCATACGCCACGAAACGTATAGAAACACATCTGAAAAATGGGAGGGAACCAGAATTATAGGGAAATATAGAATTAATATCATAGGGAACTGCCGCAACATCACCTTCTGACTAGGGAAAATGACTGAAAATCTCTTTTAAATAGTATGAGTTTTTTTCCTGCGGTACAGGTAATGTCACCAGCATTTTCGTTTAATTTATATTCCACCTTAACCATTTAAGATCATATCGTCGGTTTTGGTTTTGCTAATGCTCCGTTGTTTACAGCTATAACATTCTTTTTTATTTTATTAAAACAAGTTCTTTCTTTCTGAGGTAGTACCTACCTTGAAGAATTTCTACTTATTTAAAATCCCTTTCTAGAGAATTTCTTAAAATCTCAGCGATCATAAAGAAATATAAGGGTTCAACTTAGATTATAGTGCTAGGGTGTCCATTGTTCATTGAATTTTTTCATTTTAAAAAGTTTAAACATTAAAATTAGCTGAAATTGATGATATACTGTTTTTGTGTTCTTTTGTTTTCCTTCCTCACAGTGTGCTTTGCTTCTTGCATTACTGCATAGATATACCTAATAAACCATTTAAACGAGGAATTTCGAGTATTTTAGATTTTGCACTACCAAGCATTAAGAAAACTATAGTAGGAGAAACTTGACAGAACGTAACCGAACAACCCGACTACCGTGTCTAACGCCAACACGCACATGGAAGATATGAGCAATTCTCCAATCAAGGGATCACGTAGCCATGCTCACGCTTACCCCAAACAGGGTTTTGTTGTACTTGAGCCCATCATATCTCTTGATATTAATGGCAATGCTGATCGATCTTACAAGGGCCGAAAAATCAATACTTCAATAGAGGGGCTGGAACCAAAGCGCATTACATGGTATTGTTGAACCAATTTTTCTCTTATTTAAACAAATTATTTACAACCTGCTGTTCACCTATAACACGGAATATTTAAATTTGTTGTACAATTTTTATATTTTTATTTAAGTGTGCGGAAATTGCTCTTCAGGAATTCTGCAACCTTCAATGTCTTGAAATGGGTCTTCAAAATAACTGGCAGGGGGACTGAACTCAATACCGCTGGTCGATCTCTTGAGTAGAGTGTACATTCTATCTTCAGACGTAGGTCCGTCTCTGGAGGTTTTTCAGGGCAGCTGCATAACGGCGAGGCTCTTATGTTCATTTTATGGAGCTAGAATTGAAAACCGCCATTATTTGTAAGAAAATGTGTTGTTATGTGATTTAGCCAGATAGATAAAGACTGTCTGTGAAATATATTGTGTATGAAAAGTTTGGTATGGAAGGCATCTTGGATTTGGTATAGATGGAATTCCAAATCGTAGTGTAGTAGTCTTTTTGCTGTTTGCTCCAGGTTAAGGGAATGGGTTTGTAATCTTGTGTGGTCCACAGGGGCCAAAAAATCCTTACTTCAATAGAGGGGCTCGAAACAAAGCTTATTACATGGCAAAGAACCAAGGACTATACCACAACTCAAGCATATGTAACATAGTAAGGTGCTTTATTTACGGACTTCAAACCATCACATGAAATTTGCTTCGGACAGAAACTAAGGGAACTATGATGGATGGATGAATAGGAGAAGGGAAAGACACAAGCGTGAGATAGAAAGGGAGAATGAGGAAAGAGAGGAGAGAAACAATTCTCAGTAACTGACGCAATAATGCGTGCAGTGTTGAGTGTTCTGTTAGTGCTAAATAAGAAAAAGCATTCATTTAGACGAAAACTATACAACAGTTAATTTACCCGTACTTTATGTCAAACGCAGAGAGTGATAGGCGAGAACAAAGGCTCAAAATTGGATGAGTTAGAGAGCTGTTTTATGCGAGCAAGACAGTCATATGAAGTGTCAGTAGTTTATTATTTGGGCGGTTGCTAGTCGATAAGCCATGCCGAAGGAAAGCTGATTTGAATAATAGGTCTCTTTAATTATGCAAAGCAGATAAAAGGGACCAACAGATGAAAATTGGACAAAAAGTGTAGTTTAAGAAAAACTTAGTATTAAATCCGACTCTCAAGGAATATTTTTTTTTTTTTTTTTTTTTTTGTAAATACTTTTGTAATCGAAGTTAAAATAAAGCACTTAAGTATCGATTTAGATTAGTCAGAGTAGAGCAGGTCGTATTACAATAGTATACGCCCTTGTTTCTTTTTCCAGAATTCCTTCAAGTTGTTTTGCCTAATTTAGTGCGTATATTAGACATAAAAGTACCAATATTCAATTTTATCAAAAAATCGTAAGCAATATATCAAGAGGATATAAATGAAGAGGTTACCAGGACCTTCTTACTGGACAGTAATGTTTTATAAATTGTCATATTTTTGTTTGTTTGTTATTTACGTCCTCCAACGTTAAGTCATATCGGACGGTGAATGAACTGTGTGAAATGATGCTCAAATAAGTCAAGGGTCCATGGAGCTTGGAGTTAACAGACATTCGTCTTGAAGGATAAGGGAAAACCCCGGGTAAACCCTTATCCAGGTAACTCACCCTGACAGAGTTTCAAACTCAGGAACTCACAAATGTGTTACGTTACCAAGTTCATATTTTATACGTGCAGTATAGGGAAAGATAAGCTAAGGCAGGGACCCTAAGGAATGTTGAACAAAACGTTAGTGTTGTACTATATTTAATATCAGAAATCATGTTTGCATGAACAATTTAATGTTTTACAGGTAATTATAAATCAATATTTTGTTTCGTATCCCATTTAATGAGAATGGCAGTACACCTTAAAACATACAGAATTTTCCTGTACTCGGGACAGAACCGGGTTCTCAATGGAGCAAACCGGGTAGTATTAGTCTTTGTTTCTAAGTCATGGTACACATGTGTACAGGTAAAGCTCCGTGGGTTACTTTGGATTTTGGAAAAGTCACAGATCTGTCGCTTTACTGTAAACGGCGATCAAAAAATTTCATACAAGTATGCAGAAGATGCATGTACATCATTAAGTATATCTTTTATTAAAAGGATTACTCCGATTAGACAACTTATTTTTGAGGGTGCCATACGACTTTCTGGGATTCATAGGCAAGGGATATGAAAACTGAAAGCATAATTTTATGTCTTACTACCAAAATATAAAATACTATATATATATATATATATATATATATATATATATATATATATATATATATATTCTCTTTGAATCAGAGTAATTCACCAACAACTTCACCGTTGACTTCCCTACACTTTTTCGTTCCTAACAAGAGCAAGGAAAAAGGTAAAGAAAAAATAATAAGGAAAACAAAGCTGCTCCCTAACGTCACAGAACATTCAGTTGCCTGGCACTGGATTTTGCATAAAACTTATTAGCAAAATGATATATAATTGAAAACAGTGTTACTAAGGTGTGTATCTTAAGTCATTGTTAGAAACTTCGGATAACATATTATTGTTTCAAATAGGCATATATGATTTTATGTTGCAAACCACGGCTGCTAGGAACAAGATGTTAAAGGTTGCTGTCCTTGGTGGGCGTACTGAATTATATTTTAGCTGAATTCCTTATCTTTTAAGAGTTTTCAAACTGCCATATATTGGAATAAATTTTAAATTGATCTTTTATTTCAATTTCTAAGAGCTTAGTAACTTGACTGAAGCTAGGACAAGTGGAATATCAATATATATTTAGATGGGAATTTATTTTCTATTATAGTACAAATTTTCTCATAGTACGTAAGCTTTATACACATAGTTTTGAAGAAGGTAAGTTTTAATACTTAAGTCAAGGAAATAACTTCAGAAGATAAATGAGTATAACGACTTGCTATTTAAAGCTCTCTGGGTTCATCTAGCTTAATTTTTTCAACATTTCCTAACTCGGAATAGCGGAAAGCTTTGGTTTATTCATCCAACCGAGCTCTTAAATAAAGATCTCTAGATCATAAGAGGCATATTACCCCGAAACCACATAGGTGGGCTTGCAAAATATTGATAGCAACGTGTACCATATTTTAACTTAGTAAAAGAGTTTAATGATGAAATTACATAAATCGCTTTTATAAACATCAAAGTAAACGTACTCATAACGGTTCAGCGACAAAATATTTTGTAAACTAAAATATGTATTCCCTATTGCAGAAAAATTAATTTCATACAGTAACAAAGCTTTCTTTATACTTTGGGTCTTAATAATCACATGCTGTCTAACTGGCACTGTTACAAGGCGTTCGGAGAGAAGCCCCATGAAATATGAAATATGGTGAAAGGTCCCTTCAGTTCTTTGCTATTGTGATGTAAGTCCTTATTTTTGCTACCTAAGCTCAATATATCATCCTTTTTATCGCGTTAACCAGCTGCAAAACTGCAGAAACAGAGCTCATTGGTGCGTGAAACCTCTCTCTTCCTTCCGTGTATGAGGCGGAAACCCTTAGCTAAAAGGAAAAATAAATGCCAAGTTCTGTTGCAGCTTCGTTGGACCATACGAACTATTTCTTAACAGGCTTTACTCCAGCGTAAGCCAACATTTTCTTTTCAGATTGCATCACACTGGCCCTAAAATACTAATCTTAAAATAGTTAAAAAGTACAGTTAGTAGAGAAATTACTAGCTAAAATATGGAATAAAAATCCCTTAAAATATATATCTTAGCGTAGTTGGTGATCAATTAATACATAAACGTTATAAATTATTATCCATATTCAAAAATAAATATCAAACATAATACAATAAATTACATGAAGACCATGTATCTTAATTCTTGTGAAAATCTTACATTTACGAAAAAACAAAATACAGTCACTGCCTGCTTTGTTCTTACTTAATACTAACTTGCCATTAGAAGCATCGGTTCGAAAAATTAAAAGCTATTCGACGATGGATGACGTTTAAATTTACACGTGGTGTCACAGAGGAAATGTACTATTTTTTCAGCTACCAGTAGAACATCCTCGGAGTGTTCTGATCTCTGTAGGATAAGGGAAGACAGTGCCACAAAGAAAATGTATTTAATGGATCTTCCTACTACCTACATTAAATACATCGTCCGATGCTACTACCCCAACATTGCTAACACGAGAGCGCATGCTTTCTAAATTATCAAAGCCTTGTTGATATTTTGTAAGTCTAGCCATAATCTTTCCCAGATAATACTGGAGTACAATACTTACAACCATATTCTTGTAAGAGGACCGCGAAACCTGACTTGATAGAAAGAGTGCTGTGGCTTTTTCCACGTGCAGTTCCTGGAAAGAGTGATTTGGGCTTTCTAAATGTGTCTGGTGGGAATTGAACCTGGGACCTTTACAATATAGACCCACCTTGCTTCTCTAAATGAGGAGGCAGAAATTAGGAAACCATAGCAAGCATCATCAGTAGTAACATTCTATGTGGTCGCCCAAGAATATGTGGTTCCAAATCACCAGCCTCAGCACCATCTGACCGCGGTAGGCGATCAGAGTGTCCCGGGGTCATTCTCTAACACATTCAAGGAAACAAAATGATAAAAAAGGGAGAGATGAGATTCGTGACAGAAGAAACGCCCCTCCAGTTTTCAACTCACCGGCCAGGGAGAAACTAGTCTGGGTGGCAGCCTGGGATTGAACTCAGGACCTGAATGTGAACCTGCAGCGACATCGCGCTCGTAAGGAAACGGATAATTGAAAACTGATTGCGATGTTCTGAAGTATGGCGGTTTGATTTCTGAACAGATAATACGACCGTCTTGAGAAGTTAATAATATAAGGAGACAAAGTGCAAAAGCTAATGAATCTAAGCCGATCTGTTAAACATGTGCAATTACATAGGAGAACCGGATGACTGGAATTTGAGGCGGTTTAGCCGTCTTGAGAAGTTAGTAATATAAGGAGACAAAGTGCAAAGGCTAATGAATCTAAGCCGATCTGTTAAACATGTGCAATTACATAGGAGAACCGGATGACTGGAATTTGAGGCGGTTTAGCCGTCTTGAGAAGTTAGTAATATAAGGAGACAAAGTGCAAAGGCTAATGAATCTAAGCCGATCTGTTAAACATGTGCAATTACATAGGAGAACCGGATGACTGGAATTTGAGGCGGTTTAGCCGTCTTGAGAAGTTAGTAATATAAGGAGACAAAGTGCAAAAGCTAATGAATCTAAGCCGATCTGTTAAACATGTGCAATTACATAGGAGAACCGGATGACTGGAATTTGAGGCGGTTTAGCCGTCTTGAGAAGTTAGTAATATAAGGAGACAAAGTGCAAAGGCTAATGAATCTAAGCCGATCTGTTAAACATGTGCAAATACATAGGAGAACCGGATGACTGGAATTTGAGGCGGTTTAGCCGTCTTGAGAAGTTAATAATATAAGGAGACAAAGTGCAAAAGCTAATGAATCTAAGCTGATCTGTTAAACATGTGCAAATACATAGGAGAACCGGATGACTGCAATTTGAGGCGGTTTAGTCGGTAAATCTTGCTGAGTTCTCCCCTTTGCTCAGCGCCTCACGACGATGGGTTTTGTGACGGGCGAGGATTAAGGATTGGAGAGAATTAAACATGGTCGGGATTTCTGTAGGGTATCTCTGCATGGGTTCTCTTAGCTGGATTCAGGGTGTGGGTGCGTCCTAACTGGTTATGCAGTTCTGACAAAAATACCTCGACTGTTTAAAATAACAGTTTATTGTGTCACTCGTTGCGCTCGCCACATGTGATGTCGCTACCAGTGTAGAAGTGTGATACATGCTGCTGTGTCCCGTGTCTGTTGTGTGATGTATCGTAGTTTATTTCGCCCACGCGAATAAGTGTTTGAAGATACACTAATGTCTGGCGCGTGAATCAATTGAACTGTCTGAAATACGTGTAGTTTCTTGCGCCCAGGCGGAGTTCTTGTACTTAGTGTTCCTCGGTGTGAATAGTGTAGAGTGTAATGTATGTTATTTCTCACATGCGAATAAATGTAACTGTTCTAAGATTCACTGATGTTTGACCTGTGGTCATATACGTCGAGTTCCTTGCTATGTAGATTGCAGAGTGATTTATCGTCTACTATCAAAGTTCTGCCATGATAAATTTCTCTCCCACTCTTTCTATTTATTTGAAATGTGAAAACTCACGATGTGTTATTAGTTTGAAATTGGTTGATATTTATCCCTTCTTTTGGTAAACGTTCAAATTTCTAAGTTTGGACGTTTTTTCGCCTAGCTTTCTCTTTTCCCACCAGAGAGGGAAATTATGCGTGCACATGTCTTCCCAACTTGTGGTATAGTCCTAAGGTCTGTTGTTATGAACATAAACCAGATTCTATAAAAGAACTTTGTACCGCCAAACTGGCATGGTAAACTGCCTCAAGCTAAATCATACAATAGCTATTAGTTTCCGGTGGGTTGCAAGTATACGTACCTATCTGAGAAGGTTTAATAACATTTTTGTAGGAAACATTTCTGTATTATTCGTATATGTGGAATAAGATCTTCAATTATAACTTAACTGTCCCTGTGGGTTATCATCATCATCATCATCATCATCATCATCATCATCATCATCATCATCATCATCATCCATCATCATCATCATCATCATCATCATCATCATCATCATCATCATCATCATCATCATCATCATCATCATCATCATCATCATCATCATCATCATCATCATCATCATCATCATCATCATCATCATCATCATCATCATCATCATCATCATCATCATCATCATCATCATCATCATCATCATCATCATCATCATCATCATCATCATCATTACTATTATTATTATTATTATTATTATTATTATTATTATTATTATTATTATTATTATTATTATTATTATTATTATTATTATTATTATTATTATTATTATTATTATTATTATTATTATTATTATTATTATTATTATTATTATTATTATTATTATTATTATTATTATTATTATTATTATTATTATTATTATTATTATTATTATTATTATTATTATTATTATTATTATTATTATTATTATTATTATTATTATTATTATTATTATTATTATTATTATTATTATTAGTCCTGTCCTATACGTACCGCATCAAATTGAAATCAAACCGATAACTATAAAACGGCAAAACCATTATATTGCAATGGCGGGATAAAATACAACGGTTAATTTGTAGGACTTGAATTTAAATTATAGTTTTATTTCCTGCTATCACGCCCTCCCAAATAGCAATATCTCTAACTGTAAAAGCAATTTTCTACTCCTCATTCCGTATGTGCAAATCTTTGTTATCTTGAAAATCATTGAAAAGCTTACGTAGAGCTGTCGAGATTCTAGCTTAAAGCAAAAAAAAAAAAAACATTAATTTACCAGGAAAGTACCGTAATCCTTAGATCTGATCCCTTAGTCTTGACAGTACTTGCCTTTTCTACTCAAATTGCTGCTCAGTAAATCTCTTCCCACAAACACTATTATTAATTGTCCTCATTTCGGTAGACAAGCCAAAACTATCTGACAAGCATTTAGGCGGCAGCTCGAAACTCGACAATCCTGCCTTTGTGAGTCACAGGCAGAATCTCAGTAGTGCTTTATCTAATCCAATCCTCGAGCACCCGCACTTCTCAACGTGTACCACGACGCGTCAACCGGGAAGGCTCCTACAATACATTGCCTTGGCAATAGTGAAAACAATAGGGAGAAAATGTCTTTGTGACATGACAGAGCGCTTAGCTCCATGCAAAAGTGACCTACGAGGAATATTAACTTAAACACGTGTTCCATTCTCAGTACTTTTTGAAATAGATATATGCAAGTAAAGGAAACATTCGAAGAACGGCGAAAAAGCAAAAAAGAGAAGAGGGAATTTTAGAAAAACGAAGAAAGAAAATACTACACAATTTCTTCGTTAGCTGTTATTCTTACATGTTCTAATTTACTAATTTGCAATTCCTAAGTCTTATCTATCATATAGATCTAAATTAAATTTATTACATTGTTTTTGTGATATTTTATCTTTAAGCATGACGCTCACACTCTTAATCTCATGGAACAACACTTTTCTGGCCAAGGTCTACCGCTCGTCCTCTACGTTCTGCATCTCAGCCCACACAGGCGCCATGAGTGGGGTACAGTATTGGACGGTGGCACGTGATCGGCACTGATACCTCCCTGCTGGTATATGCGATCTTGGGAACCACGTTCCTATATTTCTCTATCAATTAGTTATTAAATTAGCCATTCATAGCACTGTGGAACAGGTCTCCCAGCGGGACAAACTCCCCACGTATATCGAAAGTCTGCCTCACGTTCAAGAGGTCCCGAGTTCGAATCTCGGTCAGGATGAGTTACCTGGATAAGGTTTTTTCCAGGGTTTTCCCTTATCCTGAAATACGAATGTCAGGTAACTCTAAGCTCTATGGACCCTGGGCTCATTTCAGCACCATTTCACCCATTCCATTCATCGTCCGATATGACTTAACGTTGGAGGACGTAAAATTACAAATATATATCGAAAGTTGATTCTGTGTCTCCCGCTTGGGAGACAATTACAGGCACTAAGATCTGGATAGCTACAAAGTTAAGGACAACCTTAAAAATACATTCTTTAGCTTCAAGTATGTGTAATTGGCCTGTCAGAGATTGCGGGCAGCCCTCCCAATTTGAGGCCACCGGCAGTCTTCTTGTTTGGAGTCTTGTCCACATTAGTCTCAAACGCATGATCAGTCCAATTTGTGTATCAGAAAGTAAACAGTGACATTATAGCATGTTTAACCAGTTGTCGGGCGATGAGGAGTCAAATACCTACATAGGGTGTAATCAGCAACATTTTGTCACAACTGAGGAGTCCATGAGTAAATGATGAAAATTTTAATAGGTAAGGATGATAACTGTTAGTGCATGGCTCTCACGCTCCCAAGGTCTAAGAATCTGTTATAATTATTTGCGCAGCATTCTGAACGAGATGCAATGAGTTGCTGTACATAACGATCATCACAAATTGAACGACTACAGGAAATCTACACATTAACCAGTTGTTCGGTATGTGTCTCATTATAATAACTGATAAGCTAAAGAGGTCCAAATTTTCAGTGTTTGTTATGAACTACTTTTTGTATACTGCTACAGAAGGTGAAGTCAGAATACAGGCGCGCCCAACTGTTCCAGTTCAAGGGTCTAAAAGAAAAACACCCATGTGAGCGGTTAGGACATAGTCTAAAAGGCCTGTAAACTAAAATCAAAACTTTAAAAGCATATTTAATTTACTTTTAATTGTATCCGCCCGAAAGTTCTTGAAATTCAATGTGATAAGATTAAAAATAAGCTCCAGCAGTTTTGATCAAGAAGATTTACATTAACGTTGTTGTTAAAACCTTAGGGGGAAAACGGGCACGGTTACAATGACAATGCCCGCCTCGGTAGTGTAGATGGTAGCATGTCTGCCTCACGTTCAAGAGGTCCCGAGTTCGAATCTCGGTCAGGATGAGTTACCTGGATAAGGTTTTTTTCCTGGGTTTTCCCTTATCCTTACGGACCAATGTCGGGTAGCTCTATGCTCCATGGACCCTGGACATATTTGAGCATCATTTCACCCATTTCATTCACCGTCCGATATGACTTAATGTTGGAGGACGTAAAATTACAAAAACAACCAAATACAATGACAATAAGGAATACTTAAGTATACATATGACCCATCTTTATATGATATCGGTATATTTTTGGGGTAGTTACGAATCAGTTATTAATATAATTGCCAAACGATTAAATTCTAACGATTCTGCCAAACGATTCTTTCTAACGACCATGCACTATAAGCCAAAATGGATATTAAAATCGTTCGACATACAGTAAAGCTGTATAATTTGCTCCTGAGAATGATTGAAGGCTGCCACAAAATCCCTCTAATTATTAACGTAAACATACTCGCGAGTGTAGTTTGATATTTGGGTAGCTCTGGTGTTTACACAAACGAGCGTTACCTAGATCCAATCCTTCACTGCACCGTCATGCACTACAGATGAATTCCTTACTGAGAATACACGAGAGGGCTTTATGGAACATTCTAGCGTAACTCTTGTTATGCTTTAGTCAAAGGAGGAGGAACACTATTATGATTACAAAGGAGAATAAAGCGAACGGAAGCTCGGCGTAACTGTCTCCTTTAGATAAATGAACGCTTTCAATCCAAATAGTAGATCATCTCAGAATTGGGCACAAAATTGTGCTGACTTAATGGTTATTTTTAAATAAAATAATATTTTAATAATATTAATATAAATAGAAGAAGTAGTAGTAGTAGCAGCAGCAGCAGCAGCAGTAGTAGTATTAGTATTAGTAGTAGTATTAGTATTAGTATTAGTAGTAGTAGTAGTAGTAGTAGTAGTAGTAGTAGTAGTATTAGTAGTAGTAGTATTAGTATTGGTATTAGTAGTAGTATTAGTATTAGTATTATTATTAGTAGTAGTAGTAGTAGTAGTAGTAGTAGTAGTAGTAGTAGTAGTAGTAGTAGTAGTAGTAGTAGTAGTAGTAGTAGTAGTAGTAGTAGTAGTAGTAGTAGTAGTTAATGGAAATTAATTATTCTTTCACACTGGCCGTGTGTTGGCGAGTCAGTTGGAAAATTTAATGTCATATCGGCACGTTGGCCATAGTAGCACAATGGTAGTGCGGCTGGACGGAAACCAGAAGATCCGTGGTTCAAATCCCGGCTATGGCATTGAATTTTTCAGTCTGACTCATCGTTTCCACAAGTAGTAGTAGTATTCTTATAGACTCTCTTTAAACGCCTTTAATTCTCAACGTCCTATTTTCTACTGGACATGAAATAATATTTTCGCTCTAAGATCAGTTTATCAAGCTTGAAGTTATTTTAAGTTTCACATATCTACGACACGGGACCAATGACTTTACTTACATTCCGAAATAAGCTCTGCTAAGAATCTTTACGCCCGAAAACGTCCAACGACCTCCGCTGGGTTTGAATTGGTTACCATCTTCTTATATGAATATTTATGTATGTAGAGAAAAATTCTTAGCGAAAGATTTCAAAAAAATATTCAGGAAAACAAATTTTTAACAGTATCACGGTTATATTTGGCTTTAAGTATAAATTAGGAGTATGCATATTCGGCAAACAGGCTTGTCGATTTGAGAATGTGAAACTATTGTTCCAGAATTTATTTGAAATGTGATTATAAATGCTTTGCACCAGAATCTGAAAAGAATGCCATTGCACTGCGGTGAAACATTTATTGTTTTAGACCGTTAACAGACCCCCCCCCGGTTTTTTTTATGGTGCTCAAATGTGTCCAGGATCCATGGAGCTTACAGCTACCTGACATTCGTCTTTAAGGATAAGGGAAAACCCCGAAAAAACCATTATTCAGGTAGCTCGGCCTAACCGAGATTCGAACTCGGGACCTCTTTAACGTGATTAACAGCCCTTGTTATTATAATTTTTAGTGCAAAAGGAGGAGTAAATGATTCTGGTAGCACAGGTCATGAGGAAGAGCAAAACGTTGAAGGGGTTACTCAAGTATGAAAAAGACTTGCGATGGTACTTGAAGTATCGAGTTCTAGAACAAAAACCAGATCTAAGCATTAAACTAGCAGTTATATAGCGCGATGTACTAGGAAAATTACACTGGGCAAAAAAATAATTTTTGAATGTTTCGAGCACTTCATGAGGCAATTTCTACTAATTTTTGGTTGACAAAAACAAATATGACAATGAAAAATCTTATTATCTCTAGTTTCTATGATATACACAAGGTGGAAGTATTACATATTAACGGATTAAGAGAAAATGATACATTTTAATTACACACATGCTAACAACAATGAAAATGCACTTGAATTTTTAACTGTTAATTACATCGCAAGAGTTCTAAATTGCTGGAAAAATACTTTGCAGATAGTCGTGTCTGAAGGGAATCATGTGGTGGTCTTTTGACTTCGTCGTCTTTTAGCTTGCCTTTTATGATGGAGTTCCGCAGAATCCCTATACAAAGACCAACAGTAATCCGCAAGCATTACTTCATTCCAACGGCCCTGATATCTTTGTTCCATAACAGAAATGTTCTGATGGAATCTCTCCCCACGTTCATCACTAACAGCTCCACAACTAGGAGGGAAAAGGTCTAGGCGGGAATGGAGAAAATGGATCTTAAGGGACATGTTGCATCCAAGGTTATGGTATTTTTGCAGGAGCATTGTCACCAAATGCTTGTAGTTGTCATCTCTTTTGTTGCCTAAAAAGCCATGAACAACAACTTTGAAGGCTTCCCAAACTTCCTTTTCTTTCCCCTCCAAAATTTGGTCAAATGCAAGAACTTTAAAAGTTCTTCTATTTGTGGTCCGACAAAAATACCATCCTTAGCTTTTGCACCACTTAATTTCCAAAATTTCTCTCTGATTGTGTTTTGTTATTTGACAGGTGTGCCAAGTCCAAAAAAAAATTCCCCCAAATTTAAAATCTTCACTCTAAAATTGAAATGTCACTTTATCCTCAAAACAAGAGCTAATCTATCATTTTTATAGTGATTTTTTAATTCAGCAGATGGAAATACATGTAAGTTCACTATTTTTAAGCCCAAAACATTTTCATTGTTGCCCAGTGTTATTAAATGTTTAAGTATTTTATAAAATAACAATTTAACATAGATGTTTCATTAAGAAATATGTTATGTTGCATGCGTAAACCAAAAAGTTGTTAAAGGAATTGGAGTACTAATTTTTAAAATTTAAGCTGACTATGAAAGGATAGCAAAAGCCAGCGTATATAAAACGCAATATACCAGGTGAGTTAGCTACCCCTATTTATTCTTAACTATGGGATCCACAGTTTATAGTTTAATGTGAAAACATTAACCCTTTTAGCACAAAAGCCGTTATTGCAGCTCGACTATTCAATTGGGTAATATAGACACCCAGCATTAATACTTACAGCCCTAAGCCCGCCTCGGTAGCGTGGTGGTAGCATGTCTGCCTCACGTTCAAGAGGTCCCGAGTTCGAATCTCGGTCAGGGAGAGTTACCTGGATAAGGGGTTTTCCGGGGTTTTCCCTTATCCTCAAAGGCGAATGTCGGGTAACTCTAAGCTCTATGGACCCTGGGCTCATTTGAGCATCATTTCACCCATTCCATTCATCTTCCGATGGAGGACGTAAATTAGAAAATTAGAAAAAAAAAAAAAACCTTACAGCCCTGAAATAGGACCAAGAAGCTGCGAAAAGCTTAAATAAACCAGTCTTTTCATGCACAGAATACTAGCAAGGTGGTACACCAATACTTTCTCAAAGAGTAAGATAGAATACGGCACACCTCGCCGAGTGGGTTAGTTACCCCCTGGATAACGATCATGCAAATACTAGGTTCGGAACGAAGTCACTTTTTTTTTTCTCCAAGTCTTACTTTCTGTATTTTAGTTACTAATTTATTTATTGTTGCTATTTGTTCTCTTGTGAGCCAAAGACACACAATCTATAAAAATAAAATAAAAATATAAAAGTATATAAAAATAATGAAAAATAAAAAAATTAATTAATCGCAAACGGCCGACCTCCAGCTCAAATCTTTACACGCCTTTTACAGCTTCATACAGTGTTTTGAGAACGTTTTGGCAGTTTAACCACAAATTAAAAAACTGCATCCGCCATTACATTTACTGTATGAGATAAAACTGCCGTAATTTGTGATAGAAGCGGAAACAATTTACTCCTAACTCAGCATTTTTTGATTTGGCTGTACAACGAAAACAAGTCCTGGCTGAAGATTTAAATCCAATTGGTTCCACTGTGCAGATATACCATTTTGTATTCCAATGTTATTAACTGATGCATGTGAGAGGTTGATCCTTCAGGGGCGAGCTTAAGGTTTGTGTAAATGTACGCTAATGAAAAGATGTTTTTAAACTCATCTAAGATTATTACTGCATCCTCTGTGTCTGGGTATAATATTTGTGTAATCGGCATACATAATGATTGCTTTCTGTCCCATACAACACTCATGCACTGAGTTATCTACCCCTCTTATATAAAGTGTTCTGAAAATCATCCATTAGAAGGCATTCAAGAAGGGCGGAAGTCAGGGATGTAGCTTAACATGTTGCATAAATTAAAAAATAAATAGGCGTACGTGACTCACCTGATAAAATCTCTTTCAAATGCGGAAGAATCCATCACAAATACTTTTCTAGCAAGCTTATTAGCTTGGAGAAAATCCAATGAACATTTTAAAAAGGCACTGTATAACACGGCGTTAAGAGTTATAGTGGCTTTATTAAATTCTTTTACTTAAATGAAATGGACAGCTGAGGAGTTAATTCCTCTGCAAGGCTTTCACTTGTAGGTAAACGATTTTTCACAGTTGCGAGTACTCTATTAAACGAATAAATGGAGTTAGTTTTCATTTTGTCTTACTGAAGCAACAAAAATATAAATTTATATTTTATGTCTTATTGAAACCATTCTGCTGTGTTTTGATCGGTCATGAATAACTGATGCTGGCATGTACAAATGAGCTGATTTGAAACAAAAATTATAGAAATCTTTTTGCCTGTGCAATGTACAGGTTACCTTTCCACGCAAGAATGGTCGATTTACTACTGATTTTCACAATTTCATACGATACTGATGCATTTCAAAGAAAGATTAGAGGTATTGTTGGGGACTTTAAAACGGAGGGAGGAAATAGTGAGGGAGAGTGTAAAAGAGAGTAGAGAAAGACAAGGATGAAGAAGATATAGAAATATAGTTGATGAGGGAGCGAGAGACATACCTAATGCAGTAATGTTAGCGGAGCGGTGGGATTTATTAATTTCAATAACAGTTCTCTGGCTCATTTTTCTGCTACATTGGATATTCAAAGTGTAATTTGTCATCTGTAAACACCTTATTTTCTTATTTGAGAAATAAAGGATTACTAAACGAATCGGAAGATGGCGGAGGAATAGAACATTATTTTACTATGCCTCAAGCAATTTTCAACAAGGAAGCAGCTGATATTTCTCTGATTTCTGTGACATGTGCTACTTCGCTACTTCAAGAGGTTGAGCCGTGGTCGAGTGGTTAGATCGCTCGACTCTCGCCAATGCGGCCGGGTTCAACCGCAAAGTGAGATTTGTGGTGGATAACAGGTGTTGGGACGGGTTTTCTCCGAGATCTCTGGTTCCCTCGCTATCATTCCATCATCACCTTTCCTGTCATACATCTCACACTCACACCAAGCATTGGGCTGCTCACCCATTCTGGTTCTCTGTCAGATCCAAAGCTTCGGTTCATCATACCCGACCTTAAGGGACAAAGGAATAAGAATCTCCTAACACTGCGATAAGTAGTCTACTAGGGTTAAGGTAAAGAAGAAGTGCTACTTCAGAATTAGATGGCTATGGCCTGTTTCATAGAAGATTACGCTAGTATGTCTAGTACGGTCTTTATAATCACTAATATAGTTTACAAAAGTATATCATTTGTATAATTACCTAAGTAAACAATCTAGTATAGCTATTATCATATTATTTCCTATGGTTTTACTAAATTAGAGCATAGCTGTTTCATAACTGTGCCAAATCTGTGTTGAGTAAAATAATTTACTAGCATTCATAAAACCTACGTTTTAAGCACACAAGCACAATGTATGTCCTCGCGTAATTCAAGGAGAGTGGTGAGGAAAATTGTGCAATATAAAAGACATAATATTTCGATTAATAACAAATTTGGACTATTTTAAAGCAGAATTCATGGCAAGTCCGCCAGACAACAATGATATTTTACAAATATATCTTGCATAAAATATGAACGCCTATGCATTTCATTTGAGGTTCTCATGTAAACACCAGAAAGTTTATACAAACCTAATCCACCGTACCATAAATATAATTTGAATGTTTGCAATGGCATGCCTTTAGTAAACAACAGCACAAACTAAATTGGTTCATGTCTTACATTTTATTTCCCGGAGCAGTGCAACTTGGTTCGCATATACCTTTCTGCTCGCATATGCTGCCCGAACGGTGACTAATGTAAACGACCTGTAGCTCCGGCTTTGTTTTTAATAAAATTACGACGCCATAAAGCCATTTCTGCGGCAAAGCTTGTTACTGCGACGGTCTGAATCTATTTGCATATATGGACGGGTAGTTTTGAAACCAGCTAGCCCGCAGTCACTGCGCGAAGTTTATACCGGGCGTTCATTTACATACGGGTCTCCCACACTTCGTCTTGAATTTATAATGCCGCATTCCTGAAAAGTTTTAAAACGCTGTAGTTGTTTTCTTCATCACTAAAGAAGGATGACAACCAATTTAGAGTGCAAGAATCTGCAGTGTAATTCAAAGAATGTGTTTAAGGTCTAAGATTAGTTGTATAAATTATGTCCCTGAGTTAAGGTATCATTTATGGAAGCGTAAAACAGTCATACTAGGACGGCACTAAATATTTTTAAAATACTATGCTGCTAAACCACAGTAAAATACGTTTATACACGATAGCTGTTTTCTAATGTTTTCTAAGTTGATTTCCGTGTAGTTTGTTCTAATAGCTTATCGTTTATGGATTTTGTGTTCAACTAAACACAAACTTGACTAAAGAACACCTTGGGGCTCCTTTCTTTACAATTTTTAGTCATTGACACCTAAACAATGTGAGGATAGGATTCTTGTTTGTTCCATTTATACCCCGTCTTTAACTGGGATGGTCATATCGGTGGCCATTCTCCTTTGCAACATATCGATGGTGTTAACTCGTATTCCTCGGGTTTTAATCATTAGATCAGGCACTCATTCACACTCTCATTCATACTTTCAGACTCTGGGGAAGATGGGGAATTACCTTGGTCGGAGAAAACCCCCACCCCCACCGCCGGCAATCGAACCCATGACCCATGACCCCTAGCACGGCTCTACCGACTGAGTTATGGGGCCAGCCTAGGACACGATTAGAAGTACATTTAGCGAGGAAATGCCACCTAATGCAATAACTAAATAATTTCTACAGCTAATTCAAAAGAGATCAGATGTTTTCTTAGTATTGAATTTCGTGAAGGACGTCAGGAGCTGCTGTTACTGATGGAAGTTCGATGGGCATCCTACGAACTTATTCAAGTGATAATGGGCATTGATATAAGTCAAATCGGAAACATTTTACACCAAAAGTCTGACACGAGAAAACTTTGTTGTCGATAGATTCCACATACATTGGCTATCGAACCAAAACACATTGATTGTTGCATAAACTTTCCGATAAAAGTGCAAGATGGTGCTTCTAATTAGGATACCGGTATGTATACCAGTTTATAATATCGTAACCGGTGACAGATATTAGATTTAATGTTGTGATTCTCAAAAGAAGATTCAACTATTTTAATGCTATTTCAAGTAGAACCTAAAGTTACAACAGTCCGACGAATTTGCAATGTTAGGATATGGTTAGTCCTTTTTCTTGAAATGGGCAGTAATTGTACTAATGTACAAGAAGATACCGTTAAGACTGATTACAAATCTCTTTTTATCACAAATGTTTTAAAAAGTTCGTGAAATACTCTCAAAAGAACACAAATTACATTGTGACGACACATAATCACATAGCAAAACTAACAGCCGAGAGTATAAATGCCATATAGATCATCACAACGGTCTCTCCTCCATACAGACCTGACATTTGATTTTTTATTTTTCCTTTTGTTTCCAAAAATTAAAGTTAAAATGTCTGGCATCTCATTTTCTTCCTGAAGTAGTAACACATTAAAAACCTGGCTTCTGTGCCTCTGGAGGAGTGGTGTCACAAATTTAAGGATCTGTTTCGTCGATGTGAAAGTGTACTGATTTTAAAAGGGAAAGTTTGGAAAAATAATACCAAACTTTTTGAAAATTAATATTTGACTGATAAACACTTTCACTGTTGCCCTTGTGTAATATAAATCTAAAATAATATCCTTAAGACAAATATTTTCACGGAAGTTCTAATTAGTCCCAATGTTGTAACCGAGCTACGATGCAACTATCTGGCCAGCGGTTAAATTGCCGAGGTTTCTCCCTTTTCTTACAGTACGGCAACTGCATCACAAACAGGGCCAGGTCAATTCAAATGGGCTATGAGTAGCAGAAGGCCAAGCGTTTAGTGCTGGTTCCTGATGTAAAATTTAGCCATCTCTTTGTTTTATTTTTCGCAGCTATAACTTAAGAATTACGCCTGGAACGCAAGTTTCATAAATATTTATCCATAAATAGGTTCCTATATGAATTATTGTTCCACAGCTACTTTTGGGAAGCTAAGAACTCATTCGACAAAATAAATATTATTGTTTCTATTTTTGTCGTGATGCCCCCGAGGATATTCACCTTTTGCTTCAGTTGCTACATTTGGTTATTTATCCAACTTTCTTTTCCTTTTAGGTTTGCTGTTGAAATGAATCCAAGCAGGCATTTGAGATGCACGCATGCTAGAAGATACAGATGTACTTTACATTCAGGAATCTCCAAAATGATATTTGCGGTGAAGTGGTAATATGGAATTTAATGGTGGATTATGGCAAGGGAAGTATTGACGGGTACGATTAAAAACTTTATGAAGAAATGACTGGGCTTAAAAAACATCCTTTCTCTGTACCTCTTTTTCTCCATTCTCACATGTTTACAACAGGATCGTTCTAAAGTAAATGAGAAATAAGAAGGTACATGGGCCCCTCCAACCCATGATCATCAATGGTGTTCAATGTTTGTCGGTAAACATAACTATATGAAAGAGAGGAATCATATATTCACAGGCACTATACACGTAGAAAGCAAGAGAAGACAGTGAAATGTACAAGGTGAACAAGGTGAACAATTAAAACCAGTCTTCTCTTTAAAATAACCCGACAGGCTCTCTAATTTTGTAATGTACTTCAAATATCAATTCCTGGTCTAAGCAAACAAGTTTCATTTTCAATCCAATATCTCAAAACAATCTTAAGGAAATCGATTCATATTAACTGAAACAAATGAAAAGTCACCAGTTAGGATTTTCAATTTGTATTATATATGATTCTCTGGAATCGATTTCGTGTAAACAGGTTTGCTATTGGAGTAAAAATGAGATATAAGTGAAGTTTTCAGTAACTAAATGGATGGAGTTGGTTGCCATTTGAAGCTATTTAGATGTTATCACATTTTTCAAGCTTCCTAAGAGAGTTTTATATACAATTGCTGCACATGTGTTAATACATTTAAGTTAACATGCATTAAATAAAAATCTACAGCATTTAAGAAAAAACACATAAGAATTATTTTCAGCCAGGGTTGTCAATAAATTCTCCAATGCGGTATTCTGGCTTGCAATATTCTAAATTTTACATTATTTAAAATATTCCTTGCAGTGCAGTTTTTAAGTTAGTAAAGCAAAATTTTACACATTGGATTTACATTCTATCTAAAAATTATTTTTCTATATATATAGAAATCTGTCAAAGGAGTTTGCGATCGCTGACAGCAGTGTTTATTCAATTACTCATATCTTGGTCTATAGACCACAAAAAATAGTGTTTTTGGACATTCAGCTTCAAAATTTTCAGAGCTTTTCAACGAAATGCTGTATAATAATGAAGCTGTGCTGGATTAGTTGAGCGCAAAGAAAAAACTGAAAGGCAATTATTGCAGACAATGAGTTACGAACTGCGCAACGTCACTACTCAGAATGAATGTGAACGAGTGTGTAGCGTTTAACGCCCGCTTTTACTATGTTCCGCACAGCAGACGGTGACACAAATGCTACATGAAATGAAGATGGAGGACCGCTGGAAAGAAATGGCGGGGGAAACCGGAGATGCCGGAGAAAACCCACCCGAGCGCCGCATTGTCCGCCACAGATCTCACTTTGCTGTCGCCTGAGATCGAACCCGGATCGCCTTGGTGAGAGAAAACGGTCTAACCGATCGTCCACAGCGCGGCCGTCATCTCTCAGGGCATACTGCTCGCACTTGCCCAGCTTCACCTAGCTCCGCCTCGTGTACATTCTTATTTCGTATGCACCTTAGTTTGAGACAGATTATACTGAAATCAGTGAGGGAAACTATTAACTCAAGGCGTACATGGACATCGGTTATGTTCGAAACGTAAATGGTGCAGATAGTCACATAGATAAGCTTCTCAAAAGAATAACTGGAACGAAACTCTCAGAACTTAGCAAGCCACAGAGAAGATAATGTGTATCATTCGAATGAGAAGCTTCAAGCTCTTCAATAGCAAAGTAAAAACTTTTGGGGGAGTCATATGTAGGTGAGAATTAAGTTGATAAAGGAGCATGCTTTTTATATCCATATCTTTTCCATTGTCTTTTACAATCTTTCAGAAGGGTTTATTGTAATTAATTATCGGTGCTCCTTAGCGCTTAAAGACCGAGCTCGGGTTGTATCTATATATACTTGGCGATCACCGCTAAGGAGCCCTCCAAATACCATTTCAATGGTAATTTATCTTTCACAATATTATTGAAACACTTATTGAAACTTTTAAGGATAACTTTTAAGTATATATATATATATATATATATATATATATATATATATATATATAGAAAGGTGTTAGGAATATGAGTGCGCAAACTTCAACGGTAACTTCCTGACGTTAAGCTGAAACATAACATAAAATAAAAAGTAAAATTGATCAAAGTTTTAAACACGAAAATGCAATTAATATTCAATCATTTACTTTTGCGATTGGCGTAATGAGGTAGAGCTACAGAAACCGAGTTATTTGTATCTTCACTATATGTTGCTCAAATGATTCGCTTAGCCACAAAATGATAAGAAAAGACTGGATTTCTGCGTCACTATTGCAATAAAGTTGCAGGCAACCCCGCAACATTGGCGTGTATTTGAAGTTTTAAAAGGACAATACGCCATACATTTCTGGCCAACCCATTGTATTCTATAAATGACTTTTATAATGTGGATTGGTAAGTTGTAATCTATGACGTTGCTATATTGTAAAGTTTACGGCAATAAAGACTATCTGTCTATAAACCAAAACAAAAACATAACATTCTGAAGTCCTACTGTGTTGCCAGACTGTGCAGATAATATATTCAGTAATGTTCAATTATCTCCTTTATTTTTCAAGATAAATTAAATTGTTATAGTACTTTATTATTCGTCATATTTGGATCTACCATCTCGCAAACTCTGCGCAATCATACCACTACCACCTTTAATATATATGTTAGAATCTCTCTAATTAAAAAGGTACAATTTCTCGTGCCAAACCTCACTCCTTAAACTCACTCAGTCGGCAATACTTTTCAAACAACTGATGACTAGTCTCTATTAAATTTGTCAGTCACCCTAATACCCTCACACTCTGCCACGGATATCCTGAGAAGTTGACCTAACAGTTCACCACTGGAGTAGATAGCAGCAGATTCTTCAAATACCGAGATATTGCAGACGGCGTCCAAAGCTTACCACATTTACAGGAATTGGTCAGTCATAATATTTTCTCTAATATCGAGAAGGTAAAGACACCGGAACAAGTGATGGGACGATGTCATTATTTTGCCAATGATACCGATATTAATTTTTAAGCACCTATACTCTATATGCTATTTATAATACGCTGTAAAGGCGATGTTAGCTCACTGAATTGTGAATTTATTAGTATTTTGAGAACACAAAAGCGTGTGATCAATTGTTTTTATCTTATTCAGGCATCGTTGCATTATGTTCTTTGAGGGACCGCAAATAAGTACATACTTGCTTTTTCAAAAGAAGTTATGTAAACTTCACTCTGTATATTAAAGTAATGTGCATTTTTAAATATGTCGTGTTTGTTTACATCACGCGAAAACATTTTTCTTTCTATTTCACACACTGTTATATCATTAGTATCCACCTACTTCATTCATGCTTCGCTAAATATCACGACTACACGTTGGTAAACATTGGCGGAAAGTAATTTAGTATATCAACTAAAACAGTTTCATTCACAATTCAGTTAATGCTACATGGTACACGAGTACCTTCGCTCCTCCCCCATTTTTCTATTTGTTTTCATTCGGACTCAAGAGTCCATGGAATATTGCATTCATTCTCCATCAGAAAATGCAGTCATGATTTATTCAGAATGATAATAGTTCAACAACATTTTAGGAACATGCGCGAGCAATAACTGAAATCTCGACTTCTTTCATTGCATATCTAGCATAAAGCCAAACTCGGCAAGTATCGAGGGTATCGAGATATAAATGGTATCGAGGACCAATCCCAAACTAGAATTTATGTGAGAATGGACAACCTTTAATTGTAATGTACGGAAGTGGACAATACGAGATTTTAAACTTTGGACAACAAACACGTCTTATGCGGGATAAATGTATGGCAAACATAGTCGTTACTAAAGAGGGCAGCCGTAAGAGAAGTACGCCGCAAACCTTTACACACCCTGCGGCACTTAAGGATCCTTGAGGGGTTGTTTGGCATTCAACTAGCTCACCGAGTTGTTGACTTATTCCCTTCCTGACTCCGGCACCCGGCGCTTGCTTGCGGGTTCCCATTGTCTCACACTTCCGCGTCATTCACGAAAAACAAGCTGGTGAGGTGCTGTCTAAAATGACAGACATGGTTGTTACATGGATCCAAACTTGGCCCAACTACGTCATTGTTTCCAGCGTACGGAATAGCTGTCACCGCAAATCAACGCCCGGTCCCTCGTACAAACTTACTCTAATTATTAGGAATCCGCCACGCCGGACTGCTGTGCTCATATACTTTAAGTTTTACACGCTGAGGTTTGCAGGATGTCAAATAGAACTAAAATAAGTATAGAGCTACCACATCTATCACAGCACTAAAGGGGAAACATCTTCCTCTTACAACGCTGTCCTTGGGCAACAAAGATGTTTAGTTAGATTTCCCGAATATTTCAAGTACTTTTACTTCTTTTCAAAGTATACTATCTTTTAGCAATAACATACAAGCATTTGTAGCTCACATATACACCACAAGTTTTAAATTATTGCAGTATTTTGTTTTTAAACAAACATAAAAATCCATGCAATTTCAGTTATCTTCATCGACGAGTACCACATTACACATATTTTATATTTAGCCTTTCTCACCCCTTTTTATACAAGCGAATTTGGTATCAGTCGAACTCGTGAATCTATGCCCAGTCCATGTTATTTGACTTTTTACAATTACATCTACTTTAATTACTTCCATTAAGATAACTGTGACATGGATATATTAACTGACTTAGGATTAACAGAATGGGTACACCCTATTCAGTTCCAAAGTAACGGAGCCATCTTCCTTCCAAATTACTAACAGTGTCAAGGAAACACTTTATTTGGAGCTTCAGGTCTATTGATGCACCATGACTTGCAGTTTCCCTTTATTTGAGAAATATCAACTTTAAGGCAATTCACGTTGGGAAAACATCAGACAAGGTGTAGAGGCAGCATTCAGTAACGGCGAAAGGGAAACAGTATCCAGAATTTCTGCAAAATATTGCTTCTTTTGCAGCAGATTTACTCTACGAGTTGCAGAACATTTCTTGCTCTTTGACCATTTTTTGAAGGAGCACAGGTTTTCCAAAATGCATTATTTACCTCACCTGGTTCTACAATAGATGAAACTTCCTCTTCGGTAGTCGCCTACTCAATTTTAGTATCATGGTGACTAATCTCCACGGCATTCACATTTCATTCTTCTAAGCTAATATTGAACGATTAGTTCATAGCTGAAAATTCAAATGGAATGAATGAATGAATGTGCAGTGTTTAACACCCGCTTTTACTAAATGAAAAAGGATACATGAGATGATAATGGAGCAACTGGTGGAATGCTGGTGCGGGAAACCGGAGGACCCTGAGAAAAACCTCCCCCAATTTTAAATGGAGCGCCACTCTCATCTATAACATCTATCCAACAGGGACCTACTTTTATTTATTAAAAGTGATATTCTTGCAATTAATTGCCAGCGAGAATAACATAAAATTAATTTGCCGAACTCTTTAGGAAAATTGAAGGAAAATAAATTAACGCGATTAGTTACAAATAAGCCTAGCTCACAACCTACTAAACCCATACAACAGTTATTATTTAACAGTCAATGCCACTACGTAAGCTTTCCGGCATAGTCCCTTCCCATGTACTTTTTAAAATAAGACAGGAAACTAATTACTAACTACGCTCTGCTTCTGTTTTATAAGTTACTCAAAACTGAAATAAGGGCTTTATTTTCTCCTTTACCCACGATGGGTTATCTCGTGAGATACCTTGTTTTTTCAATTTGTTAAAATATTTTTAATGCTTTAACATCTGTTACGTTGGACACGTAATTACGAATGATATGCACATATTTAATCCAAAAGTTAGAGCCCGATAAAGTGATCCCAACTTCTACATGCATGTGCCAAATGTCAAGACACAATGTTCTTGGCAGGTACCTTATGAACTCAACCCACATAGTGCAGTAAGTACAGGCAATTAACCACATACGCCAGTCGTGACAGAGGAAATTACAGTTAAGTGCTCACTTGTTTGTCACTAACTTAAGGGTTTTCTCAGATGATATCGGGCTTGCACCGGGCTATTACAGTCTGTTCTATTTTTAAACACACTACACTCATCTTTTCCCTGGAAGTCTTTCAGATTACAAAGACTGTGAGATAAACAGAATTATATAAAAATGCGCATGAATAAATAAGGGTGATACATACGTATTGGGTACAGTGTGTGACTAGTCTCCAGGAGAAAAGAGTACCACTTAGGAAAGTAAATCATCTTTGAAATCCATGCATGCATACTAAACTTATTGTCACGTGACAACTTTGAAGGGGGATTGCATACGGTCATAGTGCACAAGATATTGGAAATATGATACTGGCATGCTCCAAGTTACTGCCCATGCATAAAAGTGCAACCCAATTTTTCTGCTAATATGGTTTTCGATTATAAATGTATGGTACCAGCGTATCATTATAGTTACCTTAATATAACATGTCATTGTTACGATTCTTCTTCTTCGTCTCCTCCTCCTCCTCCTCCTCCTCCTCATCATCATCATCTTCATCATCATGATCATTATATTTCGTATCTCACACAAAATGGCCAGTTTGATTATTATGAAACTTGACTTAGAAGGCGATCCCCAATAGAAATCGAAATATCACATTCACATTTTTAAAACGTTATTTAACAAAACTTCATAAGCACTGCGTTTCGGGCAAAGCTTCGTACTTCAGAAACTATTTTGTGCTTACTACAAGAACTTTTACTTTTGTTTTAAGGTTCTGTTCACACCCACTGGAAGCATTTTTATTATTAATTTTCTAATCAGCATACCTTATGTACTTTTCAAAGATAAATAGAAAGAGCGTGAAGGAGGGCAGAGTGAGTATGACAACTACTGGAAAGGAGGAGGGAACAACAAAAAGAGAGACAGAGAGGGAATGGAATACCTGGATTCAGTGATAGTAGAGGGGGAAAAGAGTGACAAAGCAAGACAGGAAGCAGGGAACATTTTCAGCGTTTAATGCAATTATGCGAGCAGAGCTGCGGGTTCTGTGGGTTGTAAAATAAATCAGATTGAAATGGGTCTCGGTGAGGGTGCGAGGTATAAACCGTAAGATCCAAATTTTGTAACTTAATATAGGGGAACGGTGCATAATGTTCTAGAGGCACTACAAAGCAGAAATATCCCTGAAAACGGGATTGTTTAAAATCAACATTTGACAGAAAAATTATGTTTAGTAGATAAAACCAGAATCTAAACTCTAGTGCAAACAATCTAGGTTCAAAAACAAACAACCGGTGTCGCCAGTTAGTTCATGTAGTCCGCTGATGTGAAAATGGAGCAATTTATTTGATTGCGAAGTTAATTTAGCCCTGGTCAATTCACCAAGCAGTATGATCACGTAGCTTCGCTGGTCTAAATCCAAAAACAAGTGAAGAATAAAAATTTGTCATTTGAGCCGAGTGTACAGTAAACTTACTATGGTTGCGCGAGAAGAGGAGCTGATGACGAAAATATTTCTTTTCTTTGTTCAAGGCTTGTGATTACACGGCCTAATCACGATGCCCTTCTGGGCACCTGAGTTCCAGACATTCAATAAGTTGAGTTCATAGTTCACGCAGGAAACGCCTCCTCTGATGTCGAGGTCACCTGAGTCTCTTCTCTTTCGTTCCATTCTCTTCTTCTTTTGTTAAATAATCGTATCAAGGCCAAACATTAGCCTTGTAAAAACTGTTATTTTATACTTTCATACAATTTATCTCCCAAATATGTGCAAAATACAGAAAGTAGGTATTAGGTACGGTAGCATTAAGGAGATATATTACTAAAAGGCGCAGTTTTTGAGGGAAATTTGATGGACCTATTTCAATCGAATCCATGTAAGGCGACTTTCTTTTTAAAGGGAATGGCATTATTTATTTAACCGGTGCCAAATATAAAGGTACACAAATTAATGGAACCACTTTGTGTTAAAGGTCGTGCTTTGGAACAGCAAATTACGAGTGCACGATTGCTTTTACTTCGCATAGGTTTCTAATTTTTCTCACTGTCTTACGGACACTGGAATACGAAAGAAATTTTATAGTTAGTACTTTACAAAATGTTCATTTTACCTGCTGCAAATAAAACTAGGGCTACGCAATGGATGAGTGGTTAGACCACTTTGCTCTCACCAAGGTGGCCCTGGTTCAATCCCAGACAACCGCAAAGTGAGATTTGTTTATTTTTATTTTATTTATTTTTGGGGGGAATTTACAGCATTTAACGTTAAGTCATATCGGAAGATGTCCGTAGAGCCCGACATTCGGCTTACAGGACAAGGGAAACCCCGTAAAAGCCTTATCCCAGGTGACTCACCCTGACCGAGATTCGAATTCGGGACCTTTTGAAGGTGAGGCAGACACGCTACCATCTAAGCTACCGAGGCGGGTAAGTAAGATCTGTGGTGGACAACATGACACTGGGGCGGATTTTCTCCGGTGTATGAGGTTTCCTCCGCCAGCGTTCTACCGATTGCTCCATCACCATTTTCCTCTCACCTCATCTCTCGTACTTTCACTTCCAGCGTTGGGCTGTTCAATCATCCCGGAATCTCTCCGATCAGGAAATCTCTGAGCCACAACACTTTGCTGACGGGCTTCGAGGTTGTGTGGTTCAGAAGGTCCTATGTTCCACTAAAGGAACTACAGGAATTTGTTCGTTCCTTCGTTCGTTCGTTCGTCCATTCCTTCATTCATGCAAATAAACCTGGTAATACACCTGACTCAACTGTCAATCATTCCTTCCGAAATTAGTATTCTTCTATAAATGTCCACTTTCAAACGGGTCTCGTTATAAATCTCGATGACTATTGCCATGTTAAATTATTTACATCGGTCACACCAAAGCACTTCCTGGATATAAGGAAGCATTACTGTATTACTGTCTTAAGAGATCTCGACAAGCAAGGAAATAATGCTTCAGGCAGAAGAAAGGAAGTAATTATTTTGGAAATTTTGACTGAGCTCAGAATGATTAGATTAAATATCTTAAATTGAGTTGATATTTTCAAAACAAACGTTTATATATTTAAACTCTTCCTACAGAGTGGTGCTTTCTGCTTTCTTTTCAGTAGGTGCAGTTAAATATCAGCAGAGTATAATTATGCTAATTAGAACAACATCAGAGTATAAACAACATATAGATCTTAAGCTGCGCCAGACACATACACACACAAGGAAATTTTTCTAGACTATTATTTGAAATGAAAGATCATCAAAATGCGTGTCTCCACGCCGACCCTTTGGAGAAAATACACCTAAAGTGGTAGTAAAAGTTAAAATAACTAGGTTACTTCTCAAATGATAGTTACTGGTATAGTTGCCACTGGAAAAGAAGATGGCAGATGTATTTATTTTTCTTCTAATTCTTCAGTATCTTGAATTTTTTGACAAGTATAGAAATTTATGAAGACAGTGGCGGCAAGATTAAGACCGTTAACGACACTTCAAGAATGTTTCAAAGTTTAGATTCTTTTCTGATTAATGACTCCAGTTTAAGCTTTAAAGTGAAATACAGAGTATATGCAATTTACATGAAAGAACGAGCAAATAAGGAAGCGACATACCTATGCATGGAAGTATATATAATTTTTTTTTCTAACGATTTATGCAGGGATAGCTCTGGCGGTTTCGTCTATGGCTGGCATTCGAGAGGCCCGGATATGATTCCCTTGGCGACCTACCTAACTAATAGTTTTTTTCTTCGAGGGTTTTCCCGGGTCGCCAGGCGAATGTTGGTTCGGCTACTTACATCACCCGAATTCCCTGTCCCTCCATTTCATCTCCATTGTCATTTTACATCTCTTATCTGGTGTTCTCTTTCAGGATAGAAGTTTTGGAGGGTGTCTCGGCGCTGAATGGCAGGATGATGTATCCTAGTAAGGATTTCCTCCGGTAGGACGTTTCCCGATCTCCGGGTCGACCTGGTGGGCGGTTACGGACCACCACGGGTGGGATGCCGGTTGTGCCGGCCTGCTGGGAGGTTGTCTCCAATTGCTAACTATCGGATTCTGCTCTCTGCACTTTCGTGACTCTGAGTGAGTGGACCTATGTCTCCTGTCGCCTCATCCTTCCTCCCAGGGATGCTCCACTTGGGGCTTAGGTACAATAAACCAGATTTCGGTACCAAATCCCTCCCCTTTTTTTGCAATTTACGTCCTCCAACTTTTAACTCATATGGGACGATGAATGAAATGGGTGAAATAATACTCAAATGAGTCCGGGGTCCATGGAGCTTAGAATTACCCGACTTTCGTCTTTTAACCTAAGGGAAACCCCCGGAAAAAACTTATCCAGGTAACTCATCCTGACCGAGATTCGAACTCGGGACCACTTCGACGTGAGGCAGACATGCTACCATCTACGCTACCGAGGCGGGCAACCCTTCTTAGTAATCCTAATTCTATGCAGAGTGTAATTATACTAGGTAGTAATTATACTAGGCAGGTTGTGTTCACATCCTTAATGATGAGACTTAATGTGATGAGACTACAAGTTAATTGTGTTCGGGTTAACAGTGATTATAAATTTAAATTGTGTTAGTCCACTGTAAACCATTGCCAATATCAAGTATTTATATCATTTTATTGTGTTTTATACATAATTATTTGCTGAATTAATACAAATAGGATTACATTATGTCTCTCTACCCAACATTCATCTTTGTCATTTCAAACATGTGTCATTTCAAAAATGTATTAAGGATTTTCGCTATCATAATGAACTTAAACATTTTAAAGCATAATTTATAACATTTATCCACATATTCTGTTCTTAAGCATAAACAGTTATTATACATTTAATTGTTATATAAAAATTAACGTAAAGGTGTCAACATGTCATACGTTATTCTGGTTTTATTTCTCTCTTTACTCATGAGGTCCACGTCATCACAGACTTGGTAACATTGCAACTAAGATTCGAAATCTTAGATAGTGATGCTCTTTAGTGAAGTAAAATGCAACATATACAACCATATACCATCAGGTTTCAAAATTTACTTTCACTTTAAAGTGAATTGGGCGAGAAAGGTTTAAGTAAACAAAACAGTAATAATAGATGATTTTGATTTCAGCAAAGAAATCCAAGCAACAGCATAAACTTGATTATCATATTTTTTGTATAATTAGGGTGGGCAGAGCCCTTCCCCCCTTATAGCCCCTTCTAGAGTCCGCTTTGGTTGGGATTGAATAAACGATGAGCGGGACGGGTTTTTAACAAGTTCAGTCACATGGTGAAGCAGATGAACGATTCGCATGCTACGCCCGTACCTTGACCCCGGTAGATACTTGGAGTGTTGGCTGCTCGACCAAATATTCAGCCATCGTGGCGCTCTCATCATAGGGTAACAACCTGTATTAGTCCCCCCAAACTGGCATAAACTCCTGATGTTTGGAAGCTGCGCCGAGAAAAGTGACATCGCTCAGTGGCATAACACTTATTCAACTGAAGACCTAAATTTCGTGCACGAGACGCTTCTTGTATCTACAGGGGTGTCAAAATTATTAAACTGCCTACTCTGCGTTGTTTCTCGGAGATTTTCGAGCTTTAGTGTGATGGAAGGTTATAGAACTGAACTTCAATAAGCATTACATTACTGTCTGTATGAAAAAGCAGAACAACACTAGTCAATCTTCTATTTCGTACTACCGGACAAATATTCTTTTTTCTTCAATGAAACAGGTTTGCCTAAAAGATGATTTCACCTAACCGTTTTCACTCGTTCTTCAATTCTATATAATCAGTTAAGATCAGAACTGGAAATACATTAGCATTTATTGTATTATAGTTATTTTCTACGAGATATTTTAGCCATGTTTACAAAACTGACATTTCATATAAAAAACCATTAATTTAATGTTGTTACTGGCGAAAATCAAACTGCAACCGAAGTAAATAGTACATAGCTTTCACCTAAGAGATTTTAACTTATTTTAGGCATTTTATATTAAGAAGTTGGGGAGAGGAGCTGTGTAGAATGCAGCCTTATTCAAGAGCTTATGTTCGTATTCAATATGAGAGAAATGAATGTCGCTTCATATTAAGAAAGGTCAAAAATGCGAAAACTCTGAAAACACGACATTATTTGTCATTTCGGCAGTCATATAAATTGGAAATTTATCACTAAATACACACACTTATATTTTATATTTCTAAAATGTTAGAACATATGTTATTACATATTTTACTACATGTGTGCAGTTTCTGCAATCTATATTTTGCACCAATTTGCAGAAAAGAATCCGTGTTCATAATGTTTTAGATCATCTTTGAGTTACAGTATATATAATTTGGTTGGCTATGTTTTAAAAATTAATTTATCCATTTGATGTATTAACTTGCTCATGAAGTTTGCAAATTTAAATTTGGCGGTTTATGGCTTTTAATCATCCCTTTTCTGCAGATCATTAATTTTTAACTAGTTTATTATATCAATGTTACGTAGTTTATTTTATCTATAAATTCATATATAACCCAGGTAACGTAAAATAACACTTTGTATTGTAGTTAAATTCCCTGACAGAAATTAATATTCTTGCGTCGTCCCTTATTTTAGATGCTTACCACAATTTTAAAACATTAATTTAAAATTAAAGGTTTGGCTTGAGGAAGAAAATAAAGCTAGACGACTTTTTTCATAAAAAATTTACAGGATATTCCTTACAATTGTTTTGAAGTTCTCATTACTTTTGTAGTTTTCATAAACGCTTTGTCAATATTCGTATTATTCTCTTGGGAAGTTATGGAAGGCTAGCATACAGGATCTCAATCTTAAATAACCGATTACCGATTCGCTTTGCTCAATCCTGCATGTACCTTATACGAAATGCGTAATGTGGCTATTTTTGCGAAGGTTTATCTTGATTAACATCGGTCGCACTTTTGTTTATAAGAAATTAAAAAACCGCAGAAAGCTCGCTCAACGGGAGTAATTGGCATTGTGGTAACTAACACCAACTGTAGGTAAATTATGCGACTCTGTGGTAGTATTCGAAAACTGCAGAGTTTGACTTTAAACTGGCGTATGTTTGAAACTACTATCACTTGTAGTTTTTGTGTAATAAAACACTGAAGGTGTACCGGACTTTTGTTGAACCCTGTATATCAATCGATGACAATGTAGAACACCTTGACGTACTGCGCTATTAGATTATCACCTACATTGTTCATGTTTCATTATTTAATCACCTTGTTCATTTCCCAAATAAGATTAGAGCTAGGAGAGGAAACTGCCGTAAATTGAATTAGTTTAATTTACAAACGTACTTTCACTCTGATTCTCAGCATATGATTCTATATTCGGCGACAAAGAACACGTAATTTTACCCAGAAGTCTCATTTTAGGATTGGGGTACTTCTAGGTACCGTAAATCTGCAATACAGGACCACCGGTTTTACTTCACTTTCGAAGGAAGCCGTAATAAATTTCTTTATCTCTCAACAAGTCTACCGTCCTCCGCCAGTAACCAGAGGCTGGTATATTACTTCTAGACCATGAGGAGCACGTCAGAGAGTATATGCGTTTCAAAAAAGCAAAATCTTACTTTTACAAAATTAGGGAAAATATTTTTCTTTTTGAAAATACAGCATATAAATTTCTTGAATACTTACTACGATAGTAGAATATAGGCAAAATAAAACTGCACAGAATTTAAGGAACATTTTCATTGGATACACTCTGATATTTATGATCAAAGCATATTCCTTAGTTGTCACATGGTATGACAAAAAGTGGTCCAGACTAACATTTTATTTCCTGCTACTCATACTTTCCCAGATGACTTGTTTTGTTTAGCACATCACCAACATTAAGATTTGAATAAAATACTAATTTACACTTGATCAACAATAGAGCATTATACTTTTGGAATGTGAACTCCGAAACGCTTGCACTGTTCAGCATGTTGTCTTTGGTAGTGTCAAACAGTGAACGCCCTCTCTATGACCCTTCCTCAAGGTCGACCACATCGGGCCTAACATGCAGAGGTTCTGAAAATTTACATACGTTGGACTGTTGTTTCGTTCTGTCGTTGGAGTTTGCGTTGGGTCAATGTTCTCACCAAACTGATCATTACCTATTGCCATATGTTCGGACTACTGTGTTCCTTTCTATGTACTTGCAATTTCTTCAGATGCTGATAGTAAATTTGTGACAACTTGACGTAAACAATTCCTTAAGAGGTAAATACATCTCTTATGAAGGAGAAATGACCTTAGCAAATCCGGTCTGTTTACCACTGTGAGACATGTAATTAACGTTTCCCTGTCCAGTCCATCTTCACCCATGAACTGCTTCACTTGTGTAGCTGAATGTTTACACAAACACACACACATACACACACACACACACACACACACACACATACAGAGAGAGATGTTACAATTTGTAATCAACATTATTGATAGGCAGAACATCTCAACCACCATTTTTTCGAAAAAGTAAAGTTTTTTAGCGTGATGAGAATGTCTCCGCTAGGTATTATATCCTAGAAAAATTTCGTAAACAAATACCTTCTATAGCAGCCATAAATGCAACTAACCTTTTCTTAAAAGCCAAGAGCTAATTTTAACACGAAACAAAACAACTTTAAAGTCTCTCAGTTCTAGCAACTTTATTCTAAGTTTTAACCCACAGGTGCTCAACAATGGAACACGTGCTCCTTTCCCTAGACGTGTTATCTGCGCCCCCCCCCCCCCCCCCCGCCAGTGACCAAGGCAAGGAGAGACAGGGCTAGAAGTTCAGAGACGTATATAGAAGACTTTGATTTGCTCTACGTAAGAATGATACCGCAGTGTCATCACTGGAACTGAGTAATCACGATCTACTTCCAGGGGATGGAAGGAGGTGATTTCTAGCTTTTCTCTATTGTTTCCACTTGAGTACCCCTGGTTTAAGTTAAAGAGGCTCGTAAAAATACAATGTGACTTAGTAAAATTATTTCAGGTTTAATGGTGTATAGCTAAAGGGATCTGCTATAATTTTTTATAATTTAATGGTTACACACACACACACACACATATATATATATATATATATATATATATATATATAACATTTTATTTGCATTTAAATAGTCTATGGTTAATACTACCTGGTATAAGGTAGTATCTAATAATAACTTTACTGTCTGAACTGCACAGATATTAACTTAGCAGTGATAAGTTGCCGTGTTCTTTTGATGATTGTCATTTAATGATAAAACATCAGATTAAAATGTAAACGTTAAAATTTATTTTATTCATCCTTCGATATATCATAATGTCTCACAGATGTTAATGGTTATTGACACCACTTTCATCAATCCGAGTTACTTACTGTAAAACTTCAATGTTCCATACAAAATCGTCACAGGCGTTTATCGAAGGAAATGGCTCCGCAGTAATGAGTGAGGCTACACACGGGAGCTCCCAGTTCGATTTTCGGCGTCCACCAACCCTGATCCACGGGCTTCTCGCCGTTTCTCCGGGTCCGTAGGAAAATGCTGGTGCTCTTTTTCCACCACTTTCCTGTCCCTCATTCCTCATACCACAATTTCTTTCATTGTCATTTCTTTGAGGATCGTAGGACCGACGAAGGTGTACGAACGTGTCACGGCTGCGCGGTGGGGATCCGCTTTGTGGAGGTTACATCCTGGCATCGGTCCTGTGAGTACTCTTGGGCGGGCGTCTCTTCGGGGGCTCATAGGCCTGCCGCTACTGTGTATCTTTACCTTTACCTAAATCTCAGCTTAAAAGAGTAAATGGTAAAGGATAGACAACGGATGGGCCCACCTTGCGCACTGTGATCTGAATGTAGATCTATGTTGACCAACATTCTTCAGGAGGAAGATATCCACGGAGAGAACCGCAAGAGGTTACAGTGTCGCAGCAAAACAGACCAAAGAGGCCCGCGAAAGTGCCTAAAATATCTGTCATCAGAATCTACTGCGCAGCCACTATAATTCCGGTTCGGTGTCGACAAGCGTCCCTCTCACGTGAGGACAACGAAGACACAACTCAGTATTTGGAATGCGCAGGCTTCCGCGGCATCTGTCCCGCACCGCAACATATCAAGAGTCTGAAAACACACCTGAAATATGATAAGGACATGGCATAAAAGCAAATAGTAGTATGAAAGGAAGCAGTCTAACATTCGCCTAAGTGACAATGGGAAACCACGTGTGTGCGTGGTCGACGGTGATCAAGTCACACACGTTACCGTGGCGTCAGTTCCCTCTATTATGACGGGCTTAAAAATCATATAACGACATTAATATTACTCTGTTTGGGAGCCAAAGAAACGCGGCACAACGGAAAGAGAGAGCAATATGTAGGTAAAGTTGTAGACAAGGAGAAAAAAAATTGAAGTTTACCAAAACGGCATATTTATTAAATGATATATATCTGAATGACAAGAGAACAAATAATGGTGTTAGATGGAGAACATTAACAAATGTGGAAGTCAGTACTCAGGGATGCAATTTCTTTGCTGCGAATATAAATTTTATAGCAGTTAATATCTAAACTGTATTGTAGGATATGGCGACGGACTCCTCTCTGAAACATTTACCACCAATATCAGACACAAAGGCTTACAAATGAAATTGAAGTATAATATGAGTGTACATTTACGAAATTTCTTCTTATTTTCCGTTATCACTTTAAAAGGATGTCTGATTCAGGTATGAAATGTTAAATTTATAAGCCACTTTGATTTTTAGTTGTGTTATTCATAAGCACCAACACAGAAATGCAAATTTCCACGAAATCTCGATTTCATTGGAATGTTTCCTCTATCCATGTGGTACAGATAACAGAGATTATAAACACTGCATGAATATGTTAGCAGTGTGCTTCAAGCTATCTATGCTGAAACAACTGTCAACACAAAGAACATAAGTAGTACATATAAATACGACGCTCTTAATTGTCTGGATCATATCAGCGCCACAGTTATGCCACAATTTCGTCCCGTCTTTATATGTCCGTAAATCTTATGATATGGAACTGTCGCTTTTAAGCAGACATAAAAGCATTAGTCTTGGCCGGATTTGAATTCGCGATCTTACGGTCACTAGGCTAGCGGAAAATCAACTGAACCACTCAGACCGCCAATGTAAACAACAACGGCCACGAGACACTGATGAGCAGATAAACACTGTCTAGCACAGGGCGGGGAAGGAAGGCACTACATGTATGAATTTACCTTTGCTCTTATCCCCACCACTTTCAACAAACAGGTAAATACGGCCAACTAAACCAGATGATTCTGTAAATAGGCGCGTGGCATTCTTATTAATGCAGTGGTGCTTTGGTTTGCATGTGAAACGACATATGTTAAATAGGGACTCAGAGAAAATGACCTCAAAAACTGGCATGAAGATTTTGCAACACCTTTCGCTCAAGGTATCTTGGCGTATTTAGGGGATTCGTTTATTTATTATTCGTTGGCAGCAATTGACTGTATATGGCGCACTGTATATGGCGCACTGTGTATGGAAAAAGAAAGTACTAACCAGTTTTTAAACTTAAAGAGTAGTCTCTTTGTGATGCTGAAAGACGGGCGGGTGTCTGTGCACCCTCCTTGCAGCGCCAACATGCTAAGAAGCATAGAAGAATCTAATAAGTGTTTTGGTTATATTCAACAACCATTAAACAGCTACAAGAATGTACTTTCGAGCTGTCTAAAAGCAGTCTAGGAGGTGTCTGCAAAGTTAACAATATAAAGAATGCACCACCTACCAAATGCACAAAAAATGAATTGTCCAGTATTCAACACAAAAATACTGGATTTTCAATGCTGCGTAATATAAGAAATAAACTAAGTATCGGACAAACATGAAAATTATTTGTACTGTATATATGCACCATTAACATCATGTGACTTTGAACAAACTTTCTCCCAATATTTTTATATTGTTTCTGTGAGAGGCACAGAAAATTCACATTCGACAATTTAAGAATGAACATGGTTGTTCACTGTAATTCCTGCATCGAAAGCAATGAGGAAGATTGCATATTATTGTAACGTAGTCTACATTTTCTATCCGTACCAGAGTGTACACACACAGCGCTTCGGTATACATGTTGACATCAGACGTTTGTTGATGTCGCGCCTGACCTTGTATAATACTTGTACGCGCACATTGATTGCTAAGGTGTACGGGATCCGATGTCTGCTAATAAGTATAGGATAAAACATTTTTGAGTAGTGCACAATCAATTTCATTAGGTTCCAACAGTGTGATGTAATTAATTTGAGCACGAGGGATAAATCCTTGAAAATTATATTTATTGCTAAGTTAAAAAAGACTAGAATTTATCGTAGGCCGTGCCATGGTTGAGTGGTTAGACCGCTTGGCTCTCACCTAGGCGGACTGGGTTCGATCCCAGGCAACCGCAAAGTGGGATTTGTGGTGGACAACATGGCACTGGGGTGGATTTCCTCCAGGTCATCCGGTTTCCTCCACCATCATTCCACCAATTGCTCCATCAATCATTGATCTAAGGCGTTGGGCCGACCCCTCAACCCTGATTTCACCTTTCAGGTCATATGCTTCGGTTCCCTGGGCCTGAGGGAACGCAAGAGCCTCCTAACGTCAGCATTAACAACAAAAGAAGAGGAAAAAAAATTATTGTGGTAGTATTCCTACCTTCATTATTGTAAACGTCAGGCGTTCTGTATTATTTTAGAATAATAAATGTAGATTAGTTCCTTTCTTCTCAAAAACCATTACTGATATATGATTTAAATTCAAAAATTTATCATAGCTAAATTTTCATAAATAATTTGCAAGATTTATAAATTTCACTTATGGGAAACTCTAAGCACTGTTTTCCTCGCACAATGAAAGTACTTGAGATTTAGTAAGTGGGAAGGATGAGTTCGTTACTATGCGACTCCATAGCAAAGAGCTATCGCAGAAGTTCGCGACGATAAACGGAGAGTATAACATTGTGGTCTGTTTTGGAATATTTCACAACGCTCAGCAATTAGCCGAAGTTGTATATTACTGTCGCTTCCTTTGTCAGCTCACTAATGCACCGATAAGTCGAACTTCCATCGCATTGTATCACCACTTAATAACAGTTCTATTCTGTACTCGGAATACGATACCCAATGTAATAAAGCAGATTTGGGAGTTTCCCTGCTGCTTGTGTTTCCTTCTAAAATGTTAGCTTAAAATCATGACGAAATAATACGCACATTCCAGATTGTTTTTCATTGTAAACTGGCACATTTCGTACAACCAAAGAATTTTGTAAATATATTATTTAATTTTCCAACACATTTTTATATAATTAACGCGCAAAAGAAAAACACAGAGGCTAGAGAAAAACAAACTCAAAACGAGAAAATAAGAATTTTTCATAATTAGCCTAAGGTACGGAATATACCTATTTTGTTTATATGCATAAAATTAAAAAGTATGAATAATATACACAATATGTTACTACAGATAATAACACTATCAACATGAAATTTACCTACAAAATGTAAAGGTGAAGAAATGCTCTAAAGTTTAATCAGGCCTATACCTTAAAAGTTCCTGCCATTCAAGCATAAAATTCTGAAAGTGAAAGACGTTTTGTAGAGCAAGGAGACTTGAATAATTTGGCATGTAACTTAAATTTGCCAAAAGAAAATCTGAGCTTCTAGGTTCAACGCTGCAACAATTTAAATTACTTGCAAATGGTACATGAAGTACAGAGTTTTAAATGTGACAGCAGAAATTTGGAATATATATTTCAATGGAAGAGAATATATATTTCTCTACAGACATCACTGATTTAACGATTGAGCTAGAAACTGAGCATAATCCATATGACAGCCTATTCTTTATAGATTCATCAAAGTTCAATTTAAAGATTGTGCTACTTCATAATGGTAACTAACTTCCATCTGTTCCAGTTTTCCATTTTGGTCTTAAAGAAACTTATGAAAGTATGGCCATATAGGATTCGATAGAGACGTAGGAGGGGATTGGACATCGATCTTATGCTACAGACCCAAGGAGTCACGACAACGCAGAGGGCATGATCCCTATATTTGGTCGTTTGAAAACTCCCTCGGAAAGCCAGCACAACCGGCATCCCACCCACCGTGATCCGGAAACGGCCCACCAGGTCGGCCCGCAGATCGGAAACGTCCTACCGTAGGAGGAAGCGTTTAACAGGAACATATCATCCTGCATGCAGTGCCGAGACTGCCACCGAAACTTCTGCCCTGAGTGTTCTGAAACGGCAATGGAGATGAAATAGAGGGACATGAAATTCGGAGGATGTAATTAATCTAACCAGTATTCTCCTGGCGACCCGGGAAAACCCCCGACAAAAAATTATGGATCAGGTAGATCGGCCACGGGAATCGAACGCGGGACTCCCGAATGCGGAACACAAAGTATGGCCAAGATTGTACGTGTTTCCTTTAACTGCAGTGGTCATATAGGAGGCCGTTCTCCTTTGGATCATATCGATGGTGTTAACTCGTAATCGTTGGGTTTCTCATTCGATCACGCACACATTCACACTCTCATTCATGCTTCTAAACTCTGGGGAAGATGGGGAATCATTTTGGTTGGAGAAAAATCCCCGCCCTTAGCCGGGAATCGAACCCGTAAATCCCAGCACGGCAGGCAGGTGCTCTACCGACCGAGCTACGGGGGTAGCCATTGTTGTTTTTTGTGTTACCATACGAACAACATTATGTGGAACAAGAGTGGGGCAAGCGGTAGAAATAGGTCCCAGGGGAAGGAAATGAAAAACGAACAGCATTGGTTCAGCCTGATAAAGATTCTGCTCCCTCCCTTATACATAAAACTAGGACATATGAAAATCTTTGTTAAGGCACTCAACAAGTACGGTAGTGGATTTGCATAGTAGCAAGGTAAGGCAACTTACGCAAAACTGAAAGAAGAAATTTTCGCTGGACCTCAAATCCGAAAATTCGTGACGACAAAATGTGTGTAAGAAACGTAGCAGACGGGGCAATTAGTAGCTTGGAAATCATTTACAAGAGTTGACACAACAAGGAAAACTAAAATCTATAAAATTTCTGTCTCAAATTTATTGAATTGCTACAAAGACGTGGTTTGCGGAATGTCTTTGATAATACATTTCCTCCATCCACATTCAGACTTTTAACCGGAAAATCTATGTAATGACGGGGGATTATTGTTGGTTTCTTATGAAGGAAAGCAGACAAGTGTAAAGGAGGCAATCACATTTTACCAAGCACTTTTAATTTATAGGTATGTCATTTACATATGTAGTCCAAATATTACTGCATGTATGTAAAACAACTTTTTGAATTATTCTTAATTCATCAAGATATATAGCACTCTAACATATATCATAATATCACATTAATAAATTTAACATAATATCTGAAACCTCGTAGATGAGAACTTAAATGTCTTCATATCGTTATCCTGACGTCGTAGGAGATTTCAGTGGCGATTTTCATGGTCAGATTGTTCTTCCTTAAGAATCACCTACTTTTATTGCGGAGGTATAATAAAGTTTTCCTTTGTTGGGTAGTGTAATTAATTTAGTTTAAGTTGCACAGAACATGCCTAAGCAATAAAAGTAATAACTTACGAAAGTAATACTTGTAAACAAATAAAGGTATTGTAATGCAATGAACGTAAACAGGGTTTTACTTAATAAAGCTCTAGTTTAAAAATTACAATAAAATACCTTCCGGTTTATCTCAAAATCAAATCCATATGGATTTGATCATCAATTTCAAAATGGCGATGAAAAGCTTCGGTAGTGCACCCGGGAAACAATCTGCTAAAACATTAGGGACTTCTGCACTTTTCTGCGCTTTCGCTTACTCTACCCTTTGCCGGTCTGTCATTTCTTCGCCCTTGAGGTGGTAGCTTGCAATAAACGCGTATCTGAATTCTATATTCGAAGGCATCAGGCAAAGGAGAAGCCAAGAGTCTTCAAGACATAGAGCCGAAGTCAAACAGGTCTGAGGTATACATATATAAAACACCTGATGCCTCAAGTTATTGTCTTGCTTTGTACATTAGCGGGTGGACACATGTTGGAATTCGGATTGGGATTTCATTACGGAGGGATTCGGTACGTAGGGGCCCATTGTTCCTCTGCCCCCAAATGGGGCACTCAGGGGAGGAAGGATGAGGCGAAGGAGACAGAGGGCAGGGTGCCTACAGTTTACTTGGATAGAGACTTCCCCCAACAGGCCAGGACAACGAACTCGCTCCCCCACAGCGGGACGGCAACGAGCCCAGCAGCCGAGCCCTAATGGTCCCAGGCAGGCGATCCGAGCCCTAAAGTTCCCTGGCTGGCGGTCCCGAAATGGTTCCAACAGAGGTGCTGAGGCTGACAACCGACCTACCGGAGGAGGAAGTAGTTTTCCTCAGAGCATATCATCCCGCCATGCACCGCCAAGACACCCGATGACACTTCTACCCTGAAAGAGACCACCAGATGAGAGATGATGTGAAATGATAAAGGAAATGAAATGGAGGGTCAGGAAATTCGAGGGATGTAATTAACCTACCCAGCATTCGCCTAGCGACCCGGGGAAACCCCCGAAAAATCCCATGGGTCAGGTAGGTCGGCTACGGGTATCGAACCCGGGCCTCACGAATGCGGGCCACAGACGAAACCGCCTGAGCCATCCCGCTCGGTGTGGACACACGTTGCACCCGTGAGAGGCAACATGGCTTAGATAAACGAAGTTTCAATAATGATGATGGTGATGGTGGATAGGCCTTAAGACACTGTTTCCTTATTTGTAAGTGTCAGTGATGGCGAAAACCAAATTGAGTACAATTTCTGATATTACAGATAGTCTAATGCGATGCAATTAACATTTCTTACCGGGTTCTAAACTCCGCGATTGATGGGAATTCTTTCAACGATTTTACGGTCACTGTTCTCTGTGATCGACTTTAATGGCTTTCTTCTCGATCAGCATCGACCACATTTGTGCAGCTTTGTTCAGATTATTGGCACCATTTCATCATGACTGAATGCTGCATAAGTCTGTTCAAAAGGCTTTAATGTTTCTCGTTGAACCTTTGTGAAATTTAGATAGCATTCAATTTTAGAGCATGTTTATAGTTGTGCTATCAAATTGTACTACGGTTACGTTTGTGGTACCGCAGGCAAACTGACTCTGAAGACAGTCATGCAACCGAACTATCTTGGCATTACATTATTATACAACTTACTATTTTAACCTTTCTTTTCAGTTATCCCCAATAATTCTGATGGATGTCATACCGCAGAAACATACTGTAAACCGTACACATCTTATTTTTACTATGTTAGCAGGCGAAAGGGATCTCTGCAGATTGATAAGGAGGATTAATGCCCATGGTTTAATTCGGTTTTTTTACATTTAAGGTTAGCTTTTATACTTAACGTACATATGGCCATCTTATTCTGGAATATGACATATATAAGTTCTGTCTTTGTACAGATGTGTAATGTGTTTCAGAGGTGGTTTCTGATACTAAGGAGATGGTTTTAAGTTAGAAAACCTTTAAGATAAAACAGTGAAAATTGCCGTCATGGTTTTAAAACAGTTTGTCGTGTTGACTGATGGCTATACGTAACTGCAAAGCAAGTGAGTATTAGGGATTACGTATCACATTCAAGAGGGCTAAAGGGGTAAAACGTTTAGGATAAAAAGCAATTTTCCCTTCCGGATTCTCTGTGTTAATGGTGCTTTGACTTTCACCCTTGTAAGGCAGGAAGTCCTAAAGCCTTTTCATCATCTATCCTCGTCAGCATCCAAATGGGGGACGCACCAACATTATGTTCAAAGGAAAGGACAGCTAAAGCAAAGTGCCTCTCTCCAGGTTAAATGTATTCATAATAAAGTTTTGTTAGCTGAGATGAACAAATTAAATATGAAGCGGCAAATATAATTATACCTATGTTGTAGATGTATTTCTGAGCAGACATATGAGAATAAGCGCGGCGGGTAGTAAAGGCGCCAACTTAACAAAATCCTGTCCATATGTTTAGAAATACACTCTAACTCAAACGAAACATTAATAGCAGTGTTAAAACACGTGTGACTACGATTCAAAATTTAGAGAGTGAAAACAGCACAAAAAGTGACAAAAATCCCAAGTTTGATTCTTGGCATTATAATGTAATTTATACCTTTTAGTTCAACAATATGAACTTTGCTTTGATCTAGTGCCACTGCTTAAAGCGCCACGTGATAAACTTAGTGTCTCAAAATAAAATACCAATTGGCATGATAGGAACATAATATCCCTAATTGGCCTATAACATTTCAAATATTATTCCATTTGTTTTACTGCCATGTAAAGGAATTAATATATCTAATATGACGTTTTAAAGTGCTATTAAATCTTGATCTATTTTAACTGGATAGTGTTTCTGAAACTAGAGGCAACTATTTTAACACAGAAAATTTAAATTCCTAAGGTTGCATATATTTTCGACATTTTTCTATCTTCAAAATGGTTCACACAATGCAATGGTTTGCCAGTGTAGCTAAGAATTTACTTGCGATGTTAGGAATAACTACAATATAAGGACATACTAAATGTTTTGTTTCATCTAGCTGCATTGTCTTAAAAACCCAAAACATGATATTTTAAAGCAATTATAAAATAGCCAGTTGAACCTTTTTGTTCACTTAATAATTGATCAACAAAACTTTCACGTGGGTAAGTGGAATTAGTAAAACTGGTGTAAATATCCATTTCCCTATGAATCTGCAAATTGTGAAATATCTTTAAAAGCTGTTGATTGTGGGATATAAGAAAATAATATTGAAAAAGTATTAAATAGTATTTTGCCTTTTATATTTAAGAGTACACCAATTAAGTTTTAAAGATTAGAGGCGAATGGATTGATAACCTTAAAGTTTTCATTTTTCACAAATGCCTCCCCTTAAGAGGAGATAAATATTTCATGAATTCAGTAATAATTGGACCCTAAAGATTATGAATCATTAAATACTGCCATTCGTTTGGAGGAAATCGTAGTGTGATTTTGGAAACTCCTATACATGAGGTTTAAAAATGAAAATTGGAGTGTCAATATCGCAATTTAATTGAAATATGGTATTACAGTAACAGTAACTACTTACTGCTTCATATGTAAACCTGTGTAGTTTCGAGATATTACTTTGTTCTTAGAGTAAGGTTAATGCATTCGTTTTAGCGGACAGATGTCTGAGACAGATTTACATTTAAATGTGATGCTTGATGCATAATGCAGCTAAACCTGTGACGAATTGCCCTCCTTAACGGCCTGAAGTGCTAGTAGTTGTTTATCACAGTTTCAAGATTTATCTTTCTTGCACCTGTTGCACTCACTGTATTCTGGAAAAGGTTATTCCTATATCCCTGCCAAAATCCATTAAATTTGAATTCCTCCTTAAATAAAAAGAAGTAATATTGAAACATACGTACCGTCTCCCCAATGGGTTTAAAACGGTGTGTTTCAATTATCAAGTTACCGCTTTGTATAGGGTGTCCCAAAAAAAAAAAATCTGTAGATTCTGTAATATGAGTTGGACACACATATTTTTATTTATATTTTACTGACACTGTCACTCGAATGTTAATCAATGCAAGTGCTCAAAAGGATTCCCTTTGGCTTCCACACAGCGACCTAGCTTCGGGTGGCATTAGGGATAGTTCGAAGTGTAAAGTTATTCCAGGCGTCTGTCAGTAAAGCTTTCAGGTCGTGAATGTTTGTGATATCTCTCATGTGTTCCTGAGCCTTCTGTAGCAGTATAGCGCAAATGCAATAATCCATCACGTTGAGATCTGTACCTTTAGACGGCCAGTTGTTAGGTTCGATGAAGTCAGGAGTATTAATTGTTATCCATGGGACAGTATTCATTGCTGTATGGGCCTTCTCACCGTCTTGTTGGTATGTGATCACCATTAACTGTGTTAATATCTTGGAACATCTTGTTGCACATCTCGGCTCTATACACCACCTGATTCACTGTCTTCTTCTTTCTTCTGTGTCTTGGTAGATACCCTTCACCTTGTGAGTCACCTTCAATGAACCGTAATTCTGTTTTGCCATGCCAAGAGAAACAATGGAACAGTACAAAACTATACAACTGCATATTACACACATTATTGCACATACAATCGCTCTTATTGTAGAACATCCAAATTACAGCTTTTTGGGACACTCTGTATTAGCGATCTCAGAAATAGTCTTGGACAAAACTGAGATTTGGACAGGCAGGTATACGGATATTTTAATTTGAATTCTTTCTCCTGGTCATAAAATTGCTTTTTTGTAATATTCTCTCTACATTGAGGGGAGAGTTTATAGCGTATTTCCTAATAAACTACAACACTTAGCACGAAACTTTAATTATCTGTTTGGTAAATTCTCTAAATTCTCCGGGACCGGTTTCGTGACTGTGTTAATTAATGGGTTTTATAACGATTTTATAGACAAAGCGATAGAAAAAATATAAAAACAAAAAATTTAAATTATATCTCCACCTATAAAAAATAAAAGGTGATTATAATTTAAGAAAATGTAGTTACTTTGGGCAAATAAAAAATTTCAGAATTTTTTAAACAAGCTATTATAATATTATGTAGTATAATATACTACATTTTTCTAAAAAAGACATTTCAGATAACAAAAGATCTGGAATTTAACAAGTTAACTGTTTAGAGTGCGATCAGATTTACATCGGCAGCTCCCAACGTAATTTAGAAACCAGAGCGAAGGAACATTTCAGATGTATTAAATATAAACAGATGGATAAGGCAGTAGTGGGTGATGATTTCCGATCATCTAAACATGAAATATACCCAGAAGTTAAATTATTAAAACAATTGAAGGATCGATAGATTTAATGGTTTGGGATAAACTATTTACTTTGGAAAATAAAGATGGTGTGGTGAATTTTGAAATCCCACTAATAGACGTCGTGGATAAGTTTGTGTTGGCCCCAGTAGATGGCATTAAGTTAGCGAACTAGCCGTCAATTTCCGAAACTAACTTAAGAGGTATTCAGTCTCCTGGCTGACGGAAACGTCATGAAACCGGTAAAACATTACAGGTATGTGAAGTGTGCTGCTAGTGTTATAGTTTATTCATAATTCTTGGATTACATCACTGTCAGTAGCTTCAGGGTTTTACAAATGACAGCATATTTCTTTCGTATTCCGACTGAAATTTGACGTTTCCTGATTCCTTTCGGAGGTTTTTAATTTTGTTTGATGGCAAGCATATTAATAGGCTTTTAGGCATCTTTATTTCTAATTTAGATTCTGTTGCGTGTTTCTCGTTTAAACATTTACATTTAAAAACTATGAACTAGAAGACGCTGTGATTTCCTTCATATTACACTTATAACGTTTACTTTCCAGGTAACAATTAGAATTATAATATAACAAATTTGCCCCATTAATTTTGTTTATCTATAAAACACATTGGTAAAACATCGTGATGAATTTCAAAATGCATTTTTCAGCTTTTGCACTTTTTAAAATGCTCCTTGCACCACAGTTGGTAACTCATTACGTTGAAATTTTGAGGACAGCTTATGAATGATGTATTGAAAACGTGTTGTGGACTAATTGGGAACATGAAATAGTTCAGCTGCAACTGTTTGCCAAAGTTAAAATCGTAAAAGATTGAAAAATTCAATGGCATATGAACCAAAAGGTTATTCAATTAAGATAACTAAAATTAACAAATTTATGAACAATATCCTTTTACATTTGTATACTAAGGTCAAGTTAAACAAAAAGGTGGTAAACCTACGATAAAATTTTGAGTCCAAGGAGAATTTCATATTACCTTTTAGAAAAGTGATTATTATAAAAGTTTATTTACTTACCTATAAGACATGGCTCGATAAAGGTCTGTGTACTCTATGCCTAATGTTTGTGTATATTGCCTGAAAACTTGGATAAAGCTCCAATAGGCGGTATTTTATGTTTGGTTTAAATTTTTATTGATTTCTTGCTTTAACTTAGTTGTTATCAAACGTGTAAGTAACTTGTATAAACAGCCATTTAGGACTGAAGTGGTAGCAAATGTTTAATTTGTTAGGATCAATTCATATTACAACATTGAATTATTTTGATTCATTTAACGTTGCCAATAATGTAAATTTACAATTGAGATAAACCTCGTATTAATGCTGTAAATATCTTAATAAAAATACATTATTTAACATTGGAAAACCCTAATGTAAAATTAAATTCAACACAGTTATGTATGCGATTTAATGCTCATTTAAATTAGCATGTTAAATAAATATAATTTTTCTTAATGATATGGCTCACATAGCATGTTTTACTTACAAGTAAATGAATTCTGACAATTTACTAGGTTGACAATTGCTGCGTCGATTATCAGAATATATAACAATAGTTGAACCCAATCGAATCTTCATTTATTCATATTATTGTGATAAAATATTAGTGAAAGTCCCCGAATGATGCTTGCATCCGCGTAGTATTCGTAGCGATGCAACTGAGAAACACCCGTTTGTTGAAAGAGGCCAGGAAGGTAAATGTAAACAGAGTTTTTCGATCGGAAGTTAACGTCATTCGACTTCTCTGCTTGAGTACACTTCGGCTTCTTTTCGTGTTTTACTTTTTACGCTTTGCGTCCCCTAAATTAACTCACTACTTTATTTATTGTGGAGCGGTTTGAAATTCGCATGGTGCCGCTGTCAGTGAAGCATAAAATACGCCATTTCCTTGCGAGAAAGTAAAAGTAAACTTCCAATGGAGTTTTCCAATCAAAAGATAATGCCATCCTCATTCTTCGCCCTTGTCTAGGGTTTTATGCTTCTTACTTTTTTCAGGTCTTTCTGTTCTTCAGTTTAGCTTCGCATTTTCAACTTTCTTAATCTTTTGTAGGTATATCTTGTACTTTCACTTAAAAGAAATTGATTTATAGATATTTACGAAATCTGAAACTTAGTGTTTATACTAATGTACGTATACTTTATTCTAAAGAATTAAATTCCATGTATATGTATGCAATGTATATGTGTGTCGTTATAGTACAGTTCTGGAAACTTAAATGGTTTCTGTGCATGAAGCTTCAAACATGCTTTTTTTTTTCAATGTACAAATTATGGATATTTAGAAAGTTTTGACAAAAATTCCATTACTATCTTCATATCTGGTGTAAACTAGCTACCACGAGAAACAGTGCTGATAACACCAAAGGAGACCGCGCCGTGGCTTAGTGGTTAGACCGCTCGGCTCTCACCAAGGCAGCCCGGTTTCTGAACCAGGCGACCGCAAGGTGAGATTTGTGGGGGACAACACGCCACTATGGTGGGTTTTCTCCAGGATCTCCAAATTTCCCCAGCCATCTCATTCCACCGGTGCTCCATCTTCATCTCATGCATCACCAGTGTCACCGCCTGCGGTGCCATATGTAGTAAAAGAGGGCATTCAACACTACACATCTTGTAACACTAAAGGGATTAAGGAAACTTTGGTTGGAAATATTTCAACATTTTAATATTTCGTGATAAACCACAAAAATAAATTCTCACTACAATTTTAAAAATAAAATAGCAAGATAATTTTGAGGAGACGGAGGTGGCATGTAGCAGCAGGAAAAAGAAAGAGAAAGAAAATGACATAGAGAAAGGAGGAAAGGGAGAGAGAAAGTGTGAGAGAGAGATAACAGTCTACGAAATAACACGAAAGTGTTGAATAATCCTATCCAGGGTGAGATCACAAGGCCCATATAATCTCCTTGTAAGTGCACTACCTACAGTGACATTTTATATGGCTATTTGATTCGTGGGCTAGGAATTTAACACGGACTGTCTCAATTTGCCTCCCGTATTAACTTGAATCCATCACGATCAAATAATTCGGATATATTTTCAAAATGTGTAAGCTGCATATGATATGCAATTTTTTGGAAAAATCCCCCAGTTTTTCGCAATTATTTATGATTTATTAAGCTAAAGAACCTAGAGAATTTTCTTTATGAACGAAGTCCAGCAGGACATCAGCATGCTTTTAAATCCCCTTAAACAACAATATATAAAACAAAATTATCTTTATTTTATTAATATTTTTTATCACAGATTTAGTTAAGTAAATGTGTTACCAAGTTTGAACTATTTTTCGCGCGGAAAAATCCTAAATATAACATGGTTATTGCATTCACAAGTCGCGTTACTGATTATTAATATTTAGCAATGCCTAGGAAATGTACCAATTATAGCTGTTTATCTTATGTTGTGCTTGAAATGATGAGAGTTAATCGTCCTATCCATTCTTACATTATACTGCTTTTGATACGAAAATGCCTCTAGCGTTCCACCGCGTAGACGGTCGCGGGTTCGAGTCTCGCCTTGGGCATGGGTGTTTATGTGTATAGTGTATATGTGTGAAAATACAGAAAACAGATAGGAAAATAAACGGAAACAGTAAAAAAACTGTTAAATAAGGAAAAGAATATATATATACATATTTATATATTTTTCCTAGGAAAAAAAAATTAAAAAAAAAACCATGTGTTTCAACCAATCATGACTGCTTATTCCACACTTTTGTCACTTCCGTTCCTTTTATCTGGATTTATTACATTGGAAGGAACTGTTTGTCTCTATTGTGCCTCTCTAAAATTTCTTAATTTGTTTGCAATTGTCGTTAGTTTTTCGCATAAATATTCAAAATTATCTACAGTAACACAGCAAGATACAAACACAAGAGTGAAAAATAAATATGAATACGGAAGCAGATAGACTTATCAGTTTGGTACGCTAATTAGTATGTTATTGTGTTTATTTCTTTTACTATAAAATATAGTCCTTTTAATGTGAATATTAAATAAAAAAAAACACTGGAGTTTTACGTTCTCTAGATAAATAAAAAGCTCTACGTGAGATAATTTTTCATAAAACGTTAGCATCCTACGCTTGTAGCACTGCTTAATATTATGTAACACACTGAACTGTTATTCACGAATGCCATGATCTAACAGCTGACAAAATAATATTTTAATTTGAAACAGAAAAGGTAAGAAACTGTTAATTATTAATCTATAGTCTGTTACTTTTTGTTCATGAAATAGTCCTAATAAATCCCATGCGAAATCAGAAGGTTCCCTAAATAAATTTGTTAACCATAGGTTATTTTATCTATGATAAATACACAAATGATATTACTGTCGTTTATTTCGGGAATAAATTCCATATAAATACAGTGCTACTACAATAATAAATTAATTTTAATATTAGTAGTGTTATGACATATTCACACAAATATTAATTATTAGTAAGTTCTATTTAAAAGAATAGCACAAGGTGACCATATCACTAAACTCTGGAACAATGATCAACCTCAAAGTTAAAGGTCAAATATTATATTAAAACATGCATTGAAATATTGTGTATTTAAAATACAAGTTAAATGTATTATGCCTGAAGAAGTATTGAAATATATATTTAGAATATCTCGCATTCGGTAACAAATGATGGATGATATTCACATTATGCTACTAATCCTGGAGACAAAATTTTTGGATAATGCAATAATTTATCTGTCACTGAAGCTATGATCAGTTTATATACAAAACGTTGAAACGGTACTCCTCCATATGAGAAAACTAATTATTCCAACCACATTCACATCTAGAGGCTAAAGGGTAAATAAATTTCATCATTTATTAGCAGCGACAATAAAGAGAGAGAATACTGATTATGTAAAGGTTAAGTGCTGATTGTGGATCATTTCTTCTTACCCTCAAATATCGAACACCGGTATTCACACAAAAAATATGTAATAGTGCAGGTGGAACGGGAGATAACGAATTATCTTCCCTAAGAAGGGTTTACCTGTAGGCCATAAACCGTGTTCGTGGAATCCCAAGGGCGCAGTCTAACTCCTTAATTAAGGGGCATAAAATGTTTCCATAAGTACGGTTCCCGGTGTAAAGATACATAGCTAAGCGGAGCAACACAAAGTGGCAGATGCAGAAAATTTAACCCTGCCTTCACTAACATTCTGTACTTTCGTTTTAATTACATGTGCTAAACTGGGAACGTGTCGCTGGGTCTTCGCAGTTATATAGCTGCTTGAAATACCGAGGGCTACCATTACACATACTCCGAATTCCTATGTTTCCCCAGGTATATAACACCCAGTTCTCATATTGTACAACAACACCCAGCTTCCCAAATACTTGGATGCTCCAGCAAGGCACTTCCAATGTCCTCAGGCGTGATACCACAATCTTGCAAACAGTTTTTAATTTAAAAACTCTAAAGATTTACATTTCATGATCTTTTCTATACAAAGTTGTTTATTTTAATACAGATCCTACTTTCTTTTCGCACGAACCCTTATTTTTCTGGCTTCTTTACGTTGATTGAGTAAAAACGTTATTGACACACTTTGTTGTAGATGCAATGGGGGTATAGGGAGACTGAATGAATAACCACATTTTCAATAGCTAGCCTCTGTATGATGCTATACTCTTCCATGAATCGCCAGAAACAACTGAATAGCAACAGCATTTTAAAAATGACGAAACAATGAACAATTCAAACCAATAATAATGGAAGCATCGGAAATGTTTAATTCCACAACAAGGTTATCTCAAATAAATTATAGAGATGTCCATTTTCTGTGTAGTAAGTTATTGTCTATCTATTAACATTTCCCAGTCATGCATGTACCATTATGTAAACGCCCTTTCAAATGAAGAGCAATTTATAGGAAATTCCATCAATTCAAAATATACATTTTATTTGTGATAATAAAACTTCAAGCACATATATCTTAAACAAAATCGTTAAATCCATTTTTGGAAAAATAAAATATTTGCAAAAATTTCCAGAGCAAAGGATTGTTTGGGATAAAATATTTCCCCCTCCCCAAAAAGACCCCTCCGTATTGAACTAAAAATTAGATTAATATTTATCGAATAATTTGTTTTAAAGTTATACTGCTATCTCTCTCTCTTTCACTCCCTCGCTCCTTATTTCTATCTCTATCTCACGCACACACACACCCAGCACGCCTCAGTAGCGTAGATGGCAGCGTATCTGAGTTACGTTCAAGAGGTCCCAAGTTCGAATCTCGGTCAGGGTGAGTTACCTGGATAAGGTTTTTTCCCGAGGTTTTCCCTTATCCTTCAAGACGAGTGTCGGGTAACTCTAAGCTCCATGGACCCTGGACTCATTTGAGCATCATTTCACCCAATTCATTCACCGTCCGATATGACAACGTTGGAGGGTGTAAACATAAAAAGTCTCACACACATACACACATTCATTTAAAAATTCTATATTTGTCTTTAAAGCAGCTGATACAAGTGGTTCATATAAATTATTCATCAACATCGTAAATTAGCATTGAAAGACTGCACTTATATTGAAGACAAAAACTCCAGTATTTGGTTATAATGTGTAGTGTTTAGCGCCCGCTTTCACTACATACGGCACCGCAGGCGGTGACAGTGATGATACATGAGATGAAGATGGAGCACCAGTGGAATCAGATGGCGAGGAAAACAGAGGTCGCGGAAAAAACCCGCCCAGCGCCATGTTGTCCACGACAAATCTCACTTTGCGGTCGCCTGGGATTTAACCCGGGCCGCCTTGGTGAGAGCCAGGCGGTCTAACCACTGAGCCACGGCGCGGCCGTTAGTAGTTGGTTAGCTGCCCTGTTACAGGGTTGCTAAAAAGACATAAACCTTTCAATAAATTATAGCAAAAAGGCAATTTTAAACATAAATATAAATGTTAAATGCGTATAGCGTAAGGACAATTGAGAAAGTGTTATAATGTACAAATTTATTATCATATTTGAAAATACAACAACCATCAATTTAAGAATTCACCTATTTGTTTATTTTAGTGAAGTTATGGTGTAGAAGGTAAAAAGAGTGAAAGGTAAGTTGTAACCCAAATTAAGGAACAGCCTAACGAAAACTACAATGGCAACAATTGGTAGACCAATCACATTCCAATTTAACATTTGATGTACGCATATACTTTTATATCTGTTACCTGAGTGTTACTCATGCACCAGGTGCTTTATTTCAATCAGTTTCTGGTGTTTGAGGCGGTACTTGCCCGTTAAGTACCTCGTTGATTCCTCCCGGCACTCAACACCTCATTTGATGGGACATGTGGCGGGTGAGGACTACGGATGGGAGGTTTACAGGATGTCGGGTTTTTTCTCAGGGTAGGTGTGCATGGATTCCCTCTTTTGGACTTGTGTTAATTCCATTTTTTATACACATCACCTTTTGGATTTCAGGGGGTGGGTGTGTCCTGACAGTGTTAGGGTATTATCACATAGAAGACACCACGACCGTTGAATGTCAAGTTTATTTATGCAAGTCGCCTTCTCCACTCGTCACTGTTGTGTTGTTATCCGCACATTAAGCGCGATATTTAGGATTTGCCCGTTGCTGTGCGCGTAGACATGACGGCTAGTTTGAATAACAGTCGCGAGTGAACTTGTAAATTTTCTAGGACGCGCCGAGTGATGTATGAAGCTGTGTGCGCGTTGTCTTTTCTGGACGTCGAGAGCATTACTTCACGCAATAGAGTATTTCCGGAGGATTATACAACAATTGAGTTTGGTAAAATCTTGATGATGTCACTCGCTAACACAGAGTGTTTGATAGCCACCTAATATGTGTTGCTCCGTCCATTCGCGAACACAGACTTTGATGAACTTTTAGTAGTGTTGCTCCTTTCACTAGCCAAAGCAAAGTGTGTTTGATAACGAACTAATATGCGTTGCTCCGTCCATTCGCGAACACAGACTTTGACGAAATTTAACTAAGTGTTGCTCCTTTCACTCGCCAGAACAGAGTGTTTTTCCTAGCAAACATTAAACGTCGCCATTGCACAAATTTCCCCTTCCTTTAGACGAATTTTGGACACTTTAGAGGTCACGTGAGCTGTTACTCGTTCCTTATAGGTTGTGCTTCATCCCTACTCTTAAATTTCATCGCAATTTCTAGTTTCTGAGGCATGTATTCCACACAACTTTCACTTCCCCACGGTCTAGGTAATTAATGCAGAAGCACGTTCAAAAATGTTTAGCTTAAATCCCCGGTGTCTATTCTCTCATCACGTATCATGTGCAGAACAGTGCATCGGCTGGCGACAAGGGCCTGGCCTTGGGCGATTCTCGAACAATGTCCTTTTTGTCGGCTCAGCACAAGGAAAATTCCTGTGAGGGTAAGTGTTCATTTTCCCGGCTCTCTTTACACCTTGGGTTCACGTGCTTGCAATAAAATATATGTATTCGGATTGCCTGTTTGGTTTCTGCACCTGTAAATTAAATCTTTATCCTCTATACTTGCTATAATTTAGCCTAATTTATCAGCCCTTAATTATGTATTTAACATGACTTTCGCGGTTATTATGCCAATTTTATGCCTAACAGGGACGGCATCATGTTTAGCTTGTATAAACATATGCATGTTATTACATTTGGTTTGAAAATAAGCATTGATATATTTGCAAAAAAGAAAAAAAAGACTACCCCAATAGTAGCGCTTCTGCACTCGCAGTTTCATATTTTCTAAAACGTTTGGGTACCTTACTAAATAAGTCAAAAACAGAAATAATAATAATGATAATAACAACAAGAATGACAATACTAATAATATTGATGATACAAAATGATGAGGCACCATGTGTGTAGCTGTTACATTTATTTTTTTAGCAGTTCTCCTATTCCTTCGTTTTACGTCAGAGAAAGAAAAACAATAAGCATTAGAGAGAGCATCTATAGATACAGTCGGCCAAGAAAACTTATTTAGTTGCCTAAAATATATGCAAACATCAATACTAAGGCATTCACAGATTTTGGGCCATTTTTAGACAAGTATTTTATTCAGCGAGTGTCCAAGCGTGCATTTCTGGTGAAATTTTGATATCGAAAGTTTGACTGAACTGTAACACTTCCTCTGCTAACTATATGGTAATCAGTAGACAAACTAAAAGTTATATTTCTCGTTAGTTCACAGATTAAAATTAGGGCAAGGTACAGGTGAAGTCTTTAAATCCAGCAATTTGAAGCTGATATTTATGCCTTTTTACTTTTACTCTAAGTTTTTGTCCGAAAATGGTTTAACATTCAAAACTTCACAGCTCCATTTTTATGCTTTTGAGCAAAAATATGCAGTTTTGTTTAGTTATTCAGTTCCTTTATACCCTGCTTCGCGCAGATGAATTTTAAAGCCCTTAATTTCTCCTTTTTTGAAATGCAAAAGCTATTCGTATGGAAAATATATAAATTAGTGTAATGGAGCTTTATGAACTTATTTTTAGCTTGTTATGGTTCTTTAACGCATATAAATTTGCGTTAAGGAAATACGAGAGCAGGTGTTTAAATAATAAATGTAAATAATACTTGAGCATGCTATTACACATGCAAATTCACTAAGGTTTAGTATTTTTATCATTCAGACCACTGAGAAGTTATCAAAGTTCTCTGATAGCCCAAAATCCCTTCAAAAGCATTTATAGATTTATCTCCCTGCAAAAATTAATTTTTTCTTTCCAAGCATTCTTCTTATATTTATATCTTTAAAAAATATATATATATTTTTTGTTAAGATCAAGAAAAGGAATTTCAGTTGGGGTATTGGAATGTAAAATAACTGCGGAACATATGAAAGAAAAAAATATAATTTTAAATCTTCAAAAGGGTTAACATGTTTCTCAAAAATGTTCCTCTTCTGTATAGGTTAAAATTAAAATAATATACATCGTTTAATCCTGTTTAATATACCAATACTGGCAACAAGAACTTGAACTGAGAAAAAAAAAAAACTCAACAGACAGAGGAGGAGCTGCAAGAAAAACAGAGTTAATTACTAAATTAATTACTAAAATAATTAAAGGAACCTACAGCGGTCTGTCTATAACTTACATCATCTGGCCTCTGAATTAATCTAAACATTTCTTGAAAAAAGAGGTAATGGCATATGAAGTAATATATACAAGTAGAAAAAAATGTATGCATTGGAAATAATAGCCTGGAGCAAGTGGGAAACTCTAATGATTTGAGCTGTAACGTGAGCTTCGACGTCGACAGAGACTTAGAAATTATGGTAAATACATCTGAACACATATGTGGGACTATAACAATAACTTTGCAAAACAAAACAACGAAAGAAACAAAATTAAAAGTTTTGTAAGTCCATGACGGTTTCTGTGCTCTTGTATGGCAGTGAATCATGGATAATGAAATAAAAGGACAAACAGAAAGTTCAGACAGCAGAAGCGAGATTTGTGAGGAGAAGTAATGGATGAATTAGATTTGACTTAATAAGAAGTTAAACAATTAGAGAAAATCTGAATATTTATAATTTAAACAACAAAATCGAAGAGAATAAAAAACAAATGGAAAGAGTAAATGAAACGCATGAATTAAGAACGGATCCTTGTTTTAATGAATAGCTGCAAACCTGTAGGGAAAGGGGACATCGGACGTCGTAGAAACAGATGGGAATAAAAGAATGCAAAGACGGAACAGGTATAATGCCCAGTACCTTAAGCGAAGAAGAACAAGAAAAATTCCTAAGTAAGCACAATTTTGGACATATTTCATGGCGTTTAAAATATCTGCTAGCAGTTTTATTCGAATAAAGTATTCGGATATAAGCTCTTTTTTATTTTAGAATCTGAAGGTATGGATCCGCCGCGAGTTTTAGAGCTTTAAGAATCATAATAATGATGGCCTATACATAAAATATGTAGAACACTCCTTACTCTGTAGTAGCAGTAAACCGAGAAAATGATAGTATATCTTCTAGTATAATGTATATCTAGTATACATTAATCAATACTTACATTGTGTGTACGTGTGTTGGAGAGAGAGAGAGAGAGAGAGAGAGAGAGAGAGAGAGAGAGAGAGAGAGAGAGAGAGAGAGAGAGAGAGAGAGAGAGAGAGAGAGAGAGAGAGAGAGAGAGAGAGAGAGAGAGAGAGAGAGAGAGAGAGAGAGAAGAGGGTATGTGGTAGCCTTGGAAACCAATCGACCGATTTTGAAAAACATACTGTTCCACATCGATATAGGCTGTGAACCATTTCCGAGACTTGTAAAATTAAACATTAAGGGATTTTTAGATATTTGTGTCACACAGTTAAGTTTACTGAATATAAATATCAAAGAATATTTTTATCATGTTGATGGGAACATGTAATTGCTTTTTGTCAAATGGATAAATAAGGAGCCTCAAGATATATAAAGATGGAGATATTGGAAGGGGGAGCGGCAACATTTAGTTCCTAATACTAGGTTTCCTGCTAATTTCGTTGATATTTGAGAAGCAGTTTATTAGGTACGACATTTTAATAAAAATTGCAATAGTTTAATTTTAGAATTTGATTAAGGTAATCTTCCGCTACAATTACTTTCCATTCCTATTTTCAACTCCTAAAGGATACAAATCAAAACTCAGTGGCCTATTTATATACATTTTTGTAAAGTTATAGCTAAAGAACGTTAAAATTACCATTACTCCCAGAAAGTGACATCTTTTAACCGCTATACACAAATTCGCACAATCAATAATAAGTAAAAAAGTCTTACGACAATAATAGTCTCTCACATAATTATATGTTACGTTATAATTTCCATATGTACAGGCACTACTTTCAATCACATTATACAATGAAGCTTTAATTTCACCCTTAACTCTCTTTTTTCAACGCATTATAAAGAGTATACTTCTTAACAAATCATAGCCTAGTAAAAATTATTATAGGAAGCCCCCACAAAAGACAACGACCTTTTCGATCCTTTATGAACAATGTTGCAACATTTCTCCAATTTGAGGAAAACCTTGCATATGCTTTAGGCACGAGTGAATATTGAAAGCTACTCAAGTCCTACAAAAACAAGCAATCCCTTACTTACATAATGTATTCCTGCAATGCCAAATAAGACCAGTAGTTATTATAATTTTACCATATTTGCTCTTCCCCACAGCATCCAAGAGCTTTTTGCCATCCCATCTGAGGTCAGCAGCTTCTACCTGCATACCGTAGAATGACCTATATAGTTGTACAATTGTAATCTGGATGTGAATCGGAAATATGAGATTGTTCTGTTGGCAACACTGGCTAAACGTTAGCCTTCCGATTCCACAACTACCAGCCAGGACGGATTACGTTTGGCATAGATTAGCCTGGATAATACTAGCGGACGAAATCAAAGGGGTGAAGCGGTACGTATAGGACAGGGCCAATAATAATCATCGTCGTGATAATAATAGTAATAGTAATAATAAACATAATAACAACAATAGCAATAGCAATAACAATAACCACAACCACAATCATAATAATCCATGGAGACAGTTAAGTGATAATTGAAGATCATATTCGACATATCTAAATACGAGTAATACAGAAATGTCTCCGACAGAAATGATCTTGAACCTTCTCAGACAGGTGCACATACTTCAAACCACTCGGAAACTAGTAGCTATTGTATGATTTAGCTTGGGGGCAGGTTACGATGCCAGTTTTGCGGTACAAAGTTCTTTCATAGAATCTGGTTAATGCTCCTAACAAAAGACCGAAGGATTATACCAGAATTTGAGGAGACATGTGTACGTATAGTTTATCTCCCTTATGGGAAAAGAGAAAGTTAGGTGAAAAAAAGGTCCAAACTGAGAAGTTTGAACGTTTACTAGAAGAGGGGAAAAAGCCAACCAATGTCAAGCTAATAACACATCACGTGAGTTTTTAAAATTCAAAACATAGCAAGAGTGAGAGAGAAAATCGTGACAGAATTTTGATAGTAGACGAGAGAACAGTCTGCAAACCACACAGCAAGGAACTCGACGTATCTGACCGCGCGTCAGATATCAGTGAATCTTAGAACAGTTACATTTATTCGCGTGTGAGAGATAACATACATTACACTCTGCACTGTTCACACCGAGGAACACGAAGTACAAGAACTCCGTCCGGGCGCAAGAAGCTATACGTCTTTTTCGGACAATTAAAATGATTCGCGCGCGAGACATTAGTGTATCTTCGAACACTTGAATTTATTCGCGTGGGTGAAATAAACTACGATACATCACACAACAGACACGGTACACAGCAGCATGTATCACACTTCTACACGAGTAGCGACATCACAGGTGGCGAGCGCAACGAGTGACTAAGGTGCACAATAAATTAATATGTTAAACAGTCGAGGTGTTTCTGTCAGAACTACATCACCAGTTAGGACGCACCCACACCCTGAATCCAGCTAAGAGGATCCATGCGGAGATACCCTATAGAAATCTCCGACCAAGTTTAATTCTGCTTAATGCTCACCCGTCACAAAACCCATCATCGTTGGGCGCAGTGCAAAGGGGAGAACTCAGCAAGATTTCACCGGCTAATCCGCCTCAAGGTTCCAATAGGTATGGAGCCCTCTCATACAATATCGCATAGTTTTGAAATAAAGTAACTTGTAATATTATCTTTACAGTAAAATAATTAATATGTTACTCCATTAGTTTCTAAATATTAGCTCTTTGACGGTTTCTATCTATTTAAATTGTTATGGAAATTTAATAATAAGGATGGTTATGACTAGATTTCGGACTTCTAGAACTCGGCTTGTGCGTGCATGCTGTGAGTATTGGAAGAGGGGCGTAGTTTAGCTCCAATAGTAAACAAAGTCGACCGCCTTAGTGGTACACAAATGTGCTAACAAACTCTTTTAATAAAACAATATGTAAATTATGTCACCGTTTTCAGAATCATTCAGTAGAAGTAGATGTATAACAAAACACATTTTGAATAATGAAGTAAAATAAATTGCTGTTGCAGTACAATGTAAATACCTGCTCTTCAAATATTACAGTATATAACAACATACATTTTATACTTTTCGAAAGTGAATCTCCTTCTTCTGTCATTCAAGCAATATTTGTAGTTCGAAAAGGTTCTCTCGACATCAGATGATGTAATAGGTGCAAATATAAAATACTGCAGATCACATTGCCTTGTAAGCGCTGTTTCTTTATGGACTTGTAAATTAGTTTTAACTTTACCAATTTAAAATAGCCTGGGTTTTTCTCAAGTATGGTTTTCATTTTGTTTTACATTTTATCCATGACAGGTTCAGCAGTTGCTGAGTTTACCTGTTGAGCTAGTTCTTCTATGAGCCCTATGGCATGAAGCATCTTATTGCCTCTCTTTTCTAGCTGAAAAATGGTTTTGGCAGGTCTGAAAAGTTGTTTCTGATTAAGAGGAAATATTTATGTAATTTGCTTGAAATGAGGTACTGAGCGGCTCGTACTGCAGAACTATGCTCATTACCTAACACACTAAGAATTTCAGTAACTATTTCAATAAAAATCCACATTTTATTTTCGCCTATTCTTTTTTGTATTTGCGATATGACATCATGATAACATTCTGGTAACTCTCGTTTAAGTAAAGTTGTTTGAGAAGGAGGATCTCGTTTAGTATACTTTTGTATGAAGTACTTAAAATGTTTATTTTCTACTGTGTGCATTGGTATATTGCACACACCATCATCTTACACCAGTGCTGAAATAATTTGGACTGAGACGGTGAAGTTACACTTGGCTCTCATTGATCCTCGACCTATGTTTTTGTTAAAATCATTGCTTGATTGTTCTTAGTGTTGCAGTGCTGTCTCAGTCATTTGGGTTTAGCACCCTTAATTTCTACAAGGCATATCTTGCATTGGATATATTCCCCCTTCTGTGTGAAAATATCACCTCTTGATAACTCTTTGTCCATCCTTCGTGTACGTGCTTCTGACATTTATGTTCTTTACTGTCAGCGAACAAATCATTGTCTCCAAGCACTGCCACTATGCAACTAACGGCAGCGCGTGCAGTGTTTGTACGGCCCTGAGCGTTTTGACGCATGACGTAGTAGGTTGTATTGCGTCTTGTAGCATTTAACTGTGTTCTCCCGCGGGGTCCTAAAAGTCCTAACTCTGGTTATTACCTTTACCACCTTAATCGTGAACGAATTTGCAACAAATATACATAAATCATAACCGTTCATAATTATAAGTCTATTTTAATTTTGTTGTTAAAAAAAGACATATTTCCTAGAGATATATTTCAGAAACTTCGGCAGTACGTTCTTCCTAAATTGTTTAGTATTGTTCTATATGCTTAATCCTTATAAGCTCTATTCACTCATCCTCACAATCAAGTTATGTTAGTGAATTTTCATTTCTTTAATATTTTATACTGATTTTATCTTTTGTTTCAGATATCTGAAGACATACTTTCTACATGAATGCGCGAATTTTCGTTAATTTATACATGAGAAATAAATGTATCGAAGTCATAAGAACATAAAGAGTTCTAAATTATTTTATATTTTTTCAGAGACTTATGAAAGCGATTACTTTAGTTAAGAGTTTTCTTCTAAATCACTAGCACTTCTTTTGTCTTGTTTCAATTTATCTGGCCACAAGTACTCAATGTTACTCAGGTAAGATAAAGGAAATAATTTAAAATATATTTTTGAAACTTATACGTGGGAAATGTCTCTCTACATTACTACCAAGCAAATATAATACTTAAAAATCAATACAATTAATATACAACCTGCAGCAGATTCCAAAAATGTAAACTTAGCACTCCATAATCTTGAGTTGTTCAAAGAGTGATGACTATTTTCTGGTAATTCAGAACTAAAAGTCTCGAAATAGCATCTTAGTATACAAAACATAGATTTACAAGCAAGATCAAATTATCAGATTTAAAATATAGTTTCTACAAGATGTAGAGTTAGAATGTGATGCGGTACAGGAATCGAGAGACACTTAAGACTGTTACTGAGATGGGAAATACAGAATGAATTATTGGAGAATATTTCGGAAAAGTCAAGGGAAAATATATTGGAACAACTATAAAACATAAAGGAACTGAAGTCTAAACTTTCAAAATAGTATTGGAGAACTTCTTTGTTCAGCCCTACTTTTCATGTAAGTAAGCTTCGTGCAGATTGATGTTAGGTTTATTGCATTAGAAATTTAGGATTAAAATTTTTAAACTGTTTCCGCGTGTATGTGCATACGTAAATGAAAGTGCAATGAGTGTGGAAGTAAATATTCAGTGCGTAATATGACGTATTTGGTGAAATAACTACAGTACATGAGAGTGACCGCTGATTTTCACTCGTTGAAAAACCTGATCCGGAGTGCAGCCAGCCTCGTTATGTCCCTGAGGAGCCCATTAGGGACTACTGAATTGAGAAATAGGGATTCCTTGTTACGAAGACTATATATCCTGATCTGATAGGAACGGGACACCAACCATGTCCCACCTTTCAGTATTGCACCCTGCACATTAACTCCTGAGGTGTGTACAATCTGGGACGCAGTGGCGTTGTAGACTTTGGTCCAGAAAGGGGTTTTCACCGCAGGATGAGTTAGTTAAGTACAATATGAGAAAGTTTCATTTCAATTCGGAAAATGTATTGATTAATAATAGCCCTCAAGGCATTAATTTATCTATTTCATTTTCCCAATTGAAAGCATTATCAGCTTTTATTCAAAGAAACCAGCGCAAAAATTTGAAGTTAAATGGTAACAGAAAAGCCAGTTGGAGTTTAACAACGTACAAGTTTAGAGCAAATGCACGTTTTCTCGCTGCGTAATTCAACTAGAGTAGGAATAGTGGGAATAAAACAAGCGAACATACGAAAAACATTAAAATACTCATTAAGTTTTTAGTGACATTCTGTTGCTTATTATACCTAATTCGATTTCGTGATTAATCAATAATATACATTTTAATGTACCATTGCATTTTCACTCCATTAGTGACGTAGCAATGAATCTCTGCATCCCAGTTTAGTGAATCTATGTGTTCATGTGTCATTCCCTAACATCACGGTAAGAAATTGTGTTTCTTTTTTGGACAGTCAGCATACAAAAGTAAATGTAAAGGCGTTAAACATTCACTCAACTGTTTTTACAGACCTCGATTCCAAAGCATATTCAAAGGTCACAGATCATATTCCATATGTTTTATTTTCCTGTTAGATTTTCAGCTCTAGAAATTATTTTTGTTTGCTCCGCTTTAGAAAGTAGCATGATGGGCATGATAATGCTAATGATGCAAGGCTAATTTTCCCTTTTACACCCATGTACGCACGCCTTCTCTGCTAATGAATGCCACTAATTAGGTATGTTACAATGATAATGCACATAGCACACAAAAAGGTGCTGAAAACAAACGTTCAGCATGAACATATTTGATGTTGCATTAATATGACATCTACATTCTACACAGATGATGTACATGAATTTGTAATGCCGTATGATGAGAGCAAAGCCAAATAATATGTCATAAAGGTTAAAATCAAAGTGAAATGATTCTTCCTTCATGCGCAAACCCGTTACGCTCGGAGAGAAATGAGTACATCTACATGCCATATTATCCAATGGACATTCCGTAAATTACTTTCAGCAGTACACGTTTAATTAGATTTTCTTTTCGATAAACAGACAATACGTACCTCATAGCAAAATAGTATTATACTAATTATTTAGTTCAAAGCAATATCATCTTCAATTCAACTACTACACAGATACTGTGTTTAAATCTTGATATCAAAATATGCATATCTTAAAGTGAACCCTTTAATTCAATGTAGTTGATGAATATTTGAATATTTCAAAATTACAATTCTGAGAGTTTACAATGAAGCATTATAACGCTGGAAGTTTAAGAATTAATTTAAATTTTGGATCATACTCAAATTAATCCTTTAATTTTTAAATAATTTATAAAATTAAGTAAAACGAGCAAAAAGCCCAGTTATAACTCTTTCTTTCGCATTACCTTTATGATTAAGTTTTATATTATTTGGTTGAATTAATAATACTAAACTAATTCTGAGCTGATGTTTAACAATGCATTAACATAAAATAGAAACGAAAAAGAAAGGCATAACTAAATTAAGTCTTAGTAAAACCTTACATGATTCTGAAATAAAGAAATTTAAGTAAATATTAAGTCTCGGCCGTTATGCTGAAGAGGTTGAGCAAGGGAATTTTATACCAAATAACATACCTGACACATTATTAAAGAGCGAATCGCTATGAAATGACTTAAGAATTTCGAGCTCTTTGCATAACCACACACACAGCACATATTTATAATGTAATCAATTAATTAATTGTATGTATGTATTTATGTATTTATTTATGCATTTATGAATTTATGTATTTATATATTTATATATATTTATTTATATATTTATCCATTTTATTTATTTATTGAAATATTTATTTAAGCATTTATTCACTTAAGTATTAATTCATTCGTTCGCTCGCCTGTTCGTTCGTTCATTCATTTATTTATTTACTTATTTATTTGTTCTACAACAGAGAAACACTCCAACTGCAGCAGCTACATACATAGCAGTTACACAAACGGCCTTTTTTATTTTTTTGAATTGTTTCACACTACAATGGTTTTCCGTCCCACACAATAAACTTTTAGTGTCAAAGTTTGTCGGTCCTCAGTGTCCCTGTCTATCAGTCCCCTTTGTTCATGCTCTCTTTAACGGCATTCATTCACCTCTCTCTATGTCGTCCCTTCCTCCTTGACCCTTGCATTTCGCATTCCAATATCTTCTTTGGTGTTCTTTCAGTTGGCATTCTTATTACCTGTCCATACCTTCTTAGTCATCTCTTCAATTATTTCCAAAATATTATTTTTGACCTTCATCATTTCCTTAGTTTTGGCTTAAATATAAAGGTAACGAAAAGATAAATGCAAAATGTAATATAAAAATCTAAGTGTAAAGACATATGCAATAAAAAATAAATTCACAAAAAGAAAAAGAAATGCATACGAAATTTCATTTCATGAACATATTTTATCGTATTTAGTCAACTTTTTACAGGCATTTCTGAGAAACTCCAAACTTACCAAAATTTTTCCACGTCAAAAGACAGCTTGAGTAGGTGGATGCTCTTGAAATGATTCATGTCAAAACCTCACAATATGCCGAACTTAATTCTTTATTTTTGAATTACCCTGTTCACAGACACGCGGAGAATTTTCTATGTTTTTTATTCGGGATATCTCGAAACGTTGACTCTATTGTAATATCGTTTTCGAGGTTTTAGATGGAATACGATACCCTTTCTACCTACGTGGTACAGAAGGTAAGAATAATTTAAGGATCTAAGTAACAGATGTCAAGTGTGGGAAGCATGACCTTAAAATTGGACTTAATTTCAAGGCCGCCAAGATTTTATTTTAATAGTTAATACCCACGGCTAATTAGAAAACCATGAGATTTATGAAACTCAAGGGGCCTGTACCACTATGGTGAGCTCTAGAACGGAATAAAAAATTTAAAATTCTCATTTGCTTCAGCCCCCAACCCAAGCTATCGCGTTTTAGATTAAAACCCATAGTTTAGATATATTTTCATGAAAAATGAAATACATACCTTGGATTCTTTTTGGAAAATCCTCTGAAGTCTTCTTGATTCATATTTATTTATATCTTTTATTTTATTTTTAAGCAACTTCCACCAACATTAATATAGCACGATGAATAAAATGGACGATATGATGCTCAAATGAGACAAGAGTCCGTAGAGCTTAGAGTTACCCGACATTCCTCTTTTAGAATAAGAGTAAATCCCGTTAACCGCAAGAGGTTAAATAAAACCTTATTACATCAAAAATATAGATTTTGTTAACAATTTATGTCAATTTTTTAATTTTCAAATACTTATATTCTTATCAACCAAGATGTCATTTGTCTTTTTTATGTTCTGGCCATGCAAAAAAAGAAAAAAAAAGTCAGATCTATCAGTTTGCGACCAGCACTTTCTTGACTGCATGTTAGGCAACAAAATGTCGCCAAATTCAGTTTCAAGTACTAGTACTATTGTACTATTGTTTCAAATGAGCATACCTATTCGGTATATTTTACCAAAGCGGATACAAACACTTATATTTTAAACATATCTTTAAATGTGACACTAAAACTAAGTGCACTGAAAGGAGAACCATCACATCCAGTCACAACGGGTGTCATGAATGGGGAAGTAGTGGAAGGTTAGACATGGTTACCACGCGAATCCCTACCAGCCAGGGAAGTGGTCAGTCGGGAACCAAAATACGGGGGGGGGGGGGGGGGGGGGGGCTGGAACGGTCCAAGGTATGATACACTAAAAATGTGGAATAAGATGATGTGAAATGAATGAAAGGAAAGGTGATGATGGAGCAGTTGGCGGAATGAATTGCCAGGAAAACTGGAGAAAACTCGTCGAGATGCTTTTTTACGTGCTACAAGTCCCATATGCAAACGGTTTAAACGATTCATTTCCTCAGAAGCTATTGAAAATTGGATAAATTAAACATTAGCACGACAAAAATCCCCTCTTAATTTCTGCTGTGGATTTACTTTAGTATTACAATGACTGGCATCGTTTTAAAATAATTACTAATAACTGTTAAAATATTTTGTAGTGAAGAAATCACCCAAATTTCCTTAATAATAGAATTATTCAACCTAAGTATATCAGTGAATTAATTAGTTATGTATCTAAGTCCTGCACAAATTTCAGTTTGATATTAAAATAATTTCAAAGATGTTGGGTTATGAATTTAGCACATATAATATTGGCAGCCAGGGCTTCCATGTTTCTTGAAGCAGTGAGTGCCCTGAAAGACTGAGTATGCTATTATACATTTGGTGGAAAAATAGTTCGTATGCAATTACTCGGCAGAGTAGTCAACTTTGATTTAACACGCAAGGAAAATATGAACATAGCTAGTAAGTCATGCGAGAATGAAATTTCATGCTGCCATTATATCGTCACCCAGTGGCTATGACCAGTCATCGGGAGGTCAGTGCTGGGCAGTTAACAAGATAAGCCATACACTCGACCAGCGTAAACGCGATTAGCTCTAATGCTACAGAACTGTAAACTTCTGGATGTTTCGACATCTCGAAAACTCTGGCAAGTTCCTACTATATATAAGACAGTCCTCTCAGGAAGTGAATCAGTCTTGACGTATTTGAGAGTGAGTTAGGATGGCCAAGTGTGTCAGTGAATCTGTGGAAGTGAGTCTCGCGGAGCGAGGGAATAAAGAAGTAAGCTCATGCGTTTCCGGTGCATACGTGATTCACCAAGAGCTAGCGGCGAATGAGGTGGAGTACTGACACTGGTATCGGATTGGAGACATCTTGTGTTTGAATCTCAGGAGTGAATCGTAAGAAGAGGGTATCTCCAGCGAATTTCGTTTACGGTGAACATAGGGACTAGTTTACCTTAGTGAAGTAACAAAGTGAGCTAAGCGCACTCTCGGCCAAAAACTGAACTATTGGCAATGGAAATGAGTGAAGTGGTGACAGTTTAGAAACTGGTAGGGCTACACTGTATTTTTAGCTGAGAAGTCATTCTGCATATCAGCAAACTAGTTTAGGAAGTCTTCAGCGCTGGGATCACCACATTGCGCTGAAAGCAGTATAACTCTAAAGGAGCATTGAGTATAATCTTTCTCAGCGTGCGTAGTCTTGTAAGCAACAAGCGGAGCTGATTTCACTCCCCACGTGTTAGATAGTACATGTGCGTACGTAAGTTTTGCAACAGTAGTGGTATATAACTATCTATATACCAGCTACACAGCTAGTTTAATGCCAATAAATCAAGTTTAGTAACACATTAACTTATTAAATCTGTAACTTACAGCATTAATGGTATCGTGGAGAAGCATAATGGTTACTTTTAATCAGATTCCAGCAAAATTCCATTTCCTGATAGAGAAGTATCTCAATACCCTTTCACCTCGGGGCCTACCGATTGTTACGAGAGAGATGTCTTTTTTAAGTTTGCAAGTTATATGATACCAGTGTCCTCTGGTCACGTTAGTTAGGCTGCATTTAATTCAACAGTAATAAGTTAATAGCGTCAAGATATAATTTCTGTCTTTTGCCTAAACTATATGTATTTTTATTTTCTTTACTACTTACAATAGATAGGGAGGTATTGCATTTCACCCAAAAATGAGATACCAAGATTTCAGTGGAAATACTATTTTCAAAACAGGATTCTTAATAAAAGTCTACATATCTGTATGTCTGTGAACAACATAATTAAAAAGTACGGTCAAATAACGAACTTGGTATTTAAATATAGCCTTCAAGGTTGAGACACGAAGATTTTCAGGAAAATCCCCACCACGGTCTATCCTTTACATGCAAAATCTTTTGAAAATCTGATTTTTCAAAATAGGTCTAACGACTTTGCTTAAAATACTTAATGTTTAAATAGCTTAAGGACAAACAAAATTCATATCTTGAATTTTCTCAGGATGTCCTCAAAAGTAGTCTTCATCCAGGTGACTTTTGCCATAAGAAATAGAATAAATCGTACAGCACCAAAGAATAAGATCTCGATAAAAACACACAGCTCATGTCATTTAATTTTTTCGTGGAGTGAATGCCTCAGAGGTATTCCTTATTATTTGCGAGGATTTTCAATACTTTCAAATTTCATTCATTCCTTTATCTCTTTGTCATGAAAGAGAAGGAAATTTAAGAGCCACTGAAAAGCAACCAGCTTTAAAGGATTTGACTATTACAAAGTATATTGTATTCCCATACCTATTCCCTTGTTAAGGCCGCGCCGTGGTCAAGAGGTTAAACCGCTTGCCTTTCACCAAGGCACCTGGGTTCGATCTCAGGCGACCGCATGTGAGATATACGGTGGAAAACACGGTGCTGGGGCGGATTTTCTCCAAGTGCTCTGTTTTCCCCCACCATCTTATTCCACCAGTGCTCCATCTTCATTTCATCCATCATCAATGTCACCGCCTGCGGTGCCGTATGTAGTAAACGCGGGCGTTAAACATTACACATTCACATTCATTCATATTCTCTTGTATTTTCATTAAAATTTACATTAAAAGAGTGTTTATCTACATTAACATGAAGTAGATGGAGAAACAAGCGTTTTATGAGTAGCTTATACTAGAATAGAGAAAGTCATATGAGTGCAAAACATCAGATGTTTTCTGGTATTAACTAATGTACCGTCTGTTGTAAATACTACCTTCAAAATTCATGGGCACAGAACACATCTGTGTTTTATGTTCTGGATAAAGAAAATATGTGCGTTTATTTCCTTTACAAGAATCGAAGCATTTCCATACTTTTCTCAGAAACTTATTCGCTCAGAACATTGACCAGTATTGTACTTCTAGGGGACGGTTATGATACCTATGCAAATAAAAGATAACATCAATTACATCATTGCACCTATCAGAGAAGCCTGACTTACTATCGCTTTTGTATTTTCTCACCAGACGTTTGCATCAGGATTGAAGTAGCCTGAGGCACGATATAGTATTTTATTTTTTACAGCTTTTAAAACACTTTTGTACTACGTATGACAGCACAGGCGGTGATATTGGTGATACATTCAATGATAATCAGGAAAGGAAATTTGGGGGGAAACTCTTACAAGCCTGAGTTCAGTAGGTATATGTCCATAAAATTTGCCAATTTTGAGGACTGAAGAAGAGTACGAAAAGTTCAGTGAGGAAGACGGTCGAAATGGGGTTTTGAACTGCAGTATCCAGTTAATGCCTCCGTGCCTTTATAATATCCTCAAACCACATTGGTATAATACTGACTGCAATCAACTTGTACTACCCAAGACGTATGTCGCACATGGATGTTGCCTAAAAAGGCAGGAGTCCCATTTCTTAAACTAGATTGGCAGAACGCCTGACTTGGATGAAAAAAGTGATGAAATGTTAACTAGATACTTTCACTTCCGTCAAATATTCAGATCTGGACTGAGCAAAATAAACATACCCACTGACGCTTTGGAACATCCCCTAAACACTGGTTGCAGAGGATTGGTATACAAGGACTGATAATCCCAGGATAGTTCTCAGAGGATAGATAGACTTTAGGAAATGAATAGAAAACCGCCAGGGAATTCTTTAATATATTTAGAAGCCAACATTTCCCATAAAGTCAGACAAAAAATTTAAAATGCAGATAAATCACTTCTGTGGATAAAGAAGGAGCTGCTTAAATTCAGGTTAAGTGTTTACATGTAACTGATCTTGTTTACTCTAATGACACTAGTTACTAAAAGGGCTTTACACGCTCTGATGCCTGTGTTAAGTCTTAAAGCATGCTTTTCTTTTTCTGATATTCATATACCTACAGATTTTACAGGAACGATTAAAAGTCATTTTTCAGTAGATAAATTTCACTTAAGCTCACGTACTCACAATACAATATCCCGTGCCAATATTGTCCTTAAATTTCCTTGTGTCTAACAAAATGGTTATTCATGTCTAGTACACAGTTAAATTTAATTAAATATTACATACTTCTTTTATATTTAAACAAACGTCTCTATAAAACCCTAAGTAATTTAAGCATAAATAATTATTTGCCTTTAGTTGCAAGGCAAAGGAATCTAAAAGTGCCTATATTACCCCTCATATGTCAAATGTTTTCTGAATACATGAGTCAGTAATTAATATCTAAGCTAATTAACAATTAACTACTGCCAAAAATTACACTCTATAAATTACTTTAATGGAATTAAATGTATTGGGAACGACTTTATTCAGTTTCAGTGTGGCATTGCAATTAATTAAACTCATTTTATATTTTTCACTATTGTAGTAGTATGTGAGATTCGTACATCCCCATGACCACTTAAAGAGGTAATAAATTCTCTAATTTAACTTTTTTATACACACAAGTGATATATTCTAGTTTATTTCTTTTGGAGAAGAGCTGTGTATTTTTCTGTTGGAAAGAGTTTCGAACGAGAAATTTTCAAGGTCTATCCAAGGTGTACTGTTTACATGATTCTTGTGTGAGTGTGCGGTAATATTAACTGAATAAAATAAACTATATCAATTGTTACGAGAAAAAATATACAGCAATATTTTAAGGGTACAGGGAAGTCACAGCCACCATGCACAATCACCAATGAAACAATAAGAGGTTACAAATTCTGATCATTATTGAGCCGTGTAACTTATTAGGAACAAAGAGATCGTGTTTTTTTTAACACGAAACGCATTTGGAAATTGAACTCAACTTTCCATTATTATTAATATTTTTGAGGAAAACTAATAGTTTAAATCATGAGTAAACCTAAAAGGAGTTTACATCTTTTGATACGCCTTTATATTAATTCTTATGCCAGTGTACTGATGTGAAAATACTCGTGAACAACCCACTTACTAATTTGTACAAGCATATTGGCTGACAAGTATGACAAGTATTGCACAATTATACTTCTAATCTTGTTTAAAATCATGTTTTATTATTTTATTATTTTTATTATTACCTAGATAAATATGTATACATTTCCTTATAAATTCAATTTAAGGTCAAGGCCCACAATACAAACACCACATTGTTAATATTACTTTTACTTAATGGATAATTGGACATTTCCATATGGACCTCTTATTTAATTCAATGATTATTGTTGTGTAATGTAAAGATAAGTTCAGTTAATGTTTATGCCTTACATGTTTAAACAAATATCACTGCAAATGAAAACTGCTAAAGGAGGAATAATTATAGCATTTATTCAGATCATGTTTATTTCGAATGTCTTAGGGTAAAATAGGTTTTATAATAAAGCTGAACGTTAACGTATTACTCCAAGTAAAACATACTTAACTGTATGTATTAATTCCATACTTAAACAAACCATATCCTACATTCAAATATTATACTACATTATAAAAAGGCGGTAAACAGTTGTTTATTCTATACATACGGAATTGAAATTCAAACGAAATGATGGGTTGTATTTAGTTTCATGTTATGAAGAGAATTTACCATTAGTAAACTCACATGTCTTGAATGAAAATATTATCCGATATTCCTTTTTGCCTCTCTATTATTGTTTCCATGATCTCAGCTACTCAGAAATAAATATTATTTATAATACTTTTCAGAGAATAGAACATGCCATGCCACAAATATTTGGAAAACAGTTAGCAACTGAAAACCTGTTAAAGGATATGCCTGAGTAAGCGAGCTATTTCCCAGTTCTCCATGGACCAATGAATTGATGGCGCATGTCATAGACGTTATTTCAGTGCTCTGAACTGACACCTAATATCGTTTCTGGCACAGGCCTCGCATGAATGCTGGATGCTGCCGAACAGTCAGAGGCTCTATGAAGTACCAAATCCTATGTGCCACCTTTCCTTTTTTATGCTTTCACGGCACCACAAAGTGATGTCAGCTAATGTACAAACAATCAACAGGTAGTTTGACAGCCTCACATACAGGTACGAAGAAGACTGTAAGTAAATTTTAACACGTAATGGGCGTTAGGTAGGGTTGTACAAGTAAATTAACTTGCATATTTTATAATCTATTTGTAAAATACGTAATGTAAAAGCTGTTTTCTACATGAGTTAAAACCTCCCATGTATTACTTCATGCAATTAAACATCAATTACTTAAATTCTTTTGGGTGTATTAGTACTCTATCATACAATAATATATCAAGCCATGCTTCCCTAATGATTATTAATTATTTGGTACAAAATTTTTTTAAAAAAACTTTGTATTCAATGAGTTATTAATAATATAGAAATCATAATACTTCTGCTATGCTGTAAAAAGGCGTTCATCAATTACTGGTTTGAAGCAAAACACTCTTCTGTTTTCTGTAACAAATTAGTGTTATTTTCTTATTTGTTTGTAATGATAATCACACACAAGAGTAAATGCTCACTTAGGGACTTGGTACCTCTGCCTGTTTACCTAAGCTTCTAAGAAGAAAGACAGTTGTCGTGGTTTCTGAATATATCCAAATATAGTTTGGGCTTCTCTTTTTGTTTCTAAAGGAGAGTAAATGGTTGTATTAACATCTCTGTCATTTCGTGACTATGTTCACGTCAGCTCTCATTAAATTTTGTTACATTACGGTCATAACTGCATGTATTTATTGCATAAGCTGTTCACTAATGCGATATTTCAAGATCACCATCCTATTCTAGCGGTAAGTATAAATCTGTGTCTATAGCCTCCGGTTCTCTGATGTAAAATATAAAGTTGTTTGACAATTTTAGGTATTTTACATAGCCTTATTACATTAACAAAGATTTATTTACACGTATTTTAATATAATGTAGATAACACTATCTCACACTCTATGACTCAATCCTTTACTTCAGTATTTCATACTTAAGCTGCATTACGGGTTTGGACGGCCCTGAATCAGTACGTAACGCATTGTTCTCTATTACGTTACGCTGCCAAATAGAGCCAAAGCTTGATAGTGCAAGACGTAAAACTTTCGCCGACAATGCGGAAAGAAAGACTTGAGGCGTGAACAATGGTGCTGACATGAATTCTAAAATAGTGCGTAATGATTCCAGGAAATTGCACCTTCCCCTCAACAGTATTGTATGCTTTTCTTTATTTTCCTTTATACGCCGAGAACATTGCCTCATTAACACTCATTTTATTGGCTCTTATTGCTAAAGCAGTCTACGTTGCAACCATACTGGGGAGAGATTCTGTCTAGAATAAAAGTGTGTTCATTATTCGAATATGCACTTCGCGAGCTTATAAAAATGTAAGATTTCTCATGGATTTAAGATTGCAATGGTTGCAGGATTGCTCGGATATATAAATAAAATGTTTTTCTACGGTCTTTCGTTATTTCACTTATTATACATTGTTTTGAAAGGATACGATAAAACGTGCAGCTTATTTTACGCGTGTTTCGTTAGTAATACATAATATTTTCTCAGAGCGAATCTTTAAATATTTAAATAAACGTCAACTAAACAGCTAGAGAAATGCGTTGACAGTAAACGTACTGTTCAATGCGTCAGATACGGATTACTCTCATTGCTGTGTTCGCTCTCTTAGATATTTTACAGTTATAATGGCCTATCTTAATGATGGCAGTACCACAAAAAAAAATTTGGGAAGGTAACTTTCAACGCCTAGGCTTAGGGGCCTACTAGCCTTTGTCTAT